>WUAM01000239.1:383503-398424 GCA_024336885.1 Actenoides hombroni | reverse complement strand
AGCTCCAACCTAAACCTCCCCTGGGGCAACTTGAGGCCAGTTCCTCTTGTCCTGTCCCTTGTTCCTTGGGAGCAGAGTCTGACCCCCCCTGGCTCCCCCCTCCTGTCAGGAGCTGTCAGAGCCAGAAGGTCTCCCCTTGGCCTCCTTCTCTCCAGGCTAACAACTGTACAAGAGCTTGTGCCTAAGGCATCAGGTCCACAACGGCAGCACCTCTTTGCGTGGTCCATGGATGTGAGTTCTGCTGGTTTACTCCATCTGAGGGTCTGTTCTGGAACATGTCTGTGGGTGTGAGCAGAGGACAGCAGGAGCCCACTGTGTGCACATGGATGTCCCCGCCGTGCCCTGTTTAACAGAACATCGATTAACCCGCTGCTTTCAGTGGTCTCCTTTTGGCTAAAACTCACTGGAAACCGCTTGAATCTAAAATAAAGACATTACACGAGCATGTTAAATGAAAATGAAAAAAGCTAAAAATCAATTTCCATTAGTAAGCTGTCTGCAAAGGATGGGAAATGAAACACTAATTTACTTCAGTTATGGGTCATTACCTGAATTTCATGGCCAGAAGCAGAATCTCTGTTTCCCAGCAGAAGGTGATATTACTGTTATAACACAGAACCAATGACATTTTCTGTTTTATCAGGCTCAGAAGAAAGATTTTGTTTGTATTTGTTTTTGGTTTTGTTTTTGTGGGACGAGAAAGGAAAAAACCAACAGTGTAAAGGGACGGATTTCCAGACAGCATAAATCAATGCACTGCCCTTGCAGTGGTGTGTTTGTGTGGTGTAATTGTCACTTTGGAGTTGCAGATGCCACACACATGAATCACACAGTAGCCACCTGCATATTCTTTCAGAGTCTGTTACTATTTGCAACTGGAAACTCCTGTCATGCAACGATGCAGGTACTAAATGTGACTGAATGGTTTCCACTGCAGTCAGGCACCTCTGGACTGGTCATCGTGCAGATTGCCAGGTAGTGTTGTCCCCTCGCCAGGCTTTGGCAGCAGGGTCAGAAAACAAGCAGTTCAATGGCTTTTAGCTGTCGTTATTTCCTTCCCTGGGCTTGAGCACAAAATTGTGATTACTGGTTTGCTTGACATAGAGCAGCTGTATTCCCAGGCTATTTTAGAGTCTAATATGCTGGAAGAATTAAAAGCTACGGGTCAAATCACAAGGATCTTGGTAAATCTGTGAAGCTGAGGGATGATGCTGCATGACCGGGGAAGAGCAAATGCAAAGAGTAAGAAAATAACAGAGGCAGTTACAGGCTTGGAAGTCACGTGTCAGTTCTACTCAAGCTTCAGAGCACAGAAAGGGATAAGTGAAGACTTGGAAGTACCTGGAAAAATGGGAATGGTTTGCCCAAAGCAGATCCTAGGGGGTTGGATGTCATTGCCTGGGCAAATATCTGTGTCCTAAGCAAGAAGATGTGGTAGCCCTCACTGGTCTGGATGTCTGAATAGCACCTCCTGTGGTGCTCATTAGGTGATGATGATGAAGACTCTGGCAGGTGGCAGGAGGGCTTCTGGGCAGGCAAGAGGGGGCACAGAGGGACAAGGATCAGGTCTGGGAAGACTCCTTGGTGACACCGACCAGGAGTGGAACCCAGAGTGATTTTAACTACATCCCAAGCACAGGCACAGACACACAGAGACAAGCGTGTGTGTGTCCCAGGCCTCCCATCTGCACGGAGCATGAACCGGAAAGACTTTCTCTAGCACAATTTTGGCTTTCCTCCGTTACCAGAGATTTATGTCTCAATATTGCTGGTTTGAATAATTTTACAGTAATACAAGATGAGGTAATATTACCTCTTAGTAAAGTCATTTCTATACCCTGTCTTGGTATGCTCCTGATCATTAAAGTAATATTACTGCTGGTTTCAGGTCGCTGTAACGTGCTTTCATGAAAGAAAAGGCATGGGAGAGCTGAGTTACACAACTGTGTTTGTTTTCCTCTTCTTAGCAACCTTTGCATGTTGTCCCCAGAGGTTCTCAGTCTATGCAAGATTAATTGCTCAAATATAAAAGCCCTGTTAACCTGAATATATTATTGAAAAGCAGCATATTTCAATCTGCCCTAGTTTTGAAAATAGAGATGCTGGGTCAGCTCCTGGCATAAATCTGCAGAGCTCCTCAGAAGCCAGCAGAGCTTCTCTGATTTACACCGGCAATAAAGTCGTCCTGGTTTGTCTGCTGCTGAGAGTGTGAGCGCGCTCGTTGAGCTGCTGCAAAGGACATGGTGGTGGCCAGGGAGGAACCTTCATGGCAATCACTGTCGTCTGAGCAGCTCAGACATGCCAGACTTGACAGGCTGCCCAGAGAGGCTGTGGAGTCTCCTTGTCTGGAGAGATTCCCACCCCGGCTGGACACTGCGCTGCTGGGCCCCTGCTCTGGGTGACCCTACTGGATGGAGCAGGGGGTGGCACCAGATCATCTCCAGAGGGCCCTTCCAATCCTCACCGTGCTGGGGTTCTGGGATTCTGTGACATTGCAGAATAAAACACTTATTTTTTTCAGTACGAAAGGCCATTTAAAATAAAACTAAAAATCCCCGAGGTTTATTTCTAGTCAACAAAAGCTTGTCTTTATAAGTTTTCAGCTATGTTGCAATAAAAATTCCGGATGATATGAAATGATACAGGAATTTCCAGCTGGTCAACTGTTTCTTTTCCACGTGGGCCGATGTGGCTCTGGGGCAGCCAGCACCAGAGCTCAGAGACCGTCGAACCTTGTCTGTGTATTGCTCGGTGAGCTGAATCTCGCAGCTTGAATTTCCATCCTCTCTCCACTAGAGGGAATTTTAAACCAGATCTTTCTTAGGATTAAAGTCCCGTTTTCAGGGTATTAAAAACTGCTCCAGGCACAATGCCGCTCTGTCTGGGAGCACTAGTCCTGATGTAAGGCACAAGATTTTCCCTCTACCCTGGCTGATTGTAGTTAATCACGGGAACAAGCTCAGTTGCAAGATGAACAGCAGAAAAGGCTCCATAATTTTTGAGGGCTCAGCCTTTGCTGTGCCTCTGCCCAAGGGGAGGCCCAGGAGCTGAAAGCTCATGCTGAGCTTTGAGGTAAGTTCTGAATATTGGAGCATCTCATAGCACTGCTTGTTTGTCAGGAGCAGAGCTGGGAGGGCTGGTGTCTAGAGCTGCCCACGTGTGATAACCAAGGGGGGAATCCTTTGGTCTTATCTGCACGCGGAAGTTGCACCTCAGTAGCCACAAGAATAAATTTTAACGGACACAGTTCAATGCCTTCTTTTGTGTTCACAGTAGTTTAGCGTGGGGACTGGAGGGTGATTGCAAGCGATTGAATTATGCAGCTTAACAAATTACCACTCTCTAGCTAAGCCTCTTTAATTAGCCACACGCACAGACCCAGCCCAGCACTAATGTGACATAAAATATTTAGCCTTCAACTACTGTGACCAGTAATACCTGCTTTGCTGGAGTACTTAATAATGCTAATTTTGACCTGCAGCAGTCAGAGCAGCGAGAGCTGATCACTCCGGCATCTCTGGTCATGCCGTGCCATGGTGCACGGTGGGATGCTGGGCTTCTGGCACCATGAGCACCTGCAAAGGGCGGGCTTTTAGTCTCTGAGGACTCAGCCCTTGTCTCAGGAAAAAAAAAAACCAAAAAAACCCCAAAAAGCTACAGAAATGGTACAAAATCACTGACAGGGTGTTCTGCCACAGGGGGTTAAGTGTTATCACATCTCAGCTGCTCGGTTACGTCTCACTAAGTCATGATCGCAGCCCTTGTATTAATGTCAGATTGGGGTATCAGGTTTAAAGTGAGCCAGAATAATAGTGTTCACAAAGGATTTTATCATGCCTTAATATAGCCGTTGAAAATGTGTTTCAAGGTCTTTCTTACATGCAGAGTTAATTGAGAAAAGCTGTTGCTGTTTCAAGTGATGCTCTCCCTTAAATCAAGTTCACTTTCATGTGCTGATGTGCCCTAAATTACTCTGGTGCAGGCTCCCAGCCAGGCAAGGCTCTCCAGTAAGGGCCTGATGTTCACCAGTTATGAAAAAGACTGGGTACAGGGTTTTCCTGCCGGTACTTTCAGAGGAAAGCCAGAAGCTGAGGGGCAGCACTTCCCCCCCAGAGGAGTTAAAACAGCAGCGGGTAATCTCTGGACCCATAGCTGTGGGCATTTCTGCAATTATACTTAGAAAAGCTCTTGGGTATTTCCCCACCCGGGGGGCTCAGGCAGTGAACTGGGAAAATACGACAAGCACCAGAAACAGGCAGTGGCGGTCTCGAGTAGACTGGATGCCTCTTACTCCTGGAGCAGAATGGTGTGACCCTTTCCTGTACACACTGTGGCTGGCTCAGTCTCCTGAGGGATTCATAACCTGCCTTTCCCTCCTGCCGCTGCCAGGCTGGCAGCAAGAAGAGGTCGGGATCTTTCACCAGGGCTCCTCCAGCTTCAGGGGGGCTGGCGAGCCTTTGGCTAGCCCAGGGCTCAGGAAGTACAAAACCTAGAAATGAGCTTTGTCCAGGTGTTAGGGAAGGAATTAGTCATTTTGTGAGGTCCTTATTCCTGGTGATGATGAAGAAAAAAGGGACCAACCAACTTGGATTTTCAGTGGCAGGAGTTTTCCATGCTAATTTGTTAATTCAAGGCTTCCACAAGACCTGGCAAGCAATGTTAGGTCTAAACCCACATTTATTGACTTCTGTTCAGTTCAGCCCAAGATTAGATTCTCCGAGAAACTTATATCAAAGTATTTTTGTTTTTCTTTTACAGAAATGCCTTTTTTACTAGGAGTGAAAACTTCAGTGACTGCTTCTTTTTGGTCTAAATATTTTTTCTGAGAACCGTGAATCTGTCAAAATGCATCAAAACAATGCTTTGACAAGTTTTTGTTAGGAGCAAAGCTATGTTTTTCTTCTATGTTTCTTCAGTTGTGGCAGAAATAGAAAGTGAAAAGGTGAAAGAACAGAGGAACCGGAGGGAATTCCTACCAAAGGGAAAAAATAAAGGTAAAGATTCTGCAGAAACCCAAGCTTTTATTAAAGAGAAACAACAACATTTGGAAGATATGACAAATGTAGCTTTTTTTTTTTTTTTTCCCATTTATTTGTTCTGAAATGTGGATCCTTTTCTTGAGTTCACAGCTCTCACCTCGCTATGACTCTTATTCAGGACCTCTGCCTGTGTTTTTCTCAGTGAGTCATTCCAAGGCTGTCTCTTTTTCTTTATTGTTTCCCCAAATGCAGAGATGTGCGAGCAAAGTGCCTCCTACCTCTTGCAGCATGCTCTCCAGAAGGCTGCAGCCAGATGTGAAGGACAGCAGACGCTTCACACATGAGCACCTTGCAGATAGGGACAGCAAGTGAGCCACAGGAGAAATGCTATAGCCAGTCCTGGTGACCTTCTCTGGTGGCTCTTATGGTCAGTTCCTCAGCAGCTGGAGTGGTTCTTACTGTGGTGGCTTTACCCTCAGCACGATGGTCCACGCAAACTTGTCATGGCAGAAGCCTCTCCAGGAGCGTGGCTTTTTCCAGTCAGCAGCAGAGGAGCTGCCAACTGCAAAGTCTGGAAGGGATGAAGCACAATGGCTGCTGCTGGGACTGATGTTTAGCCATATTTATCTCTCTGACAGCATCTGCACCGGAGAGTAACAAAGGTGGGGATGCAGCAGGAGTAGCTCTGCTTGCAGGTAACAAAATGAGCATCTATGAGTTGCTTTGAAGGCAAAGCTTGAAGTCTGAACAAGCTGTAAGGTGAGAGAATTTTGCTGTCTTTATGGGTCTGCCTTTCCCTCACATATGCCAGCTGCTAAAAATGACTCATTTCTTCTTAGAAAGCTGTCCTGCTGCCTTGGCAGAGCTTTGCTGCTTGGTGCCTTGATGGTAGGACTGGTTTATTTTTAAGGCAGCTGATCCATGGTGATTACCTGCCTTGTCATTGTTGAGCTACAGATTTTTGCAAGAAGATGGCAAGGGAAAGAGGGCTGTGAAATATCTTGTGCTACTTGTGTGCTGCCCTGGAGTTCAAAGATGGTGTCACCTGAGCCATGCAGACCTCATCCAGTTTCAGCTTTCTGACCTTTGGTCTGGGCTCTGCAGAGTAAATGTAGAACAACCCCACTTAAATCTCGGGTGTAAATCCCCCTAGATGAGCACAATCAGCACATGGTAAATGCCAGGATACTTCCCTGGGCTATTCTGGTGAACGAGTTGATGGGCAGAGACATGGTTCAAGCAAATGTGAGTGCATTTTTGGAGGGAGGGAGTTCTGAATTAGAAAAGTGACTTGTTTGAAGACGGTGTTGTGGTTTGGTGTCCTTCAAGGACTGATGTAAGTAGAACAGGGAATCTATTGCTTGCTTTGTGCTGAATCAGGTCTTCTAACTTTAATAGAAGAGGTTCCTCCTTTACAACAGAGCTCCATCCAAGGGCACTAAATTACTGCAGTATTCCCCACAGCCTTCTGATGATAAGGGTACGTCCAAATGGGATACTGAGCGCAGACATAGAATTGCTCTGCTGGAGCTCCTGTTATCTGGACAGACTCCAGCTTTGATCCTGACAGCTCTGCGACTGCCAGGAAAGCAGAGCAGAGCCCAACTTCATATGTGTGAGAAGGAGCACGTCTGCTGGAATGAGCTCCCCACACACCACACTCTAATGGACAGACCTCCAGGGTTTCTTCTCTCAAATTTCCCCAGACCACAACAATTCATGGAGATTGTTCAGGGAAAGTCAGGGAGATCTAGGAAGAAGGAATAAATTGGAGAAGACTCTCTGGATGACAATTCACAGAATGGAAAAAAACACCTGCTTAGTGAACTGTTTGCTGCAAGCTCTTCTCACGGGGCTGCCACAAAGGCACTCCAGCTGTCGGAGGTGCTGGTGCCAGTTCACGTCAATCACGGGGTTTTACTGCTGCACGTGTTCCCCTTCAGCCGGGAGATCAAAGCCTGTTTCCTTCAATTCATCGGTGTCGTTGCAGCCAGGTCCCACGTGGAATCCCAGATACCAGCACTAGAAATGACGCGTGAGATGAATGGACGTGAAGGAGCCCTCGGGAGGAAGCGTGTCCCTGACATTGTAATGACAGCGTGATGAATTTTAGCCAGGGGCTGAGAATCTTCAAACACATGCCAAATGATGGAAACCTGCTGGGAGCGAAGGGCTCTTATTAAAAAAATTAAGATGATAAAAACAAGCGTGACTTCCCAGCTCCTGCCCACTCTCATTTCATGGACTGGAAAATAACTAGAAAACCCTTTATTTCCACAAAAGTCTCTGTGGTTCAGAGTCTGACCCAGTTTTAGAGATAAGGCACTTGTCTCAAATATCAGATCTAGATCTAGATCACTACCAGATCTTGGATTCTGGTTTAGGGTCAATTCTATTTGAATGGCCAAAGGCAAATACTTTAATAATAGCAGCCTTCATTTTTTTTTATTTTTTTTTTTTCATTTAATTAGGAGCTTGATCTGGTTTTGGGGCAGGACACAAAGTGGATTACAGGAGCAGCTGGCTTTTTTAATTAAGGCCATTTTTCTTTTGTTAGCTTAACCTCTACGTGTAGCGGGAGGCGGTGACGGGGGGGACAGAGCCCGAGCAGTGCGGGTTGGTGTGCAGAGCCACAGGTCAGCCAGGTAGCGCAGGATTGCGTGACTGGGAATATTCTCCTCCTGCTCGAGTCTCACTGCAGCAATCCTAAAGTATCAACTGGCAACTCTGTCACATGGCTATTTATAGAGACTGGGAACTGGAGGGTAAATATTTATTTAGATTCCGATGCTTAATCTGCTACTGGCTGATTGTGTGGAAAGCCTGACCCCCCCTGCCCCTTCCTACATCAATTTATAACCGGAGCCGTCATCTCCTCTCCTTCTCCCAGAGCTCCTATGTGCATTCCCCGGGATTTACTCTGCAGAAATGGGCACTGCCTGAGTTCAGACCCTCCGGCACCTTCTTGTCCCAGACCATCCTGGCAGGCATCCCGCTCTCCATCTCTCCTCTCCTATTTTGACTGACTGGCACTCAGAGGTAGAAATAGCAAATCCAGGCACCCAGGGAGCATAAAGGGAAATGGCACGAGGCTGTTGTTGCTCCAGCGGAGAGATCGACTTGTCCATGGTGTGGGGTGGGACAGAGCAGTGGCCGGGAGCCGTGGAGTCACTTGCAGTCAGGGTTAAACGGGCTGACCGGTGACAGCTGGGCTGTTTGCTGGCTGACAAGGCAGAGCCACCCCTGCTGTAAAGCCACCTTCAATACACCGCGGAGTTCTACAGCGACCACAAACCCTGCCACTGCTCACCCCCCTCCTTTCTTGACCTGAACAACAGATCATCGTCAAGGGTGGGGACACGGAAACTGGGAGGATGCTCCATGTTCACCAGCAAGGTCTGATTGAGACAGCATTCAGCCATCAGCAGAAGTTGCTGCAGATGGTGATGATGAGGGTCTGTTGGCATCTGTGGGGTGTGCCTGTGCTCATTAGGGCAGCCTGTGCTCATTAACAGGGCCCATGGTCCTAGCGGTCCCATCCCACACAGGGGTATTAAAGCATCTTGTCACCCAGCATCCTCTGCTGTTCTCCTTGTTACAGCTGCTGCTAGAGCCCTGTAGTGCCAGTGGGAATGGTGGGGGTGAGCTGGTGTCTAGGCTGGTCCTGGTCCCGTGTGTGGTGAAAAGTCAGGTAAGCAACAAAGCTTGTCTCAGAGCAAAGGAGAGTGGTGCAGGAGAGGGAGGGCAGCTGGGACACGCTCATGTCCTGTCTTGGCCTGTGAAAAGAGAGCAGAAGAAAGTGACACAGCCTGGGGCTCTGGGTGGGTGTCTGTGAGAGGCAGGCCAGGACAGTGACTGGTGCAAGAGCCCTCGTTTCCCATCTTTGTGCCTACCCTTGTTCTGCCTAGCAATAGGAGCTCTCTGCGTGGGCAGCTGGGGCTGTCAGCTAGTGGAAGGCATTGCTGTCATACCAGTGCAGGTACCTCCCCCTCTCGTGCGTGTCAGCCTGTGGCATTTGCTTTTCCTTTGCTGGAGAGTTTTATGGTAGTTGAGAATCCTCTTGTACTCCTTTGTAATGGATTTTTCCTTTGTAATTTCCTACCCTTATTGTTCCTGGTAACGGAAGTGTGGTTGCATCAGGGATAAGATCCTTAACTTGTGGGCAGGTCAGGCAGCAGATTCCTACAGTGGGCTCCTCTTCCATCCCTGCAGCATCTGCAGTAAGGGCCCATTTCTCAGGGGTGGGCAGCTGAGACTAATGAGTTTGTTCAGGTAAACCTGTAATGCACCCAAGAGCTGCCCAGAGCACCCTGTAAATGAATCACAGAATTGTTGGGATTGGAAGAGACCTTTCAGATCATGGAGTCCAACCATTCCCCCAGCACTGCCAGGGCACCACTGACCCCTGTCCCTCAGCACCACAGCTTGGAAACCTCTCCAGGGATCACAGGGACTCCACCACTGCCCTGGGCAGCCTGGGACAGCCCTGGAGGGCAAGAAATTGTTCCTCAGCCCCAACCTAAAGCTCCCCTGGTGCAATTTGGGGCAGTTTCCTCTTTCTCCTGTCGCTTCTTCCTTGGGAGCAGTGCCTGACCCCCCCAGCTCCAGCCTGTCAGGGGGTTGTAGAGAGCAAGGAGTACAACTTCTGTAAGAAAACTCTCAATACAGCCAGGAAAAGTTTGCACTGCATGTACCATTTTTATTTTCACATATATATATTACATCATTTCAAAACAAGAGTATTTGTGAAAGAAATGTGGTTGTTTGGTTTTTTCTTCAAGTAAAAGCAACCCCTGGTGTTCCACACAACCCCTCTGCCTGCCATTTAAAGATGACCTGCAGATAGAGCTTGTTCCCTCTCTCCCTGATGCTCCTGGAACCACCTGTGGTCTTTCTCTCCTCTCCCTGGAAAGAGAAGTTGTTTACCAGTCCCTCCCCTCCTGAGTCAGTGCAAAAAATGCTTTATTGCTGCATCATACACTCCGTCCCCTTCCTGCAGTGCTGGGAGAAACTGGGGCCTCCTGGAGGGGAGGAGGAAGGAGCAGTGTGGAACACCATGGAACACGATGCACTTTGATACTGTGAAGAAGGTGAGGAAGAACCAGAATTACTAATGATAGTGTGGTTTCAAGTATACGTGTAAAACCCATCACACAGAGCTTCACAGATGGCTGCCACCAATCCTGGCCATGAAGAGACCAGTTTCTCTGGGGCAGTGCTGGGCCCTGCCAGCCTGAGCCCCACAGCACCCGGGGTTTGGCAGGGATGGCTCAGGGTTTGGCTCGCAGGGTGAGGGGAGAGGTGGCTCTGACAAGCAAACTAACAGCGCAGGCAGGTTCCTTCACCCAGAAGGCAAGAGCTGGGAGAGGGTGGGAGTAAAGAATGTTCTTAGATAGGCTCAGTCAGTGAGACTCTTCCTTCAGACTGTCCTCCCCTTTCCCCTGCACCCATTATAACCTGAATGAGATGCTTTCTGGCTTCTCAAATACAGATGCTTCTGCTTGAACCAAGAGTTTTCTGTCTGGACAACTCCCTGTGCTGTTCCTTTAACACCTTTCCTGGGGTAGCCTCTTGCACAAAGAAATCCCCACCAAATGTACCTTTTCTCTCCTGCACCCCGTGATGTGTAGGGAGCTGGCAGAGACAGGGCCAAAGAACCGCAGTGCAGAGCTCGTGGCCTCGAGTGAAGCTCTGATCAGCTGCTCTGACTTGTAACCATGGTGTTTCCTCTACCCCTCTTCACCACTTCTGGGGTGCACTGCAGCCTTCGCTGGGCTGTGTGATGCTGAAGCAGCCCATCTGCTGATCCTGGGGCTGGAGAAGGGAAAGAGCAGGTATGCTTTTCTTTGGTCCCTCTTCATATCCCCTCTAGAAGTGAGCGGACCAGTCAGGCACTGGTACCAGTGGGGTGCCACTAAGCTGTAGGCATCAGAGAGCCAGTCCTTCCTCAGACGCAGCCTCAGCCTGGGGCTCTGCTACTAGAGAAGTGATGTGCTGGCTCAGCAGCTGGTCACCAAACCCTGCAGTGACTTAGGTGGTCTTGCTTTGAGTGGCAGTGAGACTTCCCTTCCAACCCGAATGATTCAGTGACCAGCCCTCCCCTTGTGAACAGCCATCTCCTCGCACTCTGCCTTCATTTTCCAGTTTCCCACCAGTTTCCTGTGCTCACCAGGGGAAGAACCCAAAGCCCTGCTCATGCCCCAGTAGCACCACAGTGATTAGGAGGGTGACAGCAGGGACACCCTACTCTTCAGTGCATCAGATGGGCTTGCTTTTGTACACGGTACAAGATGTGACTGGGCTGGTGGTTAAATGACACTTACACTGGTTAAAAGTAATAGTTGATCAGGGCTTTATCCCTGCAGAATAAAGTGGCTGATTCAGCCCTGTAAGGAAGTTTGGGGTTACACAAAAAACCTGGTTTTAACTACAGCTCTTCCTTCTATAGCAGACCTATGTTTTTGGGTTTTTTTTGGTAGAAATGGCTCCTGGCACTGCCAGTTCTGGAGCAAAAGTCTTCTGCATCTAGTGAAGGTGGCCTGTGGTACCTTGTCCAGGCCCCCTGCCCAAACTCTGCTGAGTGGGGCTTTGAGGTAGACACCTGCTGTGGATCTCTGAGGAGGACCCACCAACCCTGCAAAGAGCATCAGCTTCTGGGGAGGGCCAAGCCTTCTCACCTTGGACTGCTCTGATCCCAGCAAACTGCAGCCTGTTCCTGTCCCCCTGAAGCACTCGGCACTCTCCCTAACAGCAGTCCAGTACAAACCAGTGATGCCTGCCTTGGCTGTGGGCCAGAGCAAGGTGCGCACCCACAGCTCTGGGTGTGCAGAGCACAGCTGATGGGTAGTGAGGTCACCTGCACAAAGAGGAGGACTTGGAAGGGTTTTTTCCCCTTCTGTGGGAGCTCAGCCCCTCTCTGCCCTTGGAGCCAGCACCCAAGTGGCTGTGCCTGCAGTGCTGTTGCCATCCAGTGACAGGACACAGTACTACAGACCAGTTGCCCATTCACAGTCCAGGTTTAAGCTTTTTTCCACTTGGCCAACCAGTGTCAGGAAGGCTGGGAGAGATGAGAGCAGAGGGAGACAATACACTTGATATCCTGAGACAATCCTCCCTGCAAATCCCCTGAGAAAACGGAGAAAATGGATAAAACGGATAAAATGGAAACTTTTGTTTGCTATACAGCACCTATTTTAAAAATTTTCTTCTCTGTCCTGGCATCCCAGACTAAGGCTTGATCATCTACCATAAAGCTAAAAAATGTTCTTTAAATAAAGTCTGTCAGCCTTACAGATGGATTTGGTTTGCAAGGTGAAACCCTTTATCTGGAAGGTGAGAATAAATTACAAGCAGCGAGGGGTTTTGTACAAGCAAAAGCTCTCTCCAATCTGTTAGAGTTCTTGGAGTGTGTCAGTGAAGTAGTGACTAAAAGCTGATCTACTCTTTTCTTTCCAAGGTCCTCGAAAAAAGTCCTGCCGGAGACCAAACCAGAGACCTAGTCTAGAGGACAGTGACACGTCAATCATGTGGTTGATGAAAAGGAAGATAACAATTAGTAGTTCATTTTCCTTGTGGCAAAAAGGCTCCATCTGGTGGTTTTCACCCAGAGAAGAAGGTAAGGAGTGGGGATGGGGAAACTGCAGAGGATATTAAGTTGGTTAGACTGGTTCACGTCAGAGAAGAGTCTTGAGACCTTGAGGAGGTCTCAAGACAGGTGAGCAGGTGGCAGGATGGTAAATGAAGTTGTGTGTGGATCAGCACAAAGAAATGTGCTTGCAAGCAAGCAGAGGAGCTGGGTGGGCTCAGGGAGAGGCAGCACAGCCCCAAAACATGAGCACGGATAATCCACTGGAGATTCGTGCTGCTCAGCACAGAAAAATAAAGTAACCAAGACAGATATATATGATATATATATGATAAATATGAGAAATATTGTAGCAAATATTTTAATGCCTTTCTATCAAGCACAGTCTAGAGCGCTCCATCGGGGAAAGGGATGCTACAGAAACAGTTAGGGTCCAAATAAGCACAGAAAGACCCTGATATGGAAATAGGCAGGAACATGGGGGACGTGTTACAAAATGATGGCTGGCCCTGCTATGCCTCTGCAGCTGCAAGAACGGATCCAAGTGTCCTGTCTGGGTGCTTGGACAGGATGTGTAGTAACAAGGTTAAACTGCGGCAAGGGACAGAAATTGGTGTGTGTGTGGAAATTTCTGTGAAGGTGAAGTTTAAAGTAGGAGCCGGTGATATGGAGAGACAATACTGGAGGGTTTTAAAGACAGGTTAGACAGCTGTCTGCTAGGAACGCCTCGGTCACAGTGGGGCAGATGCACTGCTCCCAGGGTCTCTCTGACCCTCTTGGCTCTCACGGCGGTCACCACAGCTAGTGACCCCAGGCAGGGCTGCAGGTGAGCTGGGCTCTGCCCTGGTTTGGGGATCCCTGTGTTACAGAGTTGAGTCGGAGCACTGTCAGTTGTGGTCACTCAGTCTGATTTGCGGTAGCAATACCAGCAAGTTCCCAGCTCCAGCTGCTGTGGAAAGGCCCTGGAGGGCAGGAGGGCTCAGGCTGTGCAGGGCTGTGACACCACAACTCCCCTTGTCTCGGACTCCAGACCAGAAGGGCTCCGTCTGCATTAGAAGATGAGCCCAGACATGGGACCACTGTTCATTTCCTACCTCTGAGGTCTCTTCAGCTCCATCCCCTAGCTGGCTGACCTGCTCTAGGAGATGAGTGATGCTGGAATAGGGTGAGTTTGGCTCAGACAAGGGCCAGTCACAGTTTCAAGCCTTAGAAAGTCACCTAGAGTAAAAAGAACAGAGCTAAACCCCATGGTCCATGATGGGATGCTCTCCCTATTTTGTAAAAACCAGCAAGATCTGGGATGGGAGAGTGGAGCCTGCTTCCCTCCTTTCCCCCCAAAAATGGTGCTTGAGCATGAGTCATGAACGGAACGAGGTCAAGTCACTTCCCAAAGATGCTGTGCCCAGGAGAGCCTGGCTCTTCTGTCTGGGCAGCTAAAACACTGCAGCCTGGGGCTTCACCAGGGCATGCCCACACCATCCTGCCCTGCTGAGCTCAGAAGGCAAAGAGCTGATGCAGGGATGGGATGCAACTCCAGTGCCTCCTGCTGAGAACACGGCAGGCCAACTGATCTTTCTCAGGCTGCTTGTTTGCCAGCATCCAAGTCTACTGAGTGGAAGCCCCCAGCAGAACTGGGGGGAGGGCAGCCAGGCTGCCTACACCGACCATTAGTCACCCCACAGCTTTTTAGTGTTGGGAAACCTGCTGGTGCTTCCTCCGTCTGCTGGCACAGAGCCTTTGAGCTCCTGGGGGGCTATGAGGCTGCACCCCAGCACCTGCATCAGCCATGGGAGCTGCAGGTCTCCAGATTCAGACTGGGGCAGGGAGAACCTGCTTGCCAGTGCTGCCAGATGTCACCTTCGGAGGTCAGAGGACAGGTAGTCAGTGTGTTTCTTGAAAAAGGTGTAGGATGTTTGTTAAAAGGAAGGAGAAGACTCAAGTACTTGTGCTCAGGAGCAGAGGGAAGGTGAAAGCAAGCCCCACACAGGCTAATGCTTGCCCCTCCAGTGACTTATAGACCACAATTACAGCAGCTAAGGCTGCAATCCCTCTCCAAATGCAGGCATGGTCTGGGCTAGAACCAGTAGCAAATGGGGAGCTCTGCACCTGCCCCGAGGAGCAGACAAGACCCCTGTGCTCACACACACATGCTGGCATTATCACAAGACATTTGTTCCTCCAGACCCTTGGTTCCAGAGGAGCCTGTTCTGCCTCACTGCTGCGTGCCAGGAGTGTCACAGTGATGCTCTGTCCCCAGCAGCTAAGTGAGGCATAAACCAGGCAACAAAGTTGAGCCTCCCCCCCCCCCCCCCCCCCCCCCCCCCCCCCCCCCCCCCCCCCCCCCCCCGCGTCTCCGT
>WUAM01000239.1:315277-348923 GCA_024336885.1 Actenoides hombroni | reverse complement strand
CCCCCCGGCCCCCACCAACCCTCTCCCTTACGTTCACCCCCCCCCCCCCCCCCCCCCCGCCCCCCCCCCCCCCCTCCCCGCGCTGTTCCTCCTCCTTCTCCTCTTCCTCCTCCTCCTCCTCGCCCGCTCTGCCCGGCTCCCCTGGCTCCCTTCCTGCACAGCACATGTAAAAAGTTGTGCTCTGGCTGCCCCGTCCCGCTCCCCTTCGCTGCTCGCAGGGAGCCAAGCGAGAGCCAGGCTGGGATAAGCCCCAATCCCGGAGCAGTTTCCCCTGAAAGCTCCACTCGCCCCATGGTGGATTTTGGCACCGGACGGTGACTTGGGGAAGAAGCGTCAGGTCGAAGGCAACCATGAATGAGATGTCAAGTTTCCTGCACATTGGGGACATCGTCTCCCTGTACGCCGAGGGCTCCGTCAATGGCTTCATCAGCACTTTGGGGTGAGTCTGATGCTCTCGTATGTGTCTGTTCACCAACTTGGGAGCAGCTGGCCACCATAGTGGGATGGGATGGGATGGGATGGAATGGGATGGGGAAGTGGTGCTGAGCCTGGTGGGAAAAGGGGCTGGAAAGCTCTGGGTGCTGCACCAAGGATAGACACAGGTGCTGGGGAGGGGAAGATGGGTGCCTCTGGGCTCTCCTCTGGCTTCAGTTGCTTACAGGGACAGGCTGTGACCTTGTAGCCCACCCTCTTCGGGCTGCCGTGGCCAGAATCTGTTTCCCCTCCTGCCCTCCATTAGGGGCTGGTGGAGATAAAACGGACTTCAACAGTGTGAGGAGTTGGTGGGGTCAGGAAGGGGCTGTGTGTGTGGCTGAGCAGGACGGCTCGGGCACCCGGGATACCTCCCGGGGCACGGGGGGATTGAATGCTTCCAGCCATGGACAGTGTAGCTGGAGACTGCCCTCCCCTGGGACAGGCAGTGATGCCTCTTGCTGTCCCCCCCTCTGGGTCCTACACACTTGGTGGTCAGTGGGAACCACTGCAGGGTCTCCAACATATGGGTGCCCATGGCCACCAAGTGCTGCTGAGGACTGGGGGGGATCAGGGCACTGCCAGGTCCAGGCTGAACCAACTCCTTGCAGCCTCCTGGATGTGCCAACACAGGCAAGGAGATCTCACAGCCTGACCTGGGGAGACAGGCAGAGATTTTGGGGGACCTGTCCCTCGTCCCTCCTGTTTCAGTGCAAGCCAGCAGTGCTGCTAAAGCATCCCCTGGGCAAAGCCAGGCCAAGACCTTCAGCCATGCCCTGCTCCATCCGCTGGCTCTTTGCTCCCTCCGGGAGCATTTGCCCCACGGCGTGGGGACAGGCTGTGTCCCCGTGGTGGGGAAGGGTCTGGCAGGGCTGCTGGATGCCCCTGGGACACGGGTGGGTTTTATCCTTACCCCGAAGCAGGGACTCAAACCCCACCCGCAGTCCCAAAGCGGGTGGATGTGGGTCTGTTCCAGCACGCCTGCCCCGTGCTGCGTGTAGGAGAGGCTGAGCTCAGCCAGGAATGCTGACTTGGATGGGATTCCTGGGGCAGGAGCTGCCCGGCTCTATAATCTGCGATGAATGCACTTGCTCCCACATGCCTATGTATAACCAGAGCCGTACGTACCTTCGCCTACACGTGTTCGTGCACACACCGCTGGGCACATGCGGCCTCGGGGTAATGCCCACCAAAGGCTTTCTCCAACTGGCTGAGGGATGCTGCCCAGAAATGGGCTGCTGGGTGCAGACCCAGGCACAATATCCCTGTGTGTGCGACTACACGGTGTTGGGCAGAAAGTCCTGCATGTGCAGGACGCAGCCTGTCTGTGACAACCTGCCTTGGATGGGTGGGAGGACATTCCCCCATGGCCCTTTTGGGAGAGGTCGCCTTGTAACTGTCCTGCTCCCAGTGCCAGAGCTGTCCCAAGGCAGGATCTGCAGCCTCGGCGGCTCAATGCTGAGTGACCCTCCAGCTTGTCTGTGAAATTGGGTCTGGAGGAGGCTCTGCTGGGACCCAACGCTTGTTATTAGCCCACACAATGTGTCCCAGTGCTGAGTTAAGAGGTGTTTAGACTCTTTGGAGCTCTGATCCCATTGCAGCTCTGCACCCAAGTTCCCCTTTTTGCTGGACACTTCTCTAGACTTGCTATAAGCATCTGAAAAGCAGAGCTTGCTTGGAAAGCCTCCTCTCCAAGGACCCAGCATGACTTCTGCTGGGAAGCCCCACTTTCCTGGGGTTCTGCATCCTCCCAGTTATTTCCTACCCTCTAAAATTGTTTTCCCTTGTGCTCTGCGACCTGGGAGACCCAACCACACCTTAAATCACTCCTTTGATAAAAGGGCTGGGTGACTCACCGAGAGTGCTTCTCCCTAGGCCTCCTGACACAGTTTGGGACCTTATTTGGCTCATTTGCAAGGCAAACAGCTCTGCCAGACCTGTGCTGGGTGCCCAGCTGAGCCCCCTGCCTGAAGCCTGCCCTCCATCCTTCCTCGCAGAGGGACTGGTTTTGGCTGTGGGATCGCTGGGCACCTGCAGTGGGATCCTCTGTTTCTATGGATTGATATGAAGTGTCCCCAGGTGCTCATCACCAGCGTCACCAGTGGGATGTACCCCAGCGTGCCGGTGCTGTGACATCCCTGTGCCAGTGTCCTAAATGGGCAGTGAGCTCCTCCCAAGAGCCTCTGGGTCTCCGGGGTGTCCTGGCTGATGTGGGTGTGAATGTCAGCTAAATACCAGCCCTGTGGTACTCACAGGTGGTGCTGGGGGGAACATGGGGTTCTGTCCATCTATGGTTGGGGTGCTCTGCTGGTGGGAGGTGCAGGGGAGTTTGGAGCTGCTTGCGCCAAATTCCTCCACAGCTACATTTGCAGAATGCCTGGAGAGGCTGAGGAGGGGGAGAAGGGTCTGATGAGAGCTTGGGGAAGGAGGTGGATGCATGCTGGGGACGCTTTCTCCTGCCTGGCTCTGCTGCAGCTTGATGCTTTGCCTTAAACCCATTAACCCCAGTGCTTTGTCACTGGTGGTGTCTGGCTCAGAAGCAGCGGGACTGGAAGCCCTGCGTGAAGCTCTGGTCTACAAGGAAATGGGCTGGGAAGGGTCTTGTTTGGGGCTGAGCCAGCACATGGGGCACTGGCTGCTCTGATTGCTCTCTCTTTCTGAGGGACTAGGACTCAACATGAAAGCAGCAGCTTTGCCTTGAGCCCCAGTGCTTGGGGGTACCTGGGGGCTGGACCCACTGCTCGCACAGCCCTGAACTTCCCTCATCAGGCTAGTGTCCCATGGTTAGTGGGATGCCTTGAAAAGAGCAGAATCAGGCCCCTTATTAACACGAAGACTCAATTTATTTTGTTTTATTTTTTAAAGTGCTTTCCTCCTTTTGTACAGGGAGCTTGCTGAGGGTGGTGCTGAGGGACGGTGGTAGAGGTGGGGGGAGCCCTACAGCCCCTGGCTGAGCCTCCTCTGCTCCCAGTGACCCCAAATCACACTGTCAAAGGCCCCTGGGCACAAACCCTTCCTCCCACATACCGTCTCTGCAGTGGGTGTCTTATCTTAAGGAGGAAAAACATCGCACCGAAGGGTGGGGAGCGTGCTCCAGTGCTGGGCTAGGTGGGGGAACACTGAGCCAAAATACCCAAACTAGCAAAAATGCTAAAGGCAGCCCAGGAGGTGGAGGATACTTAAGAAGTCCCAAGGGAGGGCAGGGCGAGAGCTGTCCACTGTAAAGCAGCAGCAACCTGATGTATTGGGGAAGGTGGGTTGAGGGCAGCCATGCTGCCCGTCACATCCCTTGGCTGTGCTGCTCAGCACCTGGGAAGCAACACAGTCCCTTGGAGGGGATGAGGGGACAGGGTGGGTGCGTTGCAGATGCCAAAAGTGGTTCTGGGGGACATGGGAAGGTGCCTGGGAGGAGTTTGTGAGATGCAGGGACCCGAGAGTGGTTTTGTCTTATCTCTTTGCTCGATTTGAGGTTACTCCTGGCCAGGAAGTGGGGAAGGGCTCTGCAGTGCTGCCCAACTTCACTGCTGTGACTTTGCTGCTGCAATTTAAAGGTGTCCGAGGAAATGGCAGGTTGAAACAGTCTGGGACAAAAGCAGCTGGCGTGGGTCGGGGTGTGGGGGTGGTGCTGAGCAGCAGTTTCTCCAGGGCATGGCATCCCACCGTGGGGAGCTTGGATGTGCAGCTGCTTTGCTGCTTAGGGACTATTGCTGGGAGAGCTGTGCTTGGGGAGAGGGAGATTTTGGGTCTGGGGGAACAGCCGCTAATGTGGGGTGCCCTGTGGGGATCATCCAGGCAAAACAAGCCAGTGGCCAAGCAGGGAAAAGAGCTCCAGGACCTCTCTGTGGTTCCTGCTCCAGCGCAGGTGCCCCTGCTTGCCAGGGGACATGTGACTGTGTCTCTGCCATCCCCGGGATGATCCCAGTACCTGCTGGGGGCTTGGGAACCGGCACTGTGGGCTTGAAGATGAGAAGGGCAGGTGGCAAACCTGCCTGAATGGCAGTTGGCTGTTTAGGGTGAAATAACACCTTTGGTAGCTGCAATTGTGATTGCAGGTGGATTTGCAGGGTGGAGCCGTTCAGGGAAACACAGCTGGTTAAAGGGTAACTCCAGCTCTGCCAGGTCAGGACGAACTTGTCTCTGGAGGGAGAAGAAGCATGCAAGGCCAAGAGCACCTTCATCCTCCCCGCACTGGGACAGTGAGGGAAAAGCTGCATTTTTGTGGCTGCCCTATGTTCACTCGCTTTCTTTTTATTCCTCCCTGTGGACTTAGCACCCATCCTGCACCCCCAGCCAGAGGGGCTGACCTGGCCCCGTGCCCAACAGCAAGCTCTCCTCCTCTTCCTCACCTCCAGAGGTTGGTGGGCTTTGCAGTGGGGTGCTCCTGCCAGGGTTGGGGCTCCCCTTCTACCAGAGCACTCCTTCCCCGTGCACCCCTGGACCGTGGAGTGCTGGAGCTTCCCTCGGCATCAGGAGGAAGACTCTCTCCTCTTCCTCAGCCCAGGTCCACATTGCGGGAGCAGTGCCTCTGTCAGCCCCAGCTGGCTGTCGTCCCCAGGGAGGCTTGGGGTGTCTGAGTGCTATGGATCACAGTGCTGGACTAGCTGCATTTTTCCCCCTTGACCTCCGTCGAAGGCTTTGCCTCGCATGAGGCCAAGCATGCTGGCCCCGGGCCAGGGAATCACTTTGTGCTCCATGTTTTACAGCACACAGAAAGCCCCACGGGGACCACAGCGATGACTTGGGTGGCTTAAAGCTAACCAGCTGTTCACCCGCGCTTCGCTGGGCTGTTGGCAACAGGCTCATCGATGCACAGGGTCCAGCCCCTTGTGCTCCCTGGGGGTAATTTGAAAAGGCAAAGTGTGAAGTTTCCATCGCTGCATCCAGCTCACGCTCTTCCTCCAGGTGCTCGGATGCCAACAGCCTGTTTTCTCATTAACACCTGAGCAACATAAAGCCGCCCTCCGCGTGCCTGGTGTCCTCCTTGCAGCTCGGCAGCGAGTGTCCGCGTGTTCCCGCTGGTCTAATAGCAGAGGGAGCTCCGATTTGCCCCATCCCGCTGTGTTAATGCTGGTTATTCGGGGAAGCGTGTCCTGGCCTCAGCAGTCACACAGGTGACTCATGTCCACCCTGTCAGAATCCTTCTATTTTCAGTGATTTTTATCCAAAGAACGTTAGTCCAGAGTATCAGTTTAATAAAAAATAACACTTTGCATTCCTGCAGAGCATGTAATCCTAGGATTAAAGATGCTGAAACTGCCTTGAGATCATTAACTAATTAAGACTTCCAGCCTAGCAGGTCACTGTCTCTAATCCTGCCTGGTGGAGCTGTAACGCCAGGATGGGCAAGTGGCAGGCGAGTGCTGCAGGCAGAGCTGCTCTGGTTGGGAGGCTCCTGTGCTGTTTACTTGGGCACTGAAAATGGCCCACGGTGGATCAGGCGCTTCCTCGGAGCCCCCTCACTGTGACAACGGAGGTTTTTTGGTTCGTAAAGCATATGGATGAACTGGGCTCTCTGCTTTCATAGGCACTGGTGGGAGCTGGGCATGTGCTGAGGGTCAGGGCTTCACTCCATGAGCCTGGCCTGTTGGTTGCTTGGGGCTCAGCCCTTGGTGGCCCTTGCTTCCAGGCACAATGAAAGTGTTCGTCCCCGTCCCCCATCGAAATGATAGTAATAGAAACCAAAACCACCTCCGAGTGGCACCAGGGCTGGGCTGAGGCTTTGCATATGTCCTGCAGGGTGAGACGGGTGGTGCAGCCCCTGCCAGCAGTTGTCTCTGTTCTGCTCCTTCCCCCCTTGACCTTTTTCCATGCCCCCTGAGGCTCCACAGGAGTTTGGGAAAGTGCCCAATGGCTTCCCTGCTGATATGGCCCATGGAAAAGGCCTTGTGTTTGTGCAGCCCCTGCTTGTCACCCCAAATGTCCCGCACTGCCCACCACAAGTGTCTGCGAAGCCAGAGTTTGTCCAGAGAGCGGCTCACTGGCATTTGCTGAAACCTCCTGGGTTTGGGTTTTTCTTTTTTAACAATCCTCTAGGTCTTTGCTAATTTTTTTTAAGCTTCTGCTGCCACCAAAAGCATTAGAGAAATTGCTTTTCTCTTTTTATTTGAAATCTAAGGTTAATCTCCCTCAGCCCCAGGAGCTTTAAACAGAGCAGGGTAGTGGTGGCAGGGGCAGGCACTGGGTGCTGGAGCACCCTGCCAGCCAGCGCTGCCGCTGCCAAGGACACAGCAGCCCTGGGGTCCCTGGGGTCCCAATCCATCAGCGCTGAGGCCAAATTCCTCTCTGCCGAGCTATTGAAAGGAATTTTCCCCTCCTCCAGAGAGCGTCTGGGCTGGAGGAAGGAGGCTGGATCTGTCGGGATAACTGTATCTTTTGCCAACCCTTCACAGCATGTTCATCCTCAGCAGTTTTAGCTGTTTGGTTTGTTGGGATTTGGAGTTTGAGAGTCCCTTGTGGGGCAGAGGGGACAACACAGGCTCAGCCATGCCCTTTGCTGCCATGCCATGTGCACGTGCCTCGTTTGTCCAGGCTGCATCTTCCCTCCTGCCCCATGATGGATGCTCCCTCCCGGGATGGTGTCCTGGGTGCATTCCTGCATCCACTCGCAATCTCGCCGGCTGCCTGAATTCAGCCTCCGCAGGTGGGGACCCACTTTGCACTTCCTTGCCCGGGGCAGGAGAGCAGTTTCTCTTGCTGCATCCCTTCCCAGGGGCTGGGAGAAAGCAGGCAAGCAGGTACAGCCTGTCTTGCCGGAGCACTGAGTTCCCTTGAAAGCCACATGGGCTGTGCAGACGAGCTCTGGGTGGCCCCTGGCACCGTGAGCCCCTCAGGCGATGCTCGTCCCTCTGCGCTTTGGGTGCGAAGCAGAACCTGGTGCCGGGTTATGCTTTGCTGTTCTTGGTAACTTTGAAAAGCAGTGTCCTTTCTGTCCCAGAACTGGCCCTTGGCACCCAAGGCCAAGCCCACAGGATTTTGCTCAATGCTGGGAAAACAAAGAGGTGGGTAGGGAGCAGACACGCAGCCCTTTGCATCTGATGGGCAGAGCTGCAGCTCTGATCAGATAATAATTAATAACAGGTTTTGGGGGGCCCCTGCCACCTCCATCTGCAGCAGCTACACCCTTTGCGTCCTGGTTGGGGTGAGCTCCCAGATGAAGAAAGGAGAAGCATTGAATCAAAGTTGAACTCATCACGTTTTTGCCAGCTTAACAGTGAAACAACCTGACAGCCAGTGCACTGTGCCAGGGGTGGATCCGGCTCAGCCGGGAGCGGGGCAAGGCGGGGTTTGCTCTGGCAGGATGCTGGCGTCAGAGCCTCCTGCACAGGTCGCTGAGCAAAGGGCTCAGGACCGCGGTCGACATGAAGCATCGTGCTTCATGGTGCCAATTTATATCCGATGCCTTTTGCCTCAAGGGACTGGGATGAAAAACGCACATCAAAGAAATGGTGGGTGGTGGCAAACAAGGGGCGACATCTTTGGAGCAAGTGCCCAAGAGCAGCTGCTTGCTCCAGGAGCCGAGTGTTGTTGTGCTAAATATTTATAGAGTGCAAATGGGTGGGAAACAGGAGATGCAGCTTTTGGTGTCGCTTTGGGCCAGGTGATGGTGGCTCAGTGCTGTGGTTTGTGGTGAAGCTGCTCAGCTTGGGCCCTGCTGTCATCTCATTGTTGACACCCTGCTCTTGCTTTTTGTCCCTTGACAGGCTGGTGGATGATCGGTGTGTGGTGGAGCCAGCTGCTGGTGACCTGGACAACCCACCCAAGAAGTTTCGAGGTGAGACTGGGGCCAGACTGCAGCAAGCAGCCCTGGGGATGACACTGGCCCTGACCATCCATACCAGGGATGGGGACCAGGGTTCCATTTATCCTAGCTAGTCTGGGGCTGGGAGGTGTTGATTGTCCTTTGCAGAAGAGCCCAGAGAGATCTCAGACAGCCTCCATAGCCTTGTTTTTGTGGGTTGACCAAACCATCCACCCCTACTCTCTTTGCCTCTGAGGGCATTTATTGGAACCACCTCCACGGTGGGATGGTCCTTGGGACCTTGTAGCCCAGTCTTAAGGAGCAGAGGTGGCTGGGAAGCATCCTCTGCAAAGGTGGGTCTGACCATCCCACAACGCATCCCTAGTGGGGTGTCAACCCACCAGGAGCCAGGGACAAGAGGGGACAGACAAAAGGGCCGTTGCAGCAAGCAAACTATTTCAAGGCGAGCCCAGTTAGCACTCGGCACTAATTACATCTGCCATGCTTGGCTGCACCTCAGAGAGAGCCGGGGGATTAAGCCATCCATTTACGTGGCAGGCGGGACTTAGGGAGAGAGATGTCCTTGGCCATCAAATTTTGGTTCATGTTGTCTCCTCCAGCACTTGGGGCCACGCCTGTTATTTCCCATTTGGGCATGGGAAAGCCCCAGGCAGGAGCTGGCAGCCACAGCCAGATCTGGGCAGAAAAGAGGGTGAGTCAGTGGAAGCTGAGGTGGCTCCTGTCTTGTGGAAAAGGTCTGGAGAAGCCAGGATGGGCCACTAGGAAAAGCAGATTATGCCTCCTGCCTCCCCAGGCTGGCTGGTGAGGTGACCTCAAACCTTTGGGCTCCCGAGGGAGCAAAAGTCTCAGCCCGGGGGATTCCATCTGTGCCCTGTGCTGCTCCTCCCTGGGAAATGCTGGTTTGGTGCCTGGCTGCCCCGTGTGCTCAGCACCCTGCAATGTGCAGGGAAGAGCCATGTCCCAAAGAGCATCCCATTTGGGTTTGAGTGCCCAGATATGGAGCATATCCCTGGGGAGTGTTCACAGAGCTGTGACATTTCCCCAGATTGGGACTGTGTTGTTGGATTTGAGGACTGGTTTAGGGCAGCTGTTCCTCTCATCCCAGCTACTGTAATTTCAGGCCCACTTCAAAAAGAAAAGTCTTTTAAAATATTGATTCCCTGCTCTGCTTTGGGCCTTCACCTTTTTCTCAGGGTGGCTTTAACATGTCTCAGCAAGGTGCCAGGCAGGCAACCCTTCTCTGGGCATCCTTCCCACAGGGGTCCCACACGAGCAGCCACCTGCCTCTCCATGGGGGCCATTGCCACTAATTTGCACACGGGGCTGATTAACGAGTCCCGCAGCCTGGGGAGCCATCCAGTTCCCAGTCGTTGGTGGACTTTCACCTGGGACTGGATGGGAAGAGCTGGAAGCAGCCATGGGGTGAGCAGCGCAAGCTTGGTCCCAGCAGCCACACCATCTCCCTGCCTGGACGTGGGTGGGTGTTGAATCTCTTTTCCAGGCGAAGGTCTGCTATAGACTCAGCCCTGCTCCATGCAAAGCCTATCAGGATATCCAGCTGCTTGTTTTAATGGCCGGAAAAGTAGCGGTCTGCCTTCTCGATAGCTACCACTGTGAGGGAGGTAAAAACAACGGGCCGCTGCCGGTTCCCTGCAGCAGCAGCGAGAGGCTTAAGAGGCTTTTCATGTGCTGTTGCCGTCCCCATATCCTGTGGCCGGACCCTGCCCTATCCTGCGCTGCGGTGAGACACATGCGGGTCATGCCGGGGCTCGGCTCAGCTTCCCAGTGGGGAAACAGGACCCTGCTCCTGGAGTGAGGTCCAAATGTGTTTTTGGAAATGCCAGAACCCACCTGGGAGCTCGTCCCTGTGGTGAGGGACAGCCGGCTCAGCCGCCTGCATCTCACTGGGGCTCATCCCTCCAAGAGACACCTGGCACCTCTCGGTTATTTGCTTTTCTTTGCAGTTTCTTTCCTCTCCCCTAAGGCTCTTCCCAGCCCCACATTCAGGCAGGTCAGGAAAAAAAGCCAATAAATCACTTCCATCCCGTGCTGAGCTGATACCGCTGTGGCTGCAAGGCCAGTCGGCAGCAAGCCCCCCGGCCAAGCTGCTGCCCAGAGTGCCCCAGTCCCCGCTGCCCGGCGGGTTTACAGGAGGTTTTGCCTCCGTGGCCATGCTGGGTGGTGGCAGGTCAGCCGAGCATCACTCTCCTGGGTTGCTCTCGTTGGGCACTTTCTTTGATTTCCCCTCTTTCGCCCACCACCTATCTTGCAAAAAGTTGTCGCTTGGGTGCGAACATCTCCAACTTCTAACACAATCTTTGCTGAAGACTTTCTGCGTGCAAATGACTCCATGCCTCAGGTTCCCTCCTTGCACAGCATGGCTTAGTACCGAGAGGTGGATGTCAGGCAGCCCCTCTGGCAGAGTGTTCTTGGGACTGGAGGTTTGATTTTTCACCTATCTCTTAAAAGCTGGGGTTTAACTCCCCCTTCCAGTTTCTACTTTCTACCAGATCCTTTTGCAGACTAATTAGCAATTTACTGAAAACAACTTAAGGTGCTGCAGGTGGCCTGAGCTTTTTCTGGAGCCCTGCTTGGAGGCGGTGGGAGAAGGCAGTCAGGCATTGCAGCAGCTCTGCTCGGTCCCCTGCTGGTATCATGGCCTCCTTGGCACGGGAGATGCCATTAGCAAATAGACCTACAAAATGAAATGTGAAACTTGGCCTCTTCCCAGCAGCCTGAGCCAGTGAGAACTGTGCTCTGCACTTGTTTGTTCGTCACTCCCAGGTAAATAAATACATGCTTGCCAGCAACTCGGGAGCGAGGCCAGAGATGGAAGTGATTCTTTTTTCTTTTTTTCTGTGTGTGAAGTTTCTGGACTGCTATTTCAGGCATAATTAGGGTGATCCAGGTTGCCGAACCCTTCCTGCCCTTGCCTCATCCAGCCTCCAGTCCTGAGTGAGGGTTTGGGAGATGTAAGTGCTTCTTCATCTCCAGACATCTGCTCTTGTGCTTCAGTTCCCAAAGTCTGGACCTGGTGTCTGCACTTTTCACTCACCCCCATCCAGGCCACACCAGAGTGGGGAAAAACAGACAAATCAGGGCAATCTGCAGAGCATGGATACACTGCAAGTGTTTGGAGGAGCTGGGATGAAAACCTCTGCCCTTCAGGTCCCTAGAGTATCTCTTTTAGGATTCTGAAATGCAGCTGTTGACAAAGAGATCATAGGAGCAGTCGCTCATAGCTTCCAGCGCTGGTAATTGAGGTTCCCTGTGAACAGCCACAGAACAGCAGCGTGTTTGCAAAAACAGCCTAACCCGACAGCCCGGCTGCCTCCGGGTAGCAGCCTGTGGTCCTGCTGCCTCAGGGTGTCCGGTGGCAGGGTGATGAGGGGAATGTGGAGACATCTGCTCGTATCCTGGTCTCATGGTGTCTGTGTCCTGCTAGTTTCCCTCCCTCCTGATGGGCTCCTCTCCTTTGGTCCAGCTGGGCTTTGTCAGTACTTTTTCTCTCCCCTGAAGTTTTCCTTCCCGAATTTCATGGCCCTTTCCAATGGGAATGCTTCTAATCATGAGTCCAAGAAGTGGAATCACTCCTGGACTCATCATTTACCCTGATTTGAAACTAATCCAGCTTAATACAGAGTGATGTGGCCCTCCCCTAGTCCCAGCCATGTCTCCTGTGGACTGCAAGCAGCAGACAGGGTTGTTGTGGGTTAGGAAGACCATCTCTCAGTGATGCTGCTGGGACAGGAGCAGTGTCCTGGAGGAGCACTGGCTTCAGCCCTTCAGTGATGTTGGCCCCACTAGTGGCTGGTGAGCGTTGTGACCTCATGCTTGCCTTCCTCATCTACCAGATTGCCTCTTCAAAGTGTGTCCCATGAACCGCTACTCTGCCCAGAAGCAGTACTGGAAGGCCAAGCAAACAAAGCAGGACAAGGAGAAGATCGCAGATGTGGTGCTGCTGCAGAAGCTCCAGGTGAGCAGGTGTGAGGGACAGTCCTCCCTGGCATGGGCAGTCCCCATGGGTGGGATGGTTGGTTGATAACATCCAAGCCTCTTGCTGTGCAAATCCTGCTATCTTTTAATTCCTGCAAAACAGGCTGCATGGATGTCAGGACCTGCCCTGGGTTTTGCCATCCTCAGCGTGTCCCTTTGCTTAGCATTGTTGTCTCCTGTCCCACTGCCCTCCCCTCACCATGGCCATGCTCAGTCCACACCATGACAGCACAGGGTGAATACAGCGGTGACCAAGGAGCTACTGATGATTTTGTTGCTCCCAGTGCCAGGGGGATATCCCAGGGAAGACCTGCCTGAAGGATCCAGGGGACTGAGCAGTCAGGAAGAGGATGGGAGGGCAGAGATGCCACTTTTGGGATGAGAGGTGTTGTTCATCTGCTTTTCCACCCTTGCCACCATGCCCAGGGTTAGGAGGAGGTGCTGAGGAGCCTGTGGCAGAGCAGGAAGAGGTGTTCTGTGAGCACAGCCCAGCAGCCCCCAGGGGTGCCTGGCACGGAGGAGGGAGCCGCTGCGGCCAGGACGTGCTCCAAAGGGCTGTGGAAGAAAGAAAGGCTCCTGTTGACTTCCATGAGGTTTGGAAAAGGCCCATGTTAAACATTGCATAATCTCGTCAGACAGCTGGCGAGGCCCTGAGGATGATTCATAAAACCAAAGCTCAGGAGAGATTCATTAAATCATCTCATCAGGCTTCAAGCCCAGCCCCACTGGTCCCCTAGTTTTGCCTTTGGGGAGCGATGTTTGATACAGTGTCTGGACAGGGTGTCCTGGCTTTGTTTGGAGATGTCAGGACAGGGTTGGTGCCTCCTGCCAGGTCCAGTTCTGCGTGGCTGCTGGTGTATGGACATGCTATTTTCCTACTCCAGTTAGACTGTAACTTGGAGCGTCAACAGCTGTACTGGCAATGACTGGACAGAGAGGCTCATTTCTGAGCCTGATTGATTGCAACTTGGTTAAGAGTTGTCTTAAAGAGATTCTGTCATTTCCTTGCTCTTTTCCGCTGCTCCTGGTGTCGCCCTTTTGGCAAAAGCTCCTTCACGTCCGGAGCTGAGCACTGGGGGAGCCCGGGCAGGGAGGGAGCTCTCGGCAAAGCACTGCCTGGGCTCCTGCAAAGCCCCTGGATGTCCTGGCAGGGCTCTGGGCTCCAGGCTGTGAGTTATCAGCATCTCCTGCAGGCTGAAAAATATCTTCTAACCCATGCAGATAATTTTTTGTAGCCAAAGCAGTCCAGGTCTCAAGCAGAAAAACCCTGTCCAGCCCTCTGTGATGCCCACAGTTGCTGTTCCAAGCTTGTACTCTCACACTGTTGTTTTTCAGTGGGTTTAGGGCTCGGTGTTTTCTCAACTGACTAATTGTAGGTGCAGCCAGATGCAGGGCTGACGTGCTGTGGAGGCTTTTCTCCTGCTCTGCTGATGTCTCCCCATCCTCCCTGCACCCTCCTGGTCTGGCCACCCTCATGTGCCTCCCTGACACCCCACCCTGCCGTGGCTTGAGGACCAACCCCATCCCATCCAAGAGGCAGGCTGGGAACATCAGCAGCCATGGGATTGTGTGTTTGGGGCAGCCAGTTCTGACTTCCAGCCCCACTGGCTTTCAGCAAGGGAGGAGCTCAGGTCTGGATGCAGATTTAGGACATGCTGCAGGGCTGGATCTCTCACCAGAGCCATGCTGCTCTACAGGGTTGTTGTTAAACTCCCAGCTCCACATCAGTGCAGGATTTCTTGGCAGCAGGTTTGTTTTCCTGATGGCAGCAGCCACCACCATGGGGCTCATGTCCTCAGGTGGCACCTGGAGCTAGGTTTGGGGAAGGAGAGTTAATTAAAGTGGTGGCAACCTTCAGAAAAGCAAAGGGTTTGTACTGTCCCAACGCGTGCCAGATGCGTTCAAAGCCACGGTGTTGTCTGCTTGGGCACTTGCAGACCATCTGCCCCATTCTCCCAGTGTAGTGCCACAATCCCAGCTGTGTTTCCCAGTTCCTTCTGCTCTCAAGTGTAAGGTGGTGAAAGCAGGATGGAAATGGGTAGATGCTCTCGTAGCTCCATCGCTCACTGCTGTTTCCCATCCCAGCTGTTGGGGAACACTAGGCTGGCACTGCCCAGGCTGCACCCAGCCTGGCGCCAGGGCCGTCGGCGCACCCTCACCATTCCCAGACAGATCCACTGTGGGAGCAAGTTCCTGCCTTGCTCTGATATGTCGACATCTCTCTGGCTGACAGAGCCACCACATGGAAAATGTCTGTGGTTTTGGAGAGAGGGGCTGCATGCAGTGCTGAGCAATCCACACTTGGGGCATCTTGGCTGGCAGGGACCCATCCTGCCATGTCTGCAGCAGGTCTGGACCTGCAGTCATCTCTAGGCACAGCAGCAGCAGCACAGAACCTTCATGGTGCTGCTGCAGTGGGGCTGAGATGGGTGCGTTGCCCCAGCCCCTGGCCTGTGCACAGGGTCCCCATTTCATGGTGCCCAGTAAGACCTGCCGGGGTTAGGGGGTGGAATTTTGGTGCCATTTTGTCCCTGTGCTAATATTTAAGTCCTCAGTTTAAAGCTCACATGGACTTTATATGGCTGTTCAGGGCCACACCATGGTCCTGAGCTGAGCTCTTAGATGCTGGGAACCATATTTCCAGGGAGAACTTCTTGTGGCCTTCCGGTACCTCAAGGGCCCTGTCAGATAAAAGGGGACAGACTTCTGAGCAGGGCCTGTTGAGACAGGACAAGGCATGATGGGTTTAAACTAAAAAAGGGAAATTTAGGCTGGAGAGAAGGAAGAAATTTTTGCTGCTGAGGGTGGTGAGAGGCTGTCCCAGGCTGCCCAGAGAGGTGGTGGCTGCCCTGTCCTTGGCACCATCCCAGGTGAGGCTGGCCGGGGCTCTGAGCACCCTACTCTAGTTGCAGATGTCCCTGCTCCCTGCAGGGGGGTTGGACCAGATGAGCTTTTAAGGTCCCTTCCAATTCAAACCATTCTACACTGAGTCTCTGGCCTGTCTTGTCTAGGGGACAGAGGGATGCTGATGCTTCATCCCATCCTGTCCCATCCTCCCCATAGCTGAGGGTGTGGTAGCTCTTCTGAGGCTACTATACTGAGCTCTTCTCCTTTTGATGTTTAGCACGCAGCCCAGATGGAGCAGAAGCAGAACGAGACGGAGAACAAGAAAGTGCATGGGGACGTGGTGAAATACGGCAGCGTCATACAGGTACCAGTGCTCGCTCTGGAGAACAACAAGCCCTGGGGGCCCCGGGGGGCTGTACTGCCAGAGCTCACCCCAGCATTTGCTTCTCCAGCTCCTCCACATGAAGAGCAACAAGTACCTGACGGTGAACAAGCGGCTGCCAGCCCTGCTCGAGAAAAATGCCATGCGGGTGACGCTGGATGCCACCGGCAATGAGGGATCCTGGCTCTTCATCCAGCCCTTCTGGAAGCTGAGGAGCAATGGAGATAACGTGAGTATGGGGTCAAGAAGTCACCGACTGAAGATGTGCAGAAAGCACTGTGTGCGCTGCCTGCCAGGGCTCGTTTCCCTGACGGGTGCCTGATCTCATCCTTGCTCCCCCCTTTCCCATTGTGCTCCCCAGGTAGTTGTGGGAGATAAAGTCATCCTGAACCCCGTCAACGCCGGGCAGCCGCTGCATGCCAGCAACTACGAGCTTGCTGACAACGCTGGCTGCAAGGAGGTATGAGGAGGTTGGGCTGCCTGGCTCTGGCTTTTAGGGCTTGCCTCTTGGGTTTTTTTTCCTCTTTCTTCCTTTTTTCCCTTGTCCCAGGGACCATGACCTCTCTCTGTTGCTCCTTAGGTAAACTCAGTCAATTGTAACACCAGCTGGAAAATCAACCTTTTCATGCAATTCTGTGACCACATGGAGGAAGTGCTGAAAGGGGTAAGGAAGGAGGTTTGGCCACCACCAGCTGCCTGGGATGTGATGGGCTCTGGGGACCTGTCCCCAGTCCCCTGCAGGGGCAGGACATGTGAGCAGCCATTTGGCTCAGTGACAGGGGCAGAGGAAAGAGTTCCTGCCTTGAAGACCTTAATTTCTAGGAGAATTCATCACTTGGAAAACTCAACAGCAAGCTAGAGCTGGCTATTTTAGTATCTTCTGGCAGCAGATACTCAGGGGGTCATGAAATTACCCTCCACCTTATTGTATTAAATTGGCTCTCGAGGACAATGCGAGGTACATGTAGTGCCAGCAGCGGCTTCTTGCTGAGAGGACAATTTTCAGCTCTTTAGCTGTGCAGCAGGGCTGGCTGTTGCTTGGGAAAGGAACTTTCCCTGCAGAGCTATTGTTTGTGGCCGAGGTCCTCCAGGAAGCAGCTGGATGGATATTGATTGTTATGATCTTACAGACCCTCATCCCCAGGCGCCGCGTTTATCCCTGGCTTCCCACTTCCACTGTGTCCTCCTCCCCGGGGCGTTAATGCCTTAAACACATTGGGGAGTGGAGCCTCTTCCCGTGCCAGAAGTGTAAAATGGTGGGTTTACACCCATTTTACATCACAGGGAGGGAAGCAGAGAGTTGTGTTAGTGAACAGAGTGTTGGCATTGTGGGTGTCTGTGCCAAGTGCCCTCCCCGGGGTTCAGAGGAGCGTTTCTGCTGCTGCAGGCGAGTTTTAGTGCAGCTCAGGTAGGTAGGACTGGAAGAGCTGATGGTGCCCTGCAATACCTGGGCTCCCACAGTCCCACCATGTCGTGGCTGGGAGCTGTGCCCTGCTCTGGCCCATGTACTGGGAGCTCCCTGCCCTCGCAGGGTGGGGGTGTCGCAGGAGGTGCTGTGTCAGTTCTTAGGAGAGCCACAGCCTTGGGTCTCATCACCATGTCTTGGTCCAGGGGGACGTTGTGAGGCTCTTCCATGCTGAGCAGGAGAAGTTTCTCACCTGTGACGAGTACAAAGGCAAGCTGCATGTTTTCCTCCGCACCACGCTGAGGCAGTCGGCCACCTCGGCCACCAGCTCCAACGCGCTGTGGGAAGTGGAGGTGAGCGGGGAGGGGATGGAGTTTGTGTCTGTGGGCTTTGGGGGTACCCCTGGGGTTTGCTGCACTTTCTTGGGGGAACGGTGCTAGAAGCAGTGGTTATTTTTATACATTTCCACCTCTGGCAGCCTGTCTAAAAGCCAGCAGAAGGCTCGAGCTCCATGAGAGCACTGGGAACTGCAGCTGCTGGTGGATGGGCACCAGTGTTTGTCTGAGCTCTATGTCCCGAGTATATTTGCTCGCGGCTGCCTTTGAGATATGCTGGGGCTCTTATCACCGGCGTGTTTGCCCAGGGTCAGCAGAGGCTCGGAGGCAGGAATGGTGTCTGAGTTGCCCACAGCCCTGTGTGCCACTGGCTGAGCTCTCCTCTGCCTCTTCCAGGGGGTCCACCATGACCCGTGCCGAGGGGGAGCTGGGCACTGGAATGGCTTGTACCGCTTCAAGCACCTCGCCACAGGCAACTACCTGGCAGCGGAGGTAAGGAGGCAAGCAGAGGGATGCAGAGACCTGCCCTGCCCTCTACCAAGAGGCTGGTACCATCCCTTGTGCAGGCAGTGCCCACCCACACTTAGCCGGTGCCACGATGCCCAGGATCGCCTCTGTCCCTGCTCCAATTTGCTTTTGGAGCCATCCTGCCCTGAACCTCCTTGGCTTCAAGGTGTTGGCCCTGGGGCTGTGAGCATCATCACCCTGTTTGCAGGGCTCAGCTTTCCCCCCTGAAATCCCCCACCCCACGGTGCAGGGGTTCACATGCCAAAATCACTGTTGCTGGCTCGCTCCTCTTCTGGCCCGGGGCGGCAGGAGGGGATGCCCGGGGTTTTCCTTTATTTGCTCACTCTGGGCCAAGGAGCTGTATCAGCAAAACCTCCTGGTTCAGTAGAGTTGGGAGATAGCTCATCCTGCACCATTTAACTCTTCCTGATCAGGTTTTGCCGATCCCTACCCTCTGCTCCACAGCATCATCCGGGGCTGTCCTTTCCAGGGGAGGGTGCAGGCAAAATCCCGTACTGGGAACATAATTTACCAGATTTTCTGCTCCCATTTAAGGTCAGCTCAAGGCCTCCTGTTGTGGGCACAAAGAGGTTTCTGCACATAGATAATGTGGTCTATATGACACAGACGAGCTGCCAGGACCAAGGGAAGGACAGTGTTACATCCTATTGCCAGGGGAGCAGGGATGTACTGGGGGAAATTTTGGTGCACCATGTGCCAAAGGTGCTCCCTATCTGGAGAAGACAACCAAAGGCAGTCCCCAAGGCCGCTTCCACCACTGCAGGATGGAAAACAGCAAATACCTTTGAAATGGCAGCTTTAAACCAAAAGACTCTCAGGTGACATCTTATGCAGAGGAAAGAAGATTACAAATTGATCCCCATCCCAACCTGGTTGCTCACTGAGACTGCAGCCTGGGGCCTCTAGGGATTTACAGCGAGAGCTCATCTTGCTGCACCACAGAGCCCCAGATCTGCTCACCGGGGGTCTGCCCTGACCCACCCCTTTGGGGGATGGAGCACTGGGCATCAGGTGCAGGTCACATCCTCCAGCCCCAGCTGGGCAGGTTTCCTCTCTCTCTGACGTGATCGAAGCAAGCAGGAGTAGAGATAACGTCCCATGCTCAGGGTTTTGGAGGGACTGAGTGGGAGGACTGACGGCTGTCTTTCATCTCCCGCTTTAACTTTTCAGGAACACCCAAGCTATAAAGGAGACGTGGCTGAGCCCAAAGCAGTGCCCACGGTGAGCTGTGTGCAGCCTCGCTCGCAGAAACGCTGCTGCCGCTGCCTGAATCCACGCCGTCTCTTAAACTCTGCCTGAAAGCAGGGAAATGCCCCAAAACAGAGCCCGCTGCAGGGACAGTGCCTGTGCCGTGCTGCTGGTCCCGCTCAGTGCCGAGGCTGCGGCCGGAGCCTGTCCCGCTGCCCAGCAGAGCATCCCCACGCCCCGCACTCTAGAGTAGCATCGCTACGTCCCAAAATCTGTTGGAGGGGTCCCGGTGCATGTCAGACCCCCAGGCTATGGGGGAGCGCTGGTAGAAAAGAGATTTGGAATTTCAGGGGTTTTTTCCTCGTTGCCGTTGGTGAGGTTTGGAGAAGGGGTGGCCTCGTAGCTCAGGTGCCTCACACCGCGCTTGTGCTCTTGTAGCCCCTCGTGCGTGTCGGCGCAGTGAGGCTCAGCCCAGCGTCCGAGCAAAAGCTTCTGCTCTGAGTGTAGCTGCTGCGTGTCTCCTTCACCCGCGAGCTCAGGGAGGCTGGGCTCGGCAGGGCAGCCGCCTGGCACCGCTCTCAAAGCCGCTTTTCCCTGGTGCAGGGCGGGAGCGGCCGTGCCAGCCGCAGGAACACAGGGGAGAAGATCAAATACCGGCTGGTGGCTGTGCCCCACGGCAATGACATCGCCTCCCTCTTTGAGCTGGACCCAACCACTCTGCAGAAGACGGACTCCTTTGTCCCGCGGTATGTGAGCAGGTGCCACCACAGAGGTGTTGAAATAAAGGGAGCTTAATTGTGTGGTGTGGAATTTTGGCGAGTTTGTTCTTACGGGAGCTTTGCTGGGTGCTGGGGGAGGTGGTGGGTGCTAGGGGAGGTGGTGGGTGCTGGCATGTCCACGTTGGGATCGCTCACCGGGACACTGTGCTGTTTGCAGGAACTCCTATGTGAGGCTGCGCCACCTCTGCACCAACACCTGGATCCAGAGCACCAACGTGCCCATTGACATCGATGAGGAGAGGCCCATTCGCCTCATGGTACGGTGCTGCTCCCTCCTTCCACTCATGGATTTATCCCCTGTGCCCAAATAGCTCTTTGCCTGCTCCTTCCCACCCGGCACCCAGGCTTTACCCAGGGACTGAAATGATCCGAGCGGGTGTCTGGACATCAGCCTAGAGCCCGTCTCAGTCCTCCTGATGGAGACAAACTGGGTCACTGACATCACCTGGGGTGGGTGGTGGTTGGTGGGGACATACTCAGGATTGCCCTGTCTGTGTGATGCTGCTTCTCAGCTGGGCACGTGCCCTACTAAAGAAGACAAAGAAGCTTTTGCCATCGTCTCTGTGCCTGTGTCTGAGATCCGGGACCTGGACTTTGCTAATGATGCCAGTTCGATGCTGGCCAACGTGGTGGAGAAGATGAATGAAGGTTTTCTCAGCCAGAATGACCGGAGGTAAAAAGTCATTTCCATTGAAAGATGAGGACATGCCAGCCTCCTCCAAGGGTTCTCCAGCACTGCTGCAGTATGGGGCCCCTGCCTAGGTCTTAGTGCCAGCGTTGTCATGTTTTCCTGCCCACAACCCAAATCCACGCCTGCTTCTCCCAGGAGCCTGGCGAGGAAACCAGATAACGCCGCAGACTCACTCTGGCCCCTCCTTTGCAGCTAGAAAAATATCCAAGGGGCTGAGAGATGGCACCATGATAGGGGCAGCCGGGTTAGTCACGGTGTTATTTTTAGGTGGGTGGGTTCTTGGTGCTTCCTGAGCAAACACAGATCCCCATGGGACGGAGCGAGCTGCTTCCACCCTGCCCTGCCAGCCCGCCCTGCGTGGGTCCCACTGAGGTTACTAATGGGGCAGGGGTGTTAAATGCAAAATCCCCAGCATGAATCCCGAGCAAAGGCCCTCGGCATTTCTGCTGGTGCGTATAGTTTCCTTAGGAACCATAAGGGTGTAAAAGCTCTTGCTTCAGGGCAGCGAATGCAGGCTCTTTGGTCCTCCAAAATGGACTGGGACCAGAGAGCGGGTGGGCTGTATGGGGTGGGCAAGCAGCCCCCCCAGCCAGAGAGTGCCACCACCCCACTTGCACTGTGCCCCTTTGCAGGTTTGTGATCCAGCTGCTGGAGGACTTGGTGTTTTTCGTCAGCGATGTCCCCAACAATGGCCAGAATGTGCTGGACATCGTGGTGACCAAGCCCAATCGGGAGCGGCAGAAGCTGATGCGGGAGCAGAACATCCTGAAGCAGGTGAGTGGCCCTGGGGCAAGGCTGAGGTCCTGTGGAGATGTCCTGTTCTGCCCTGGACCACGCTAGAGGCCAGGGGCCTGGAAAACCCCATGGAGGATGTGTAACTGATCTCCAGCTCATGCCTCAGTGGTGCACCAAGCCCTCCTGGTAAGCATGGCTCATGTCCAGCCATGCATGGGGGTAATGGTGTGGAGACACAGCACTTACCATCTCTGCTTTTGGGCAGATCTTTGGGATCCTGAAAGCCCCCTTCAAGGACAAGGGTGGAGAAGGGCCCCTGGTGCGACTGGAAGAGCTGTCGGACCAGAAGAATGCTCCCTACCAGTACATGTTTCGGCTGTGCTACCGTGTGCTCCGGCACTCCCAGGAGGACTATCGCAAGAACCAGGTGCATGGAGGGGGTGACAGAGGAGCTCTCATTCCACCACATGTTGCAAAGCCCTGAGGGGAAAGGTGGGGACATTACCAGACCCTGACACACAGCCCCATGTGCTCACCACCTCTCTGCCCGCTCCAGGAGCACATCGCCAAACAGTTCGGCATGATGCAGTCCCAAATTGGCTACGACATCCTGGCTGAGGACACCATCACGGCCCTGCTGCACAACAACCGCAAGCTGCTGGAGAAGCACATCACGAAGACGGAGGTGGAGACCTTCGTCAGCCTGGTGCGCAAGAATCGCGAGCCACGGTGCGTGTCCAGCAATGTCCCGTCCCATTGGGCGTCGTGCCTGGTGGTGGATGGGTTGTGCATCCGTCAGAGGTGGAGAGAGCCCCCGTGGGCTTCCCTTTCACAGTGAGCTGTCTCTGCTCTGTAGGTTTTTGGACTACCTCTCAGACCTGTGCGTGTCCAACCACATTGCCATTCCCGTCACCCAGGAGCTGATCTGCAAGTGCGTGCTGGACCCGAAGAACAGCGACATTCTCATCAAAACTGAGTGAGTAGCCAAGGGGAGAGTTTTCCGATGATCAGGCTTTGGTGCCTGGCCCTGCCTTCCACCAGCTCCCAACTCAGCCCTGGTAGAACCCTTGTCACTCCTCGAGGTCCACAGAAGTATCTCTAGTTTTACTCCTTTTCTGTCCTAGGCTGAGGCCAGTGAAGGAGATGTCCCAGACCCACGAGTACCTGAGCATTGAGTACTCGGAGGAGGAGGTCTGGCTCACCTGGACAGACAAGAACAACGACCACCATGAGAAAAGCATCCGGCAGCTGGCACAGGAGGCCCGGGCTGGCAATGCCCATGATGAGAATGTCCTCAGCTACTACAGGTGATGATCCAGCAGCATCTTCTCTCCAGCTGAGGATGTAAGGGTTGCACGGCCTCATTCCCTCTCCCCCCTCATCCCTGGGCAGGTACCAGCTGAAGCTCTTTGCCCGCATGTGCCTGGATCGCCAGTACTTGGCCATCAAGGAGATCTCCCAGCAGCTGGGTGTGGACCTGATCTTCCTCTGCATGGCAGATGAGATGCTGCCCTTCGATCTCCGGGCATCCTTCTGCCACCTCATGTTGCACGTGCACGTGGACAGAGACCCTCAGGAGCTGGTGATGCCTGTGAAGTTTGCACGGCTCTGGACCGAGATCCCCACGGCCATCACAATCAAAGAGTGAGACACGTTGAGGCTCACAGTGGCTTTGAGGGACAGGGCAGGAGCTGGGATGGCAGATGCCATCCAGTGTAGGGACTGGCTTGTCTTTAGGGGACTGGGAGGGGGGCATTTTTGGAGTGAATTTGGCAGGTCTGAGCCTTCAGAAGGAAGGGCTCCATCAGAGTCATGAGCATCACTTCTGGCCACGATGACTCAGCATCTGCCCGGACAGTGCTCCATCCAGGCTGGGTGCAAGGAGACTCGCTGCCATCCAGCTCACCCCCACCATCTCTCCTCACAGTTACGACTCCAACCTCAATGCCTCACGCGATGACAAGAAGAACAAGTTTGCCAGCACCATGGAGTTTGTGGAGGACTACCTCAACAATGTGGTGAGCGAGGCGGTGCCCTTCGCCAACGAGGAGAAGAACAAGCTCACCTTTGAGGTGCGGGACCTGCCGACATCACTGGCACATTGCAGGATGCAACACGGTTTGGCTGCCACTGCCTCTGCGAGGAGGGTGGCCATGCTGGCATCCCTCTCCCCTGCATTTGTTTCTCCTGCTCAGCCCTGAGCACGGGGAGGTCTGGAGTTGCCTTGTCCTTCCCCAGGTTGTCAGCCTTGCCCACAACCTCATCTACTTCGGCTTCTACAGCTTCAGTGAGCTGCTGCGCCTGACACGGACACTGCTGGGCATCATTGACTGTGTCCAAAACCCCCAGCTGATGATGCAGGCAGTCTACAATGACGAGGTGACAGGTGAGTGACCAGACATGGTCCTATGGGAAGGTTGTTTCCATGGTCTGCCCAGTGCTTTCTAGTTTTAGCTGCAATAAAACAAGCTACTTGTTTGCTGACATGGAAGCTTTGGCTGGGTCTGCACTGGGAAGCTGGAGGTATTGAACCTTTGGCCATGCCAAAGAAATGGCTGGTCCCTCCTACTCGTTCTATGATTAATATCTACAGCATTTTCCAGTCTAAGTGGGTTGTTAATCTTGCTCCTCTGCCACTTCCCTTTCCATCTGCATTAACTCTGCCCGCTGTGGCTGCCTCTGTAGGGAAGAATGTCCGGAGGTCGATCCAGGGTGTTGGGCAGATGATGTCCACCATGGTGCTGAGCAGGAAACAGTCCATCTTCAGTCCTCCAAGCCTCAGTGCTGGGTCTGCCCCAGAGCAAGTGGACAGAGGGAGGAGCATTGAGAATGAAAACATTGTGGTGATGGAAACCAAGCTGAAGATCCTGGAGATCTTGCAGGTTGGAGCCAGTGGGGATGGAGAAGCATTTGTGGAGCTGTGGATGGAACCTGTGGGAGGGAGTGATAAGGGGGACACATGGGTTTCTGGTGCAGAGAGACAGCTGGCATGAAGAGGGCACTCATTTTTGCTTTCTTTTTCTTCTCTGCTGCCAGTTCATCCTGAACGTGCGGCTGGACTACAGGATTTCCTACCTGCTTTCTGTCTTCAAGAAGGAGTTTGTGGAAGTCTACCCCATGCAGGACAGTGCGGCTGATGGGACAGCCCCAGCCTTTGACTCCACAAGTAACTCTTCCACTTTGCTCCTGGTGCACCTTCAAATGTGCAAACCCCACAGGCTGGGGACATTCAGGTGGTGGAAGGGACACCTCCAGCAGCTCTCCGCTCACTGCTGCAGCTGGCAGGGAGCATGGGGAGGGGCTGGAGTTTGTGCAGATGGGATGAGGTGTCCTGTGTCCATCATGGATGCTCGCAGCAGGTGTCAGGGAGACGGGTTGGTTTTTGTAGGTTCATGCTGACGTGCAGGGATCACGTTGGCCAACCCTTTCATCTGCTTTTTCCCTCCCTTCAGCTGCAGCCATGAACCTGGACCGGATTGGAGAGCACGCAGAAGCCATGTTTGGTGTGGGGTGAGTCCCTGCCCCCTCCGGTGCAGAGTTAGCCTGGCCATAGGGCTCTTCCTCTCCTGTCCATCCTGCAGAGGCTGAAAGCTGCAGGTGATGAGGAAGATGAGGCTCTAGAGGCTACTGCAGCTGTCCCCATCAGCCCTGAGGGGTGGCTGAGCACATGTGGGCTCCCGCATGGCTGCTAACACCAAGTGCTTTCATCTCGGCTTCAGGAAGACGAGCAGCATGTTAGAAGTGGATGACGAGGGAGGGAGAATGTTTCTGAGGGTGCTGATCCACCTGACAATGCATGACTACCCACCACTCATCTCCGGCTCCCTGCAGCTCCTCTTCAAGCACTTCAGCCAGAGGCAGGAGGTCTTGCACACCTTCAAACAGGTAACACTGGTGGGACGCTGCTCTGGAGCACCCCTAAGCCCACATTTGGCTGTGGGTCCAGGACATGGGATAGGTCCTGGCCCTTTTCCTTGTGAGAGAGGTCTGGGTGAGGAGGAAAATGGGGTTTGTGCCCTAAACTGGAAACCCCTGGGAATGTCGCTGCAGGTTCAGCTCCTGATCTCAGCCCAGGATGTCGAGAACTACAAGGTCATCAAATCAGAGCTGGACAAACTCCGCACCATGGTGGAGAAATCAGAGCTCTGGGTGGACAAGAAGGGCAGCAGCAAAGGAGACAACTCAGTGGAGGGGAACAAGAAGGACAAGAAAGAGGTGAGAGCCCTGAGCAAGACCTCAGGAACCAGGGTGGGAGAGGAGTGGGGAGTAGAGCTGCAGTTCACTTCAGTCCAACACCCAACACCTCTCGATGGGCCCTGAACCCCTCTACCTGGAAGAGGAGGTTCAGGGAGAGTCCTACGGGGTGTAGTCATGTCCCAGGCTTTGGAGAGGTGCAGTGGGACCCTGGTGCTGTTTCTGTCCCCTTGCAGCATGCTGCTGATGAAGAGGTCACTGCTCAAGGAGAGAAGAGCAGCGAGAACTATCAGATAGTCAAGGGGGTAAGTGAGACCGAATCATGTCCCCAGGGCTGCTCCTGGAGGCATGGCCAGTAGTGTCTGCCTGGCCTGGGCTGGCACCAGGGCACCAGCAAGAAGGGAAAGGGTGAAATCATGGGGGGGATTTCTAAGAGTTCCTGTGGCTCAGTAGAAGTGAGCCCTAGCCTGGGCTTGTTCCTACCAGCTCAGCGCAAGGAGGAGCCCTGTTAACATCCCCAGGGCCTGTGAGTGAGCCTTGGACGGGGGCATTGGAGGGGAGAGGGTTGGTGACAGGCATGAGGCCTCTCTGCACAGCACTGCCAGGAGGATTTCTGAGGGGATTGACAAGATTTGTGAGCGATGCAGGGAGTGCCTGGGTTTATGGAGGGCCCATTTGGATTGCAAGCAAGCCCCCAGTGCTGGTAGGCACCCTGATGGGCTCCCAGGCTCAATTCCCCTCTGCCATGGTCCTTCACTCCCCAGATCCTGGAGCGGCTGAACAAGATGTGCGGGGTCGGAGAGCAAGTGCGTAAGAAGCAGCAGCGCCTTCTGAAGAACATGGATGCCCACAAAGTGATGCTGGATCTGCTGCAAATCCCTTATGAGAAGGTGAGTGGGCAGAAGCTGACTGGTCCTGAAGTGCCCAGGGCAAGGGATGGGGGATGTGAGGACCTCCCTGCATGGCTGGGTCCTGCAGACAGGCAGGCCAGGAGGGGCAGCAACCTGCTGCTGCTCTTCATCCCTCACCAGCTCTGGGTATTTCTCTTCTGTGCCCTTCCACAGGGTGATGCCAAGATGATGGAGATCCTAAAATTCACCCACCAGTTCCTGCAGAAGTTTTGTGCTGGCAATCAGGAAAACCAGGCCCTGCTGCACAAACACCTCAACCTGTTCCTGACCCCAGGGGTGAGGAGAGGGGACCAAAGGGTGGTCACAGGCAGCAGCACAGGGAGAGACTTCAGCACCACTCCTGGGGCTGAGGGCAAGAGATACAAAAGCCAGAAGGAGACCCCTGTAGAGGAGAGGTCAGGGACGGAGAGGAGGCTGTTCCTCGCAGACCCCCAGCCTTACGCTGCTCCCCTGGTCCCACAGCTCCTGGAGGCTGAGACGATGCAGCACATCTTCCTCAACAACTACCAGCTCTGCTCTGAGATCAATGAGACGGTCCCACAGCACTTCATCCACTGCGTGGCCACCCATGGCCGCCACGTGCAGTACCTTGACTTCCTGCACACCATCATCAAGGCCGAGGGCAAGTACGTCAAGAAGTGCCAGGACATGATCATGACCGAGGTGAGCACCTCTGACCCCAGCCCGTAGGGTGTGAGTGTGGGGTGTCGCAGGGCATGGCTCCTGGGAGGTGCACAGTTGGCTTCTTCCAAGTGAAAGCTTTCCCAGCCATGCTGACTTGGAGCTGGAAGCATCTCCAAGAACTTGATGAAAGGTTGAAGAGCCAATAACCAGTCCCTCAAGTTGATTGTGCTCCAAGTGCTTGGGTTCCCCTGTAAATTCACCACCCTTTCTACCAGCCCTGGGTGCTCTCTCTCATCACCCGGCTGTAGAGGACACTGTTTTCTGCTTCAGGAGGTTTCTCATCCTCCTTCTCTGGAGTAGTGACTGCTGACTGTTCTCTGCAGCTCACCAATGCCGGGGACGATGTGGTGGTTTTCTACAATGACAAGGCTTCACTGGCCACCCTTCTGGAGATGATGACAACGGCCAGGGATGGGGTGGAGGAGAACAGCCCGCTGATGTACCACATCTCCCTGGTGGACCTGCTGGCTGCCTGTGCCGAGGGCAAGAATGTCTACACAGAGATCAAGTGCACATCTCTGCTGCCCTTGGAGGATGTGGTGCGTGTGGTGACACACGAGGATTGCATCACAGAGGTACAAGGTGCCCAGTGAGGAGGGTGTCAGGGGCTTTGCACTCATTGCCTTCTGCTGACAGTGCCTGTGCCCCTGCTGCCCCCCTCCCTGGCAGGTGAAGATGGCCTACGTGAACTTTGTCAACCACTGCTACGTGGACACAGAGGTGGAGATGAAGGAGATCTACACCAGCAACCACATCTGGACCCTCTTTGAGAATTTCACCCTGGACATGGCCCGGGTGCGTGGAGGGGGTTGAGTGGGAGGGACACAGCAGCAACGGCACCCATCAGACATGGACAAGTTGGTGTCACAGAGGCTCCCTGGCAGCCTCTAGCGCCAGTCGGGGGGCACAGGCACCATGAGGACATGTGTAGCTGCCATACTAGGGGCTGGAGAGCAGTCAGGGCTCTCTGGCGTAGACACAGGAGCTGTGTCACTAGCCATGTCCCTTGGCTCAGCAAGGTCCCAGCAGCACTGCATGCCAGCAGCATCCGACCAGGACATGTGCTCACCTTGCCCTGGTACCATCAGCATCCTCCCTTCTCCTCACAGATGTGCAAGAAGCGAGAGAAGCGCCTGCCAGACCCTACGCTGGAGAAGTATGTGCTGACAGTGGTGCTGGACACCATCAACGCGTTCTTCAGCTCCCCCTTCTCAGAGAACAGCACCTCGCTGCAGGTAATGAAGGGCTGCGTGGCCAGGCTGTGGCCGGGGGAGGAAAGGAGCTCACTGAGCCCCCCAGAACAAGGTCCGGACACACCTTGCAGTGATACCTACCTGCCTGCTCTCTCCTGCAGACCCACCAGACTATTGTGGTGCAGCTTCTCCAGTCCACCACGAGGCTTCTGGAGTGTCCCTGGCTGCAGCAGCAGCACAAGAGCTCGGTGGAAGCCTGTATCCGCACGCTGGCCATGGTCGGTAAGGAGCCGTGCCAGGGCCGTGCTCTGTTCCCCACCAACCAGGAGGATGCAGCCACCCTTGGCTGCTCCGGCAGTGAGCAAAAGCCACCGTCCCTCCAGCAGGTCTTGGCAGGATGCCCCAACGAGAGGCTGCTGGCTGGGAAAGGGGAGGTTTGGCTCCGGGACGTGCTTTCTTCTTGAGAAACATCTCTGGGCGTGACCAGGGTGGTGTGGGGAAAACCTAAGTGCAGGCTTGGTTGGGAGATCCCTGGTGTGTCCCTGCTGGTGCAGGGCCTGGAAACAAAGCCAGCATTTATGGTAGTTTTCCCTTGCCAGGACTTTGCCCTCAGCCTGCTTGTGGCTGCCTGATTCAGGACGAGGGTTGTTAGCACTGAGTCACCCTGTGGAAAGGATTGCTTGGTGGTTAGACACTAGGTGGGGATTTCCCTTTGTAATTGGAGGCAGGGTGCTTGCAACAGCTCCACGCTGGGCTTTCCCAACTGAAAACTGGAGGTCGTGCCTCCTTCCCTCCTGGGGATGCTGTGGGTGATGTGCTGCAGGGGAGAGGGATGGATGGATGGAGATACTCCACCCCTTGCTGGCCTGGAGGAGTTTACTCTTGTATTTAACCCAAGTCTTCTCTGGTGCAAATCAAGAGCTGGTCAAGGTGTGCCTGGCCCAAGGCAGTGTGGTAGGACCCAGGCGATGGGTTGGGCTGGGTTGTAGCTGTCCCCAACCCTGGCTCCATCTCCCACAGCTAAGAGCCGCTCCATCGCACTGCCCATGGACCTGGATGCCCACGTCAGCTCCCTGCTCAACAGCAGCTCCACCAGCACTGTGCAGAGGAACACGTCCAGCTACAAGACGGCCACACGAACCTTCCCCCGCGTCTCCACCACCCCCAACCAGTGGGACTACAAGAACATCATAGAGAAGCTGCAGGTTCGGGGCAGGGGAGCAGTGGTGGCACAGATCAGCATATGATAGCAAGAAGGCGCTGGGGTTGCAGGGGTCCCTCTCCTGTGTCCGTGTCTCCTAGGCATGAGTTGGCCCTAAAGGTGTGTGCTGTGACTTGCAGGACATCATCAGTGCCCTGGAGGATCGCTTGAAGCCACTGGTGGAGGCTGAGCTGTCTGTCCTGGTGGACGTCCTCCACCGGCCAGAGCTGCTGTTCATGGAGGGGACAGAGGCATTTCAGCGATGCGAGAGTGGAGGTTTCCTGTCCAAGTGAGGATGCTTTGCAGTTGCTTAGGGTTTGCTGGGAGTGCTGGGAAGGGCTGGTGACCATCCTTTGTGGGTTGTGTATCCTGGTGTGTGCCTGCAGCCTGGAGGGGTGGTGGGGATGGTTCCCTCAGGGACCCCCTTGTCCGCCTCGGCTGCATGACTGTGGCTCTGCTGTGCCAGGCTGGTGCAGCACACCAAGGACCTCATGGAGACAGAGGAGAAGCTGTGCATCAAGGTGCTGAGGACGCTGCAGCAGATGCTGGTGAAGAGGAACAGATATGGCGAGAGGGTGAGCGCTATGGTCCCATGGCACGTCCCCAGCCCTGCTCCTCATCCCTGTGGCCCCTGCCACACAGGCTGGCAGTGCCCTCCCTGCTGCAGACCATAGGTTTCAGCCTCCTCCTGCTCTAGCCCTGGCCCTGGTGTTCGGACACTTTTGATGTTTATTTGTCTTGGCAGGGCAACTTGCTGCGGAAAATGCTCCTGAACAATTACCTGCAGAACAAGAAGTCCAGCTCCAAAGGGGAAATTGTGGATGCTGCTGGGGGAGGTGAGTGCCCCTCTCCTGCACCTTCCCTGTATCTCTGAGCTGCTCACACACACCTCGAGTTCCCAGCTCCCAAGCCATGATGGGATCAGGTCTGTAACTGGTCACCATTCCCCCACCTCCATGGGAGTAAAGGATTTGTGGAGGTGAAGGGATGGGACTGAGATGCCCCAGCAGTAATTTACCTGTGCTCGTTCTCCTGCACTACCACAGCATCCCATCATCCCTGTCCTCTCACACAGGCCAAGACCAGGACTGGTCCGCTATTGCTGCTGTCCAGTGCCGGCTGGACAGAGAAGGGGCCACCAAGTTGGTGGCTGACCTCATCATGAACACTAAGAACGAGAAGATCTTCCAAGAGAGCATCCTGCTGGCCATCCGGCTGCTGGACGGAGGCAACACTGAGATCCAGGTGCTGAGCCCCAGCTGCGTGGTGGGCACCAGTTCCAGGGGAGCTGGGCAGCCAGGGTTTGATGTGTGCAGTGTAACCATCCCAGCACTTGGAAGACGTGGGGTGGAAGGCAGTCCTCCATCCTGGGCTGGCCCCTGGGCAGTAGGCTTTGCCCAGATACTGTCTGGTGGAATGTGTTTCCTGGCTGCCCAGAGGAGGAACTGGAGAAATCTGTCTGCTTCTGAGTTTCCCAGCTCTGTGGCTGGTTCGAGCTCAAGGGCTGGATGCTGTGGAAGGGGCAGGTCATTGAAGGTCGTTTTTGGAGTAATGCTGATGCCCTCTGCTGGGTGTTGCTAAAATGTCTGCAGGCTGCAGCTCGTGTGTGATGAGAACTCACACGGGTTATCTTTTATCACAGGGAAGCTGAAAAATTGTACAGTTTGAAACCAGTAGAGTTCCAGGTCTGGAGCTGCTGTAATCGCTGCTCTGGCCCTGACCCTGCTCAGGGTAAAGGTGAATGCAGCAGCAGGGGATGATCCACCCCTGCAAACCCAAGAGGACTGTGATGTCCAGGGCTGCTGCATGGAAATAAACCTGCTCACCATGTTATCTTGGATGAGGTCTTGAGTTCTGGGGGCTACCAAATCAGAGGGACAGGCAGGGACAGTTTGGACCCCATGATGGAGACCTGAACTTCTGTCCTCCCTCCTCCCAGAAATCCTTTTACAACCTCATGACAAGTGACAAGAAGTCTGAGAAGTTCTTCAAGGTTTTACATGACCGGATGAAGAAGGCGCAGCAGGAGACCAAGTCGACAGTGTCTGTGAACATGAGTGACATCGGGAACAAGCCTCGGGAGGACAAAGACGAGCCTGACCCTGGCACCAAAGGTATGGGGCGGTGTCGCCTTTGTAGAGCCAGTGTCTGTCTCATTGGAGAGCCGATGCTAACGAGGTTGGATTGCCCTCTAGGACGAGGAGACACCTTCCTGATGCCTGGCACCCCCACCCGATACCCGATGGCCGTAGGGTTTCGGAAGGGCCATGATGCTGGGGAGCAGGGGCAGAACAATGAGATGGGGGTGACGGTCCTGATCATGGAGCCAATCCTGCGGTTCCTGCAACTGCTCTGTGAGAACCACAACCGGGACCTGCAGGTTGGTTATGTGGCCTGCTAGGGCTTGGAAGTCAGGACAGAGGCCATGGGACTGGGGTGTGGGAAGGCTGGGCTCTGCCCCAGTTTGATCCAAAAAGCCATTGCACCAGCCACTCTGTGCCTCATTTTCCCCATCTGCAAATGCAATATCCCTTCTGGATAACTTCTGGTGTTGTGGAAGGAGCTGTTCACAGTGTGACTGTGTCCGTGGGACCGAGTGCTGCTCTTGGAGGTCACAGGGGTGGCCCCAGCCCAATTGTCCATTGAGCTGCAGCTGGAGGAGGTGTCAGGAGTGGGGTCAGGACTGTGCACCCCATCGGAGTGATGCCACTCAGCCCCGTAACCGCGGACTTTGCTTGACAGAACTTCCTCCGGTGCCAGAACAACAAGACCAACTACAACCTGGTGTGCGAGACGCTGCAGTTCCTCGACATCATGTGTGGCAGCACCACGGGGGGACTGGGGCTGCTGGGCCTCTACATCAATGAGTACAACGTGGCCCTCATCACCCAGACCCTGGAGACCCTGACCGAGTACTGCCAAGGACCTTGCCACGAGAACCAGGTCTGTGGATGTCCCTACAGGTCTGATGCATTCCCAGGATGGATCAGAGATGCCCAAAGGAGGATCTGGGGGGGGGATGTGTGGGAAAGCAGCAGGGCCAGGGCCAGCTTTTGGGTTCAGGGTGTGAACAGGAGCAGACTGTGAGCAGCAAAGATTGCCAGGGTGCACAGGGATGTCGCATGGCTTGTGAGCTGCTGCTTGGATAGATAAAGTGGTGATGCAAATGAGGGTTAAATAACAGAGTGGTGCAAACAGTGCCCTTTCCAGGGAGATGGGGGGACTGGGTGTCAGTGCCATAGGCAGGGCACAATTTTGGACCTGGTCTTGCAGCTGAAGATGGGAAGACTGGCAACATCCATGGAATAATGCATTGCATTGCTCCCCCAGAGCTGTATCGTGACCCACGAGTCCAATGGGATTGACATCATCACAGCCCTCATCCTTAATGACATCAGCCCCCTCTGCAAGTACCGGATGGACCTGGTCCTGCAGCTGAAGGTGGGCAGAGCCTTGGGCTGGGTTGGTGGGCACGTGTATGTGCATCCCTGCCTGGGCATGACCACAGAGCGTGCAGGGGGGGGGTGAGGAGGCTGCTGCAGAGGGGACTGTGCATGTATCAGGCCCTCAAATGTGAGAGTGTGTGGGCTTGGTGGGACAGGCTGGTGCATCTCCACCATGTGAGGCTTAGATGCTTCTAGCACGGAGGAGTTACAGCTGACCAGAGCATGGTGGGTTTCTGCCTCGAAAGCCCTGGGCAGCAGCAGGGCACAGCTCCCCTCAGCAAGGGCTTCCCCTCACCAGGACAATGCCTCCAAGCTCCTCTTGGCCCTCATGGAGAGCAGACACGACAGTGAAAATGCCGAGCGGATCCTCATCAGCCTTCGCCCACAGGAACTGGTAAGAGGGCCTGACAGTGAAACATCGGCAGCCTTGCCCCAGTTTGCCCCCAGCCTCTCCCCAGCCCATTGCGGGACCTCTTCTACCTGTGGGTCCTGATGCGGTTTCTGCTTTGCAATCCAATAACCGTCTCCTCTGCCCTACCGCTGGTCACTGCCTTCTGCACAAGTGTCCTTGGCTAATAGTTTTCCCAGAGCTATTCGTGGCCAGAGGAGGAAAACAAGGCAAGGAGATGGGGAGAAGCTCATTGTCCTTCTGCTACCTTCCAGGTTGATGTGATTAAGAAGGCCTATCTGCAGGAGGAGGAGTGTGAAAACGCCGAGGTTTCCCCCCGGGAAGTTGGCCATAACATTTATATACTGGCGCTGCAGGTACTGAGCTGTGACAGCAGGGTCCCTGCTGTGCTGGGCTCCTGCTTGCTGATGTGCACATTTTTCTCTGTATTTAGTTACATTTCCACAAGCCAGGGTGTTCCCTTTGGGGGGGCAAAGCTGGGAAAGTTGTTTT
>WUAM01000239.1:301213-315177 GCA_024336885.1 Actenoides hombroni | reverse complement strand
TCAACCAGCCAGGCTGGTCTCCTGGGGGAGGCATAGCGGGGAAATGTGCTTTTGGCTGCTGTGAAAAGCCAGCCCCTGGGCTTTCCAGCCACCCTGTTCCCCGTGCACCCAGTGTCCCTATCCCCTGTGCACCAGTGGCTGCTCACCAGCCTGTGCTCACCCAGCTATCGCTGTCCCTTTTCCAGCTGTCCCGACACAACAAGTCTCTGCAGCAGCTCCTGAAGCCAGTGAAACGAATCCAGGAGGAGGAGGAGGAGGGGATCTCATCCATGGTACGCATGGACCTTGGGAAGGGAGGCAGAGCCCCTGCAACCCACGCTGACTGGAGACTGCAAAGAGCTGCTTCTCCTGCCCTTGCTGAATCACCCTGGGTTTTGTTTTTCAAGATTTGATGGGTTTTGATATTCCTCAGGGGGACTAAAGAAGGAAAGGCTTGTCAGTGCCCTTGTAGCTCCAACAAACCTAAAGGCACGTGCACCTTTAAGCTGCGGAGAGCTGTATTTGCAGGGCTCCCAAGGAAGGCTCAGCTGTAGGGTGGTGCCCAGCTCACCTCAGGGACAGGCTGGTAGCCCTGATGGGGTCCTGCTGATACCTGCTTTCTCCCCTTCCCTTCAGAAGAGGAAGGGCTGAGCCCTTCACTGCCAGTTCTTGCCTATGTACCTTAGATCCCAAACAAGATTCAGCAGTAATGTGATTTTCCTGGGGTTTTACAGGAATTGATTTACAATTTGTGGATTAGCAGCATTTGGAGGTAATTATTGCAGGGAATCGAATGTCTGTCACCTCAGGGAGGGCTTGTACCCCTTAAGGAAGCTTTAATTCATTTCCTTTTCCCTGAAACCTCATCAGCTTTGGTAGACTTGGAGGAATGCAGTTGTCAATGCAGAGTTAGACCCGACTCCCCTGGCTGAGGCCACTCTCATCCCCTCTCCCTCTCCCCGCATCCCAGCTCAGCCTAAACAACAAGCAGCTGACACAGATGTTGAAGTCGACGGCCCCGGTCCAGGAAGAAGAGGAGGACCCACTGGCTTATTATGAGAAACATACATCCCAGATTGAGGCAAGACCTGTTGAGTTGCCAGTATGTGCACGGGCAGTGAGTCCCACGTGTGCTCCAGTGCCTGGTTGTTGTGCACTAGGAGCCTTCCCTTCCCTGTGCCAGCAAGAAGAAGCTGGATCTGTTGCTCTGCAGAGAGCTGGAGGCATAAGCAGAGCTCATGAGGAGCTGAGGGAACAAGCTGCCTCCCAGACCCTTCCTTTTTCTCCCAGCAGCAGTGGGGACTCAGCTGTTTTGGGCAGCCCCATCCGTGCTTGCAGATGGGCCAGCAAGGGTTCATGTACCCTCAGATTTCCTCCAGCACAGCCAGGGCTGCATCCATTTGTAGCATCATAGATGAGTAGCCCATGATAGTTGGATCCCAGTGGAGTGGGAAGGTGGAGGGGAAGGCACAGCTGGGTCTAGGAAAGAGGAAACCAAAGCCTGGTGGGGCAGGATCTGATGGCACCCTCCACTTCTCCCGGCTTGCTGCAGATTGTGCGCCTGGACCGAAGCATGGAGCAGATAATCTTTCCTGTGCCTGGCATCTGTGAGTTCCTCACCAAGGAGACCAAGTACCGGCTCTTCACCACCACAGAGCAGGATGAGCAGGGCAGCAAAGTCAGTGATTTCTTCGACCAGTCATCCTTCCTCCACAACGAGATGGAATGGCAGAAGAAACTGCGCAGTAAGAGCAAACCAGACCTTCCCTTCAGGCTCCTCCCGGCCAGCATGGGCACTTCCAATACCCCCAGCTGTGGAACTGAGAGGCAGCCCTGCTTTGAAAGGGCTGTGAATCCTGGCAGCAGCCTGGAAATCACATCTCTGAGCTCCTTGTGACCCTTGCTCTGTCAGGCACAACACCAACGCTCTCAGCAGCCTGCGGGGAGCGGAGGTTAATCAGGATCCCAGGGAGGTATTTCCTCCATGCCAGTTAGCGCAGTTCCTTGGTAGTTCGAAATGCATCTTACAGCACATTTCCTGGGATTACATCTGCAGGTGTTTTTCCCTGGAAGGCCCCTCTCGTCATTTGTTTTCAGTTGCTTTCTCCTAAACCAGGCTCTAGCAGCTACATATGGGAAATAAAACTTGTTTCTCTGCACCCTGCTTAGGTGCTTTCAGGGCTGCACCGGGATAAAACATCCTGGCTTAAAATAACAGGAGCTCAGTAAAGAGTCACGCTATAAATACTGCGATGCAGCTAAGGATTAGTGTGGCGGCTCTGAAAACACTTGCAAATCCAGTCAAAACTATCTTGGGAATTCAGCAGGAAACAAGTTTCCAGTATAGATAGGAAACTGCTGGTGGGGTCTCCTCCAGGACTGAGCACCAGCACTGAAAACACAAAGACACTTGTTCTGAAGGAGGTGAGCAGGGATGCTGTGAGAGATGGGGAGGAGAACAGAACAGAGCCAATCTGATTCCAAGATGCCAGAGCAGGTCAAAGAAGCTGAGAAATGTGAGCAGGAACATTTTGAACTTGCAGTCCTGTTTCAGCAGATGAGAAGGGAGCTTTTATTAGTGTTTTGAAGGAAGTGGGAGGTGAGGGTCCCTCCAGGCCCGTTGAGCTGAGCCCTTTAGATGCCTGAGAGGACAAAACCTTCCGCAGTTGGCACAAGATTGGCTGAGATTTGTGTCTGCCTCCTCTCCCTCCAGGCATGCCGCTGATGTACTGGTTCTCCCGCAGAATGACACTCTGGGGCAGCATTTCCTTCAACCTGGCAGTCTTCATCAACATAATCATTGCTTTCTTCTACCCCTATGTTGAAGCCACTTCCATGGGTAAGTGACCTTGCATCTGCTGCTCCTTGAGGTGGAAGAAAAAGGGGAAGGCATGCGCAAGAAAATTGGTCCCTTTACTCTCCCCACCCTCAGTCTCCTTTTGACTCCTGAAGTCCAGAGTACTTTCTGCTGGTCAAAAGAAGAGGTTGAGTCAGGATTTCAATGCTTCCTTTGCAGGGAAGAGTCTCTTCTCCCTGAGCTGTGCTTTCCCTGTTTGTAAACAGGGGGAAGCAATGGCAGAAGATGTACCTGCTGTCAGGCAAAGCCTCCGTCATTTACCGGGGTTTTCAGATCTCGGATAAAAGATGTTAGAAAAATGTATCAGTAAGAACCATCTTTAGTGAATACTTGTCTTTACAGTCAAGCACCATTTCTTTCTTTCTTCCCTCTGATAATCAGCTCATTATTTTTTCTGGAGAGTGTGGACAGCAGCACAGTGTCCAATTGGCAGCAGGAATTTAACCGCATGCCATTTTATTTCTGTGGGCCTTCTCCTCCCAGGAGTACTGGATTCCCCGCTGATCTCTCTGCTCTTCTGGATTCTGATCTGCTTCTCCATCATGGCCTTGTTCACGAAGCGCTACGGTGTCCGACCGCTCCTGGTGGCACTGATCTTGCGATCGATTTATTACTTGGGGATTGGACTCACTCTGAACATACTGGGAGCTCTCAATGTAAGTTCTCTGTATACTGGAAAAAGAACGTAGCAGCCCACAGCATGGGAGGGTGTTCTGCCTTCCTAAAGTGCAGTAAACCCCACTCCCTCCTATTTCTGGTTGTTCCCCAGCTGACCAACAAGATTGTGTTTGTGGTGAGCTTCGTGGGCAATCGCGGGACCTTCATCCGAGGTTACAAGGCCATGATCATGGATGTGGAATTTCTTTACCATGTTGGCTACATTGTGACGAGCGTCCTGGGACTCTTTGTGCACGAACTCTTCTACAGCATACTGGTACAATAAAGGCAGAGGTTTGGGGCACAGGGGGGTAGCCTGTCTGTCCCGTTATAAGCTGGAAGGTTCCTGTGACACCTTTCCAAGGGCTGATTGATAGCAGCAGTGAGAACAATTCGCTGTGCTCTAATCTTTGCGTAGGCTGATCTTTCTGCCTTCCGACAGTATCTATTACTGTCTCTCTCCTGGTCTTTTGCTATCTTGCTCTTTCTAATCTCAACTGTGTACTTTATCTGGGTCAGCTGGGAGACAACGTGAGCTGGTGAGGGCAGAGGCAGGGTGCATGTGTCCTATTCTTGGCTCTCCTGATGTGCATAAGTCACTTCATTCTTCTCTGCTTCCCTGCAGTAAGCTGGGAAGCTGAAATGCTTTATGTGAAAGTTAGTCAAGGTCTGCTGAGCAATCCAAGATCGCAGGATAAAAAGGGCTATAAGTAGGCCAGGCATTATCAATAAGAGCACCCTGCAGCGTTTCTTTGCTCCTGGGTCCTTTCAGCTATTTGACTTGATCTACCGTGAGGAGACCTTGTTTAATGTCATCAAAAGCGTGACGCGGAACGGCCGCTCCATCCTGCTGACAGCCCTCCTGGCTCTCATCCTCGTCTACCTCTTCTCCATCGTGGGCTTCCTGTTCCTGAAGGATGACTTCATCCTGGAGGTGGACCAGCTGCCAGACAGCAAAGCCAAAGGTAGTTCAGCCCTTGCCCTTGTTGCTTGTTGTGCTTGGGCTAGAGAGGGGTGAGGCAGAGCGTGGGTCCCCTTCTGCCGCTGGACCATTGCATGGGACCCTGCTGCAAAACTTCTCCCATGTCTCTGTGTGGGCATCGTGGGTTTTATACCCCGGCACAAACTCCCGGTAGTGTTGGGTTTGAGGTTGGCAGAGAAAAGAGTTTCCTGTGCCACTCTCATGTTGCAGAGAGCTGGGTTTTGGGGCTAGAAGTGATTGCAGAGAAGGGGGTGGCAAGTGACAAAGCTTTAGCACAGTAGAGGTCTTACTGAAGCTTGAGCATAAGATTCAAAGCTCAGAAAAGGTTAGGAGATGGTGAAGCAACTTTTTCAAGAAGCTTGAAAGCTACAAGAAAAGGCAGTTGAAAAGCACCAGTAACAGCAGTGAAGAGCTTTACTAAGACAAACTGGTGCTCTTCTACTTGCAGATGACCCCTTGGGGATGCAAAGGAACATGGAGACCTTCATGGAGTCATGCAGCAGTGACAAAATTAGCTGCTCTGCTGTACCCACTGCCTTGGAAGGTAAGGGAGCTCATTAGAAAGGTGAGCAGCAGAGTGAGTCAGCTGCCTGGTTTGTCAGGGGGCTCGGAAAAATCTGAGTTTTTCAAAGATGGAGACAAAACCCCCACTTTCTGGCACTTAGTAGTCAAAAGGCCTGCATATTTTGCATTGACCATGGCATAAAAACTGTTGGAGTAGATTCAGTTTAGTCATAAAGAAAGTGGGAGCTTCAGCAGTGCTCAGCCAAACATCTCCACTGCAAGAAGCAAGCTGGAGGAGCTGCTGGGAAGTTGCTGGGTGGGAAATACACAACGGGCACCTGCTCCCAGGAGCTTTGCCCCTGGAGCAAGAGCCATCTCCATAGCTCTGCCTTTTTGTAATGGTCTGGTACTTAAGTCTGGTCTATGCTCTCGGGTTTTGCTTTCATTTCCCCCTCTGGTACTCCAGAAACAGAGGCTGACCAGTGGGAACGTGCCTGTGACACGCTGCTCATGTGCATCGTCACTGTCCTGAATCACGGCCTGAGGAACGGAGGGGGTGTGGGAGACATTCTGCGGAAGCCTTCGAAGGATGTGAGTTTGGGCAGCATGTGGGACCCCTTTTCTCTGCTGAGTCCTGTGGCATTTACCACTGTGCAGCTGCCCTCCCTTTCTGAGACCTGTGACACTTCCAGCTCTGTCCCCCACTGTCCTCCAGTGGTTTCTGCCTCTCTTCCACTACCACATCCCTGTGGTTCCTCTTCACCTGCTGCCCTCAGCCCGTGGCCTGTGTTATGAGGCAGCAGGTTTGGTGTTGCTAGAGGAAAGGTGTGCAGGAGACACATGTTTATGCCTTTCATCCATTACAGGAGTCCTTGTTTCCTGCTCGGGTTGTCTACGATCTCCTCTTCTTCTTTATTGTCATTATTATTGTTCTCAACCTCATCTTTGGGGTCATTATTGACACATTTGCTGATCTGAGGAGTGAGAAGCAAAAGAAGGAAGAGATACTGAAGACAACTTGTTTCATATGTGGTGAGCACTGGGACCTCGGTGTAAAGGAATTGCCCCGAAGCTCATCTCTTTTAAGGTGGAGGGAAGGAAAAAGGTTTCAGCTGGTTTCTGGTTTTCATTTGGATCATTGCAAAACTTCAATCTGCTCACCAATGGGTCGCTGCAGTTGTGAGGAGGCTTAGACAAGGACACAAACTGAGAGGGGAAATTGTCTGTATTGTTCCTGGCCTTCTGTTAATGAGGTGTTAAACTAAAACACATTGTGGAGTTCTTGTTGCTGTGCAGCTATCACTTCTGAGCCCGTTGCTTAGCCAGCGGGGGGAGGGGGCGGAAGCACCATATTACTAAGGAAATAATACCCAGAAAATGTCCTGGAATGCTTTCAGTCACCAGAAGGTGTACAAAAATTAAAAAAAAAAAAAAAGAAAAACACCAATCAGTCCAGCTGCTTTTTTCTTAAAAGATCCACTGGGTGCATTTTATGCTTGTAGATCCATAAGCAGGGAGCAGAGCTAGTAGTGCTTTAAATAGAAGCCTCCTGAACACACAACTGGGTTATTTTACCCCTGATTCAGATGCTTGTTATGTGCTAAATGCCAACTAATTATTAAAAGCCCTTCTGGAAAGTCACACCTGGGAGAGGATGCAATTATCTCTTCTGCCTTTCACATTTGTTCACTTATTCACTTCTTACCTTCTCCCACCTCCTCCCTCCACTTTCTCTGCTCTTGATGGCTTTGCCCAGGACTTGAAAGGGACAAGTTTGACAACAAGACAGTGTCCTTTGAGGAGCATATTAAATACGAGCACAACATGTGGAACTACTTGTACTTCATCGTGCTGGTGCGAGTGAAGAACAAAACGGACTACACAGGGCCAGAAAGCTACGTGGCACAGATGATAAAGGTATGCGGTGGCCTCTCAGGGCAGTGCTTTTCACTGTCATAACCTGCCTGCCCTGGGGAAGTATTTGCAAACAAGGGCTTGCCAAAGGAAAACAGCTTTGAGAAGGAACTTTTGGAAAATATTTAATAACTTCATTGAGCCTGAGTTCTGTCTTAGTTATTTCTTAGTTATCGGTTATTTCCACTTTGGAATCTCAGCCAACACCACATTATCTATTTGATGTCTGTACTGTGTATTTAAGGATTGAACAAGCAGCAGAGTGTGTGACTCAAGGTGATTTCAAGGCAAGAAGGGAGGGAAAGGAAATTTAGAAAAGAAAAAACTTCCAAACTTGAGCCCAGGAATCACAGAATCATAGAAGGGTTTGGGTTGGAAGAGACCTTAAAGATCATCTCGTTCCAACTGCCCTTCCATGGCAGAGAGCCCTCCCTCGAGAGCAGGTGCCTCAAAGCCCTGTCCTACTTGGTCTTGAGGCTGCAAGGAAAAAAAGTAAAAATGAACCATTCGTGGTACATTTACAAAGATACAGACAAGAGGAGCCTTTGAGAATATATTTAATCCCTAAGCGCAGACAGGTTTCCTGTTAAATCCTGCCAGGCCTCTTCCCTTCTCCTCCTCATGTCCTCTCCAACTCCCTTCTCCACGGTCACCTTTTCCAGAACAAGAACCTTGACTGGTTCCCCCGGATGCGAGCCATGTCACTGGTCAGCAATGAAGGGGAAGGGGAACAGAATGAGATCCGAAACCTTCAAGACAAACTCAACACCACGATGAAGCTGGTGTCTCATCTCACCTCCCAGCTGAACGAGCTGAAGGAACAGGTACTAAATGCTTTTTAAAACAGGAACACTTGAGGAACTGTCAAAACCCACTGTCCTTACCAAAATAGACACTGATTGCAAGGAACAGGAGGCAGAACCAGCCCAAGCCTGTACAACTTCAGATACAGAGCAAAGGACTCCTGCAGCTCTTTTTTGGGGGGGAGTCAGGGACACCTGGGACACGTGCTTTTTGGCACTAACCTTTCTCATCAGCTAGTCAAACTCAGGACTTCCTGGCAGATGCTTAAAGCAGCCTTAGTCAGTCACACACTTGAGGAGGGTGTTAGTGAATAGAACCAAGGCCTGGTGTCCCACCTCACTCGTGTCCTTGTTTGAACTCTAGATGACGGAGCAACGGAAGCGCAGACAAAGGATGGGGTTTGTGGATGTCCAGAATACCATGAACCACTAAGCCACAGAAGAAGCATCAGCTTCCCCCACCGAGGGACTACACCTCTGTATCAGCTGATGAGGCTGCTTGTTCCTGGGTTGCAGGCATGGATGTCGCTGTCAGAGGAAGACGGACCATGCGGAAGAGCTTCATTGTCAATGTTTTCCTTAGAGCACTTGTAAGCAATTCAGGAACCAGGGACTGGGCAGGATTCCTCATGATACCTGGACCCACACGCTACTCTAATGCCCTTGTAGGAAGATAAATTATACAGGACTTTTATTCCTCATTGCAACAATTCTTTATTTTGCCAATGTGGAGGGTTGTATCTTTATCTCCATGCGCTACATCCTGGTGCCCCCCACCTCAGGCGTAGTGTAAAACTAGCTGTAGGGCTGCAATATTTAACTTATTCCAAGAGTTGCACTAGTACGTGTGGATCTTCGCAAGCCAGCCAACCTGTTTGCTGTACCTGCTCCATGCTGATCCCTCTCCATTTAAAGAATTCTGTTCATCACTGGGGTGCAGGAAAGACCAGCTAAACTCAAGGAGATGGATTTGTTAATTTTACTCACCAGATGAGGAGTAGCCAAGCTTGTACTGGTGTGAACTAGTCTTTTGCCTTCTGTGGACCCAGGATATCTGGGCAGTAGTAGTTGGAGACTGGAGGTTTACAGGAGTTCACTGTGAAGGGGTGTCCTGTGTTTTAGTTTCATCTCTGGTGTAATGTTTTATCTTTTGTTTTTCTGTTGTTACTGTTGTTACTTAAGAACTGAAGTGTAAATTGCCTTAAATAAATTAAATACAAAATCATGTTATAATAAAAACTTAAACATGGTGAAGAACTCTCCCTTCCTGTGCACTCTGCTGTGTCATGAGACTATTAGAAAGAGAAATACAGAACAACTTAAGGTCCTGAAGCCAAACTGGGGCTGTATTACCCACGGTGCTCTCAGCTCCAGATGTTCAACATTAAAATGCAGTATGATGCTACAGTCAGAAGACAAGGAATGCTGCCATGATGAACTACCTTGAACACCAGCCTTGTTTTCTGAAGCTTTGGATTAGAGCCTGCTGCAGTTTAAAATTCTTTCACTTCTTGCCAGGAAAACACTGTTCAAACACATAAAAAGGAGCAGCTGTTGGTGCTGCCTGGAGGCAGGCAACGCTCTGGCATAGCTGTGTTCTAGACACCCAGCTTCCCCCAGCCAAGCAGCACTGCAGCCACCCCAGCTCGTCCTGTGCCTCTGCCTCCCCAGAACGGACACCGATGCAAGCATTACAGCTTTAAAAAGACTACAAATAGGCCATAGCAATGGACTAATCACACTCAAAATTTGTTTATGGCCCTCTGGAGCATGTCATTAAAACCTCTTTCTGTCCCTCAGAGATGCTGTAACCCACACGGGACCATCTCTCCACACTGAGGGACTCTGTGTGTAGCTGGCTCGACAGCAACACACCGCTGTGGCATTGAATGACAGCTCAATTAAAGTCTGACACTGCTCCACTGTCACCATGGCAAAGAGTCACACTCAGCCCTCTTCTGGGTCTTTTCAAAAGGAAAAGAAACGTGACGATTCAAGTTACCCCTCCCTCAGCTGTGGTCCTAAAGCATCACAAGCATAGCTAAGTTTTCACATCCATCATTGCTAGTGTTATCTTCACAAGCAAATTTAAAGCTTATGTGGCTGTACTGAGTTGCTATGTGCATCTCCTGCTCGTTCCATTTCTTGTCAAACAAAGGGTCAGGTCTAACACCACAAAGTTCTCTCCTCTACACTACATTGATTGCTCCAATACAGTTTCATTTAAGTTATGTCCTAGATTTTCAGGGGAAAAAAAAGAGATGGGCACTAAACACCAATGGTGTAAGGTGTGGGTCTGAACAAAAATGCTGTTGCTAAGAGGAATAAATGGTTTTATTCATCATGGCAACATACAGTGCTTTAGAAATATATACAGTGGCAAATCTGGGAGCTGGCCTGTCACTTCAAGTCTTCTTCGGGTTTCTTGGCAGAAAACTTTTCTCGCAGTTTTTTCCATGTCCCTTTTTTCATATCTTCCATCTGTTTCAGAATGTCTGCAAAAGGCAAAGAAAGAGATGGGAAAAGAGGAAGAAAAGCAGAAAAGCAAAGGAATGAAAGCCCTCTCCTAACACCTCTGCCTTACATGTATCCTTTTTTGACTTTTCCTCTTAATGAATTTCTATTTTGTTTTCCCTCCAATCAATTGTTCAGGGAGTCCCTTATCACTAACAACTAATATTCAGTTTCCACACACTGCAATGAAAGTTAGGAACTGGAGCAGAACAAAACTGCACTAGCTTCCTATACCGCACATAATAAATGATCTGGCTGAGAGTCCTTCTGCACCATGGCACCCTGTTTTCTTTCAAAGTCTATTACCAAAAAAGAAATACTGAAGGGAATTTGAAGATGGTGAAATAGAAGCTGAGCTACATTTTGGAATGACATAGCAAACGTGCGTTTCTTTCACACAGCTCCCGCTCTCTGATCTCAGAGAGCCCTTGCAAATGTATTACTGTTCCTGCCCAGTGTGAAATACAATCGGCTTTTCACCCTGATAAATTACTGAAGATCTCCTCAATTATTCCTGAACTTGCTCCTCATTAAACGTCTTCATACACTTGCAGGGCAGACCCACTCTGTCCTTCAGCCACAGGTTCTTTAACAGAGGCCAAGCAGTGAGCACCACAAATACCAGAATGTGCATTACCTCCTGCACTGACTTACTCTCAAATCAACCACAGTACCTGTTGCGAGTATCATCTTGCAGTCTTCTACTGTCACTCCAGTGAAGCTCGTGTCTTTCAGGCGTGGGTACTTCACAAGTGAGCAAGTAGATGAGGGAAGGAGAAAGAAAAAAAAGATGTTACTTGTAGTGCATTAAAAAAAGGGAAAGATGCCACCCTAAGGTAGAGTCCAGGCTCCTTGTCAGTCAAGCTCTAAGAATTCGGTTAATCTGTACCAAGAACTCTCATCTGCATTGTTCATACATGGCCAGGATGTCCACAGCTTTCCTGTAGTGACTGAAGGCACCAGGCACCCGATCACACATCTGGCTGTTGGACATTCCCAGAACTCTGCTGGGACAACTGCTGGAGGTGGTTACTCACCCCCCAAAGAAGGACGATGTCTAATGACAAAGCTCACCTTGTTTTTGTAGTAGTTGGTGTGGATTCTAACTAAGCTCTCGTACATTCTGTCACAGGTCTCAGGGTCAGCAACCTGGAAAGAGATAAAAGTATCACATGAGTCTTAAGTTTAAACCTCTATAGCAAAAACCACACCATTTCAGGGATTGTGAGAAAGACAGTCAAGGAGCAGCTTAGGTGACTTCTCAGGATGCTGGCGACTCCTACAATGCTGCTCCAGAATGCAGGGCATTTCCTTTCTTCTCCACTTCTCACCAGCTTGGCCTACAAGAATAAGAAGGCCTGGGATTGCCAGAAGAGACCTTAAACTCTGCGCAGAGATTTCACAGATCAACTGTGAATGAGAACATACAGTGAGTGAGAATACCACTGGACAGTTTTCTCCTCGGGTTTATTGGCCAGTGCTGTCAAACCTGCACGACGTTTTATCCAAAGGCCAGTTTTGCCACCTGTTTTATTCTAAAGCACCAAACAGGACAGCGTACAATGCTGGTGCAGGCTATAAATAGTTCGTAACTGATCAGGGAAAAGCAGCATGAAAGACACTGCACAGCTTCGGAACCGTAAATGGATTTCTATTTTGGTCTAGGAAGTTGGGAAAGATCTTGCTAAGACCTAACCCTCTGCTTGGTGCCTCAGGCAGGAGGGTCCACCTGGCAGGGCCAGCTATTCAGCAGAGTGGCAGGGACGTCGTCTTGGTTTTCTGTTTTACAATGGGGGGCCAACTCAACCAGAGCTCAATGACATCAGACATCAATGACACACGAATAAGAACAATATCAACCGAACCCCGGTAGGATAAAATGACACAGCTCATCTGGCCTTGGGACGCTGACACTGGTTCAGCACAAGATGGCCAATGCCAGTGCAAACTGGGAGAACTACAGAAAGGCTTTTCTCTCTAGTAATGTCTGTGGCAGGAGATGGGATATTGGGACGGACAGACTGTCAAGAGTAAGCACCATCACACTGCAGGTGATCTTCAGCTTAATGTATCTCACAGTCACATTGCAAATGACCCTGCTCATGTTTTTGTAATGACAGCAGAAACAGTGATTAAATGGGTAGTGGAAACAGTATTTCCCCGCCACCCGCTCTGTAAAATGTGCAAATCTGATTCCATGTGAATAAAACAGACATTAGGCTGACAAAATGTCCTCTATGGCTCTAGTCCTTTCCTTAGACATTCCTCCCACTGTCTCCTGTACATTTCCCTTTGTTGTATGAAGCCTTTATACACCCAAATTGACATCAGCGCTGCAGGCATCAATTTAGATTTTCAAGATGAGTGGCAGCTTTGGGACCTCGTAGCCAACTGGCGCAGCACATTCAGCTGTCCTGAGCATATGAAAAAGCAATAATCACTTTCTGAAACGTCTGCTGCAGACTATTCTGGTGACCAATATAGAATTAGGTGCCAGTAATGGTCCCTTGAAGTAGAAAACGCATCTCTGGAACAATGTTTTTATGCTAAGAAAGGGCACATTTACATTCCACAGCAGCACCTCTGAGCCTGTAAAGGTCTGCAGCCCAAGTCAAGCATTACCTTGTCTAATTTATTACAACACCGAAGCCCAAAACCCAACATAATTATGGCTGTAGCCAGAAGACAATGTTATAGCCATTGCATCCTCAGTACCAAACAATGCTGCATTTCACGGTATACTCCACGATGCACCGTGCTACCATCCTGCCATTAAAATACACAAAACATACTAATTAGCTTGATTCCAGCACAGCGCTGGTGAACTCACACTGCTTTACAACCATGGGAACTGAGGTCTCCAAAGCACACGGCGTAAACGGTGCAAGAACTGGGTAAAAACCACCGCTTTTCCCATGAAAGGACCAATCGACATCACTGACTGACTGGGGCTGACCTGGACCCGTCTCAAGGGCGACAGGAGGGCTCACACACAGCCCTGTCCTGGGGGCCCAGGGAGGCTCCGCGGAGCCTTGGGCAGACCCGAGAGAGGTTCTGCGGGCTTCTGGGAGGCTTCGCGAGGCCCTGAGCACACGCGAAGGAGGCTGGTTTCACACCGAGCCCCGCAGGCACAACCTTCTCCTCCTCCGCCGCAACCAAATGATCTCCGCGGCGAGGGCCTCTGCGGGAAGAACCCCGTGTCAGCACCAATCTCCAAAGGTCTACGCCTAGAAACCTCCTCAGATAGACCACCAAACCGTACCCACACCCGACTCCAGCCAGTGCCGGCAGCGCAGAGGCGCCTGCGCGGCCCAGGCCCCGCCTCAGAACACCCCCCGCCCGACAGGCCGCGGCCGCCACCACCCCGCCCAGCCCTCACCTGCGTGTTCTCGCCCTCACGGAAGGCCTGAGCTACCCGCTGCCGCAGGAAGGCGCCGAGGTCCCGGTGCCGCTTCGTCTCCTCCACCGGCCACTCCTCGCAGAGCTTCAGGAACCGCCGGTACCTGGTGGCCGCCATCGCTACCGGCGGCGCCGGCCGTGGGGGGAATCACGTGACCTACGGCAGCCGAGCGGGGCCGGGCGGAGCTGCTCATGCGCGGCCGGGCTGCGCGGGGGACTGTTCGGGTCGGGAGAGACCTTCGAGCTGGTGGAGTCCAACCGCTCCCCAGCGCTGCCCTGGCACCACTGACCCCTGTCCCTCAGCACCACAGCTCCACGGCTTGGAAACCCCTCCAGGGATCACGGGGACTCCACC
>WUAM01000239.1:275353-297803 GCA_024336885.1 Actenoides hombroni | reverse complement strand
CACCACTGCTCTTCCAATGTTTTTTTTTTTTCTTATAACGGGTATTTTTTCTTATCCAGGTGGGGTATGAAAGGGAGGGAGTGCTGGCCGTGGCGGGTGTGACGGGCTGTGGCTGGGCTCTGCCCGTGGGGGTGGAGCGGATGGGTGGACAGCGCAGCCCCTTTGCCATCACACTGGGGGATTTTGCGATGCTGTGCCCGGGGGGGTCCTTGCCTCTGTCCCCCCCCAAACCTGTTTCACTCTCGGTGGCACTTCTGTCCGGGTTGTGGCTTTTCTTTTTCGGGGGAAGGAGCAGCGAGGCTGCACCGGGGCTGAGCAGCCACAAGAGAGAGCCAGACCGTTGCCGGAGGAGCCGGGGAACCGGCGAAGAACCGGCCCGGGCTGCGCATCCCCGGTGCCCGGCGCTGGCTGGCAGGGAGCGGGGTGAGCCCGGCCACCCTCTCCCGGCAGCTTCGGGGGGGAGGAACCACCCTGTGCAAAACGCAGCTCTCCCCAGGAGCTGCTGCTGGGGTTTGCTGGTCCCTGAGAGCTCATGGAATAATTTAGGTTGGAAAAGACCTTTGAAATCGTTGAGTTCAGCCTTAAGTCAGCACGTTTTACTGGGGCTGATGCTCTGCAAGCAAGAGCAGCTTTCACTTGTGCTCTCAGCCCGCTGCTGGCATCCTCTTGCCAGGATCACTGCCCTATCTCCCTCTGGCATAGAATATGGGTTGGAAGGGACCTCTGGGTTGGAAGGGACCTTAAAGGCCATCTGGTCCAACTCCCCTGCAGGGAGCAGGGACATCTGCAACTAGAGCAGGGTGCTCAGAGCCCCGGCCAACCTCACCTGGGATGGTGCCAGGGATGGGGCAGCCACCACCTCTCAGGGCAGCCTGGGACAGGCTCTCACTACCCTCAGCAGCAAGAAATTCTCCCTTCTCTCTGGTCTAAATCTCCCTCTTTTAGTTTAAATCCCTCACCCCTTGTCCTGTCACAACAGGCCCTTCTCAAAAGTCTGTCCCCATCTTTCTGACAGGCCCCTTGAAATCCTGAGAGGCTGCAATAAGGTCTCCCCAGAGCCTTCTCTCCAGGCTGAACACACCCAATTCTCCCAGCCTGGCCTCACAGCAGAGGGGTTCCAACTCCCAGATCATTTTCATGGCCTCCTCTGCATCCACTCCAACAAGTTCTTGCCCATATTCTGTTCTGCCTAAGCATCCTCTCCTCAGACACACACCTGAGTGGCCAGTCCTTACAGCCTGTATTTGGTGGGAGATGAGACTAAAATGACTTCAATTTACACCAACAAAAAGTCCCTTCACATTTCCAGCTAAGTTTTAAGCCATGTGTTGGGCAGACACCAAAAAGACCAAGCCCTTATCTTACCTGCATCCCACAGATGCGAACGCCCAGAGATGCAGAGGTGCTTTGCTCACACTTCTTGATGTGCCGGGCTTTCTTCTCCTCTGAGGCATCATCACCATGCTGCCGGGTTCCCATCTTTAAGTCCAGGATACAGGGATAGTTGTATTTTGACACCACATTTTCAAGCAGTAGAAACTCTGAACATGAGTTAAGGGGAAAACCCAATACTTTGAAATTCTAATTGAAAAAGGTCTTAAATCAGAGCAACTGCTGACGCGCTCCATAATAGCTCACAAGTGTAATGAGACTTTCTGAGCCAATTTTACCAACATGTCATTGCTATAGGCCCCTTGCTGCCAATTTCAGTTAATTTACTGTAGTACAGTCCTACCAATTAAAGCCCCAACAGCTCCATTCTCTAGTGACATGATAGCCCTGGGCTGTCAATCCCACACCTTGCCTCGGCACTGTGCTCGCTCCAGAGGCGGGGAGGGAAGTTGTTTAATGTATTACTCACATGACTGGTGGGTAATGAATTGTAATAGGAAAATAAAAGGCGAGGCAGCTGCTAATTCCTTTAGAGTTGTGTTTTTAAATGTATGCCAAGGGGATCCTTGACTTATGCTGGATACTCTTTATGGAAAGTTGGTTTTCTTCTCTTTCTTCTTTTTTTTTTTTTTCTTATAAAGATCAGCAGAACAGAACAACTATATCCTGTATTTTCCCATAGACTGGGGTACGGATCCCTGCAATAAAACCTACATTGATTATGAGCTGTTATTTGTGGCCAAGACTTTGCTGGAGGGGAGAGAGCAAAAAGGATACGATGGAGTTTGTTCTCATTATGCTTGGAGGACATGCGGTTCAGGTGCTGCCTGTGACAGTGCAGTCCCCAGGGGTTGTAGCTCTTCCTTTCTGGCTTGTTTCCATTTGTATCTTCCAAAAGCGAATCTGTGCAGTACTGAAGGTCTGTCCTCAATAGCATCTTCCCCGGGCAGCTGGACAAAACACACAGAAAAGTGTGTTTGGTTTGTAAGTTCTGGAAGAGAATATTCCCTCCTCTCCTCCTTTGTAAAGCCTCAAACTGATAAGGTAAACTTTTCAGGGACTCTCAAAGGAAATATATTCATCATATCCAACCTGCAGAGATCCTTTGTTACTCCCTAAAAGTAATTTTCCGAAAGGCAGCTGTTGCTGGGGGCCAATATTTTCTTTCATTATAATTTCAAAGTGCACTTGGTCCCTGTGAAAAGCAGCTTTCATAACACCAATGACCAGAAATCTCTATTTATCTAATGAACGGGCACAACACAGGCAAATTGTCCCACAATAGGAATGATTCCCAATTTAGAGGAGCTGGTTTTGAGGAGGGGAGGGAGAGAGCAATGAGGAGATTTGTTCTCCTTGGAGGGTCATTTCTTGGTCTCGCTTATCCAAACCCCATTACTCCCATCACACCAAGGTCAGCGGTTTCACAGTAGCAATATTGCACCCTTCACTCATAGCTGACCTAGGTCTTTTCTGAACCAGTTTGAGATGAAAGATGTCTTTCGGAAAGCCTTTGCAAGCCCTAAGGTTGCCGGGTGCTTGCAAGCACCGCGATGCCTTTCAGAGACAGCTCTCCCCTGGGGCTAGGACAGATCGAACCACTTCGAGGCTGCTGCTGTTGGCTGGTTACCAGCAGCAGGGTGATATGTGCTGTGGCTGCTCTCCTGGGGCCTCTCCTCCTTTTGGAGTGTGCTGCACTCTGAGGAAATGGCTTTAAAGCCGAGTTTGAGGCACATATTTGAGCAACAGCATCTCAGCTATAGCTAAACCTGCCTCGTTCCATCCACAAGCTCGGGAAGAGATGAACCATGAAGCCACCAAGATGGGCTTTGCTTTTATTCACCTGGGCCGGGCATTGCTTTGCCTTAAACCAGGAGCTGTGCTACCAAAACCAAACCCAAAGCAGCAGGAGAGGACCAGGAGCCCTTTTGCAAGGAGGAGCAGACCCTCACCTGTCTTTGAAGGTCTTGGAGAGCTGCGTGTGACTCCACTTGACAAGTGGGTGCTCACTGCCAGTGCTGGTGCTGGCAGCCCACTTGCATTTGTGCCATAGTGTCACCGAGGAGTCACTGATGGTGTTATCCAGCCGGCCACAGCTCTCCATCTGCAGGCTGGGGCTGGCAATCAGGGTCAGGTTGCCCAGGCTGTCCTTTTTGAGGTGCACGGAAACGATGCCTGGACAGGAAGAGGAAAAAGCAAACCAGAACGAGATTAACTCATGGACTACCGTATGGACTTGGCAACACCCCCCCTCTCCCCCACGGTGGTACAGCCTTTCTGAAAGGGCTGGTACTTAGCAAGACAACTACCTTCTCACCTTTTAGTGGACTCTCACACTGATTGCACTCTGATTTGAGGCCAAATAAACACCATTAGTCTGGAACCCTGGAAAACAGCCACAGGCTCTTCTAATGTTCCCTCCTTTCAAGGCTCAGCTTGAAATCTGCTTCCTCTGAACATCATGTTCCTTCATACTCTGTCCCTCCAGGCACTTCTGTGCCGCAAGTGACCTATCAAAGACCCCTGTGTTGGACCAGGAGCTCCTGGATGATTTATGGCAAGGGATTTAGGTCTCACTTTTTGAGACAGGGTAGGTTGGAAATGCTGTTCATTGTCAGGAAGCAAAGGGAGGGTTGGGAACCAGGACTTTTCCAAAGACAACCAACATGCCAACTGCTTCCTTTAATTGGAGAGCCCCAAGAGCAAGGGCAGAGACATGTGCAGGGGCTGGCAGCACTGCCTGATTATGTGATAACAGTGCATTGTCATGGTCATGTCCTTCCCCAGGTGCTAAGGACCAGCACCCAAAGGTCTGACAGGGGTGGCTGGACCCTCACATGCCCAGTGTTCATGCACAAGATGGAACATGACCGCCACCAGGGGATTATGACTTTCCACCCCAAGTGCTTAACACACCATTGCGTATTTTAGCATCGCAGTTTCCCCTGACTCTAATGGGAATCACAGGGCTCAGATGCCATTCAGCCCATAGCATATTTAGCCCAATCTCAGCCCATCCCTGGCACAAGGATGGCTGCCTCTGCATCTCAAGTGACAGAACAGGAATGGCCATGGCTCACGAACCAGACGGCACTGACCTTTCTGGGAAAGGCTGACAAGCCCAGTCCTCCTCCTGCAAACCTCCATCAGGGCTGCCTGAGCCTTGCCTCGGAGAAAGAGGCTTTTTTTTTTTTGAGCACTGCTCTTTGGGGCTCAGAGGGGATGCGAGCCGCATGCGGTGGACCCTGCTGCTTTCATATGTTGCTGCAGGAAGACAGGTCTAAAAGAGGCCAGTCGAGGCTATTGGACCAGCAAGACTCGCCACTGGAAAGAGCCCCATTAGCAACACATGGAGCTGGGTTTTATCCAACTGTCCCTGGGGTATCCTCACTTGGTCTGTCGGCCACTGCGGGGAGATGCGTTTTGACAGCGTAACAAACAAGAGAGCTCTGTTCTCCCAAGCAAATTTGGCAAAGCCAATCAATAGGCAAACTCCCTTCTCTCCATTTAAAATGAGATTACAGTAAGTAAACACAGCCAGAAGGATTTGCCTTCTCTGTGCATGCCTGGAGTCCTGCCCGCTGGATTTTACTGACTGCTGGCCACCTCCCTTAGTCCTGCACCCCATAACCCTGCAGTTCGATCTGCACTGGGATGCATTTCCCTCCTGCCCTCTATACAGCTCAGGTACCACAACCATTTCTGTTCCCTTGTGCTGTAAAATCAGCATTAATCTGAGCAGCGTACCATAGCAGGCTCAGTGAAACTGGCTGATTTTGCACTGCCATAGGGGAGGGATATACACAGGCGGCTCTGCCAAGGGAGATGTGGGGCTGGAAACCTTAATTAGGGGGTAAGTAATATTGTAGCTCAGTCATTTGCTCATGGTCACAGTGAGGACACGGATCTCTGTCTTCCTTGGGCTCCAGCATTACCTACCTCATCTTTTGCTAAGTCCCACTCATAAAAAAAAATCATATTACAAATAACTGAGAGTAAGAGAAATTCCTATCAGCTCAGATGCCTGCTTTGATTTTTTAGGGGACAGGAAAAAAAAGCCAGCCTATCTTCTGCCTAATTCAAAGCCTATTTATTTTTAACAAGTCACTGCGAGGCAAACGGAGTCCTTGATTCCAAATCTAGGCACCACAGCAGCCTGTAACCTTAAAAACTGTCCCAATTACATATCTGCAAGTCAATGGAGCTGTGCTGATTTACACGGTGCTAACAATCTGGCCCTAAAAGCGTTATATATAGCATGAAACTAAGAGTTCTTAAGTATCTCATATTAATATGAAAATTAATGGGGAGATTTTCAAAGGCAAGAACGGAACAGTTAAATTGCAAGGGAGTGTGAACAGGCTGCCCAGGGCAATGGTGGAGTCCCCGTGATCCCTGGAGGGGTTTCCAAGCCATGGAGCTGTGGTGCTGAGGGACAGGGGTTAGTGGTGCCCTGGCAGTGCTGGGGGAATGGTTGGTCTCTCTGATCTGAAAGGTCTCTTCCAACCCAAATGATTCTGTGATTCTATGATTTAGGTACTTCTCTTTGCTGTCTCTTTAGTGTCACTAAACCCGCAATCCCCCTCCTGTCCAGCACCAGTGAAGCAGCCAGCAGGTATTTATGGGTGCTGTCACCATGCTGGTGGCATCCCAGTGATCTTCAGGAGTAATTTGCTATGTAGCTCTATCCTCATGGATTTATTTTTAAATTTACAAGTGCATTCACTTACTGCCACATGCAAGAGAAATCTGAGCAGAACTGGGCTTAAAAACAAGTTCAGCATTCCCTTGCAAGCTCAGCTCGGGACAGGCAAAGGTTTGGAAATGTCTGCTGGGGGAAAAGCTGGTCCCAAGGTCACCAACCTGCCTGAAGTGGTTAAGAGAATGGTACACATTTTTTAAGCAGCCAACTCGGTCTTAGATTTGAATGGTGACATTTGATCAACATTGCTCATAATGTCATCATTACATAATAGTCCCTGAGCCATCACCCTGCATCCTAAAATTAGAGATGAGGAACATGAACACGTGTGAAGAGGTGATGAAGGCCTCAGGATTATTCCCCCTGATGCTCATCCCCCCATCGCCCTCGTGGGAAAAAAAAAATCTTTAATTTGCCCGGCATTCAGGACTGGGACAGTTATAATCAGAATAAAAAATGTCTGTGCCCAATGCCAAATTGGACAAGAATTGCTATTTAATTAAACCCTTGTTGCAAAACTCGCTGGGACTTGCAATAGAAGAGAAAAAGAAGACAAAATGTATTAATAATGGGGCCACCCCTGAACGAATAAGCTGGGCCTGCTTAATGTCTTCATTAGAGACACAGAGCAGGGCCCAGCTCTCCAGCAGTGAACACTGGCCCCAGATAAAGAACATTAAAGGAAGACTTGTTTTCTTTCTTAAGCATTTTTTTTATATCATCCCATAAATCCACAAAGGCTCCTGACTTTCTGGGAATGGGAGAGATTGGATTGGAAATGCTTCAAAAGCACGGCTGACACTTGGAGATCGTCTCTGTAACGCTGAAGGACCAAAAGATATTTTAGGTTTTTACATGACAGCCGAGCTCCTCATCTCACGCAAAAACCCAGGGTCAGGAGCTTTATGAGCAGCACAAGTCTGGCATTAAAAGCAGAAATACTGAGGGAATAAGAAAGGGAGGGAGGATGTCTTAAAAAATCCCAGGACCCCCCCACCAGACACTGAGTGCTTCTTTTCAGTAGCTGAGATGAGAAAATCAGCTGGGAAAGTGGTTCAGGGAAAAGAGAGTTGGGGACAGAGGAGATATTTGAAGGAGGGACCAGGCAGTGATGGTGGGGCAGGCAGGAGGCTCTTCCCTGTCCCAGGAAGGTCTCACCTGTGGCAGGACAGCTGAGTGGATGTGATTTTTAAGAAGTTAAGTGGTCTGTGGCTTTGGTTTCCCAGGGCCCAGTGCTCACAGGAGCACTCACATGAGCAGGTCTTGGCTAAGGTGGAGCACCCTGCAAAAGTGTTGCTTGATACATCCCTGGGCTGTTTTTTCAGGCTCGGTATTTCACACTCACCCCAAGGACCATCTCTCCTGCAGCTCATGCTAGTGTCAGCCTTGACCCTTTCCTTGCCCTTGACAGCTTCTCCATCTCTGACACAAACCTTCACCTCCTCTTAAAGCGAGGTCTGGAGCAATGGGGCCAGGCACACGGGGCAGAGGCCCCCTGAGTTCTGCTCCTGGTACAGAAGCCCTTTCTGATAAGGGGGTGCCAATTCAAAGCTCTACTGAAGTGAGCACATAAAGTGTCAGATTGTGGGAAATCCTGTTTTGAAGAGGACTCTCCTAGTCCCTGCTTTCCTGCACCTTTTCAGTGCTGCCATTCACATGCTATCAGACCAACTCACCTCACCAAGGGGCCATACCTGCAAGATCCTCTAAGCAAACACTGTTGGGAAACCTCCATTCTACTCTTGCCCATTGTTCTGTAGTTTTTCTGGGTTTACCCTCCCTGTCCCAGTCCTGAGCTGCCCAGGCTCTCGCCAACCCAGGAGAAGACCATGTTCACACTCTCAGCCTTCATCTGCTTATGAAAGTCCCGCTCAAAACCAGACCAATTTCATCCCTATTTGACATTACAGGAGTCTTCTGTGTTACCAAGGCCAGCCATGGCAGGAAGGGGATGAGCAGAGAGGAGGATCTCCTGGTGCCATCATCCAGCACTAAACACTTATTAAACATCAGAGCCTCCCCCCAGCCACAGAGACCCAGGAAACCCTCCCAGTCTCACAGACCTGCTCCATGCACACACTCATCTGGAAAGCATCTTTGCTCAGCAAAACCTGCACAAGTGATGGAGCTCCACAGCTCAGAATCACCCCAGCTGAGCCAGCCAGTACCTCCAGCACTGTCATTCACCCCACCAGCCCCTAACCCAGCATCAGGAATAATCCTGGTGACAACACCAACCCTTAGCTCCTTCCCCAGCATCTCCCCTTACCTTTGTACTGGGGTGTGAACTGCCTCATGGCCATGGGCAGTGACTCGTAGAAGCTCAGCTCCTGCGAGACCAAGGGCTTGCAGACTGTGTGCTCGTCGTACTTCATCATGCTCATGTGGCCGCCCACCTGATGGACGAAGGGCTCCAGGAGGATGGCGGTTCTGCTCTCGCTGGGGTCCAGGGGACTCTGTCCTACCATGGTGCTGGGTGAAGCAGGGTTCACTCTCCTTTAGTAGCAGAGAAGTGGGATCAGAAGCGGGATTTGGGACATGCTGTGCTGGACCAGTTAACACTCGGGGGTTTCACTGATGCTGTCTGCAAAATGAAGGGTACAGGGGAGTGTGAGAAAGTGGGATGAGCCACTGCAAAGCCACCATCCGCACCAGCATCCCAGCAGAGCTGGGAGCACAGCCTGGCCTTGTGTTGCCCACTGGCACAGCCAGGTGGGATGGGATCTTTACGTGCCCAGGGGCTGGCAGGGAGCCCTAGCCTGAAATGTAGAGGAAAGACCCAATTTAGACCTGTTGAGGGCAAAAGAAACAGAGGGGATTAACAAGAAGAGCTGTCAAGTTAATGTGGTGGCTTCATCAAAGCAGCTGGATCAGGGCATTCCTTGGACAAGTAATGCCAGGTTATTAACACACTGTATTAATAACACCCCTTGCTGCCTGGGAAAAGCCCCAGTTTGCCTTATGAGACCATGTTAATGATGGTCTTAGTCTTTCTCAAGCCAGGACATTCCTTGCAAATGGGGTATATTAATAAAGCCTCTCCAAGCTCATGTCCCTGGGCAGTCCCTTGCTGATGGGGTTTGCAACATTTTGTGCACCTTCTAAAGAAACCTTGGTTTGGGACCTTCCCTGTCATTTAACACCATGGAATGAGCAGGAGCATTTCCTCAACCATACTAACACATGGTACAAGGACATGTCAAACCAGCACTGAGATGGTTCATACCCAAGCATTGGCTCCCTTGAGCTCTCCAGCCCTGCCCTCTGCTACAGCCCAAAGAAGCATCCAGCAGCAGATCCGTTCCTGGTTCTAGCACCAGAGAAGAATTACACCTTGATTTTTGACAGTACCAAGTCCTGGGTCTAAAGCAGTAAGGTAGGAAAAGCATGACCAGGGACCACATCTGTGCCATACTGCCTCAGCAACAGCACCTTGCTTTCTCTTGCAAGCGCCCAGCAACACCCATCCCTTCACTTTATGCTTTGCAAGAAGCCCGTGGATGGCTTTTGCTCTGGTAGACATCCTATAGCCACTGAGGAAGGCAAAAAGGCAGCTGAGCTAGTATTTACCCCGGAGAAGCAGTCTGGCTTCCTACCACTGAGTCAGTAAAATCAGAGGAAGACACTTCAGACCTCAAAGTAAAAGGGATTGGGGGGGGGGGGGGGAATAAAAAAAAATCATAAACCTGGAGTTTCCCAGCCAGGCTGCTCCCAAGGTCTCTGCAAGCAGGGCAGGCTCAGCTGTTCCTCTGGAGCCAGCACTTACAGCCTGACCTGGGACCTTTAACTACTGAAATGCAGCATGTTCCTCATCCCGCAACAAGGAGCCAAAGCTCTGCTGATGAAATTTCCCCTCCTTGCTCCTCCCACTTCAATTAAACCACCAAGCAAACAGGCAGGTGCCCGTTTTGTTTTTCGCCTGGAGGAGTGGGAGGAAGTGGGTTGAAGGCAGAGAAGAAACACTCTTGCCTCCAAAGCACACGGAGCAGCTCCTTTACCTTCCCCCAGTGTGGTGGGTTCCCCCTCCCCGTTTTTCTATTCTTTCGTCACCACACGCTTTGGGGAGGAATTTCTACTCTACAATTACCAGCCGGTACCGGTGCAAGGGAACAAAGGCAGGCCACTTAGACAAGAGCTTTTCAGCCAGGGAAGAAAGCAGCTCTTCAGAGCTTTTCCAGCAGTTAATAAAAGCTTTTATCATGTTTTTTATTGGGGAAAATTTTTTAAGAGGTTTTCCCCCTTAAAAAATTGGGGTTTTTTGGGTTTTTTTGGTTTTTTTCCCCCCCCCCCAAAAAAAAAAAAAAAAAAAAAGAAAAAGAAAAAAAAAGCAAAAAGCAAAAAGCAAGTGGATTTGTCATAACGCCTCTTTTGGAGCAGAGTGCATCATGATTTCAGTCCACTATTTATTGCTTCAGAGACGGTCCAAGGCTTAAACTCAGCTGACATGACACACTAACAATTCTGGCAACCTTGGAATTGCAAAGAGAGTCGAGGGAAAGAAAGAAAAACCCAAAACCAACCACAATTTTATAAGGCTTTTACTGTTTTCGCTTAAGTAAAACTTAGAGCAAGATTTGCAGTAAGAGAAAGGGGTTCTTTTCATTTAGTTTTTGTTCTGAAGCAGCTCGTCCATTTGGGGCAGATAAATGTTACCGCAAACACTTACTGAGCTCTCTGAGCTCCTCTGAAACAAGACACTCTTGAAATAAATCACCTCTGCCAGCTCAGGTTATCACAGATGCCAACAGGTATTTATGTCACTGAAACTACACAGAATTACAGATAAATATGTAGCCTCAAAACCAAAACAAGATACCTTGAATATTTTTCTCCTAGCTAAACAAAAAAGCAACCCAGGCACTGCAGACGAAAAGGAGTCGGAAAATGTTGGGGAAGGAAAATACAGAGAACTCTCCTCACCAGAAAAACAAAACCCAAAAACTTTAAACCATCTGCATCTCCCCAGTGTGTGTCAGGAGGCACCAGTTCCCCTTCCAGTGCATTGCAGCAGCACTACTGGCCTGAGACGGGCTTGATTTCTAATGATCTTGTGTGTGTGTGTGTAAGGAGGACCTGGCCAGGTACCATTACCCTCCCCCTTCCTCTCATTTAGGGCCAAAAGTCAAAAGAGTCTGAGCTAAACAGGTTATTTATCCCCAACTCTAAACACAGTCCAAAGAAACCAAGCAGATTAAATTCACTAATCTTTAATTAGTGCCTGCTCCATCCCATCCAAGCAGAACCGTTGTGGCTCTAACACAGAGGCAAAATGCAGCCAGCCCAGCCCGAGGGGAAAGGCCCCGCCTCGCAAAGAGCTGGGGTCCTCTTGGCAGAAATACTTTGGAATATTAAAAAAAAAAAATCACTTCAAAAAAAAGCCTTCTGTCAGCACAGGGCAGTGTTCTCAGTCTTACACATGGTGACCAGCACCTTCCCCTCTGGGGAGCTGGGTCTCTGGAGCATCTCAAAGGACCCTGCTCAAAGCTGGGTGCTTTGGGGGGGGCTTAGGAGGCTGCTCACTTTGGATTTTTTTGCATTAAAAGGCAAGAAAACAACATAGCTGTTAATTTGAAGAGACCCATAAAGTGCTGGAGCTGCCCTGCAATCAGAGCAGCTCCTGCACTGAGGACCAGCCCAGACCCAGAGCAAGGTGCAGGCAAAGCCCAGTTGCCCCATTTCCCTTCAGTCTTTGTCCTTGTGCCACCAAAACTCCACAACACCTTGTCCATAAGCAAAATCCTATCAGTTCCAGCTCAGTGTCCATCCCAGCAGGGCTCAAAGCAGACTGGGGCTGTTTGCACAGGGCTCTCAGCCCTCAATGAACCCTCACATCTGCCTTCCCTGCTTTTCCCTTGACTACAGCCACAGTCAGCAATAATTGCAGGGCAGCACCATGCTGGGAGTGAAAAGCTCAGCTCTCAGCAAGAAACCCAGCTCTAACCACCTTGCCATATATCCTCACATGCAGAAACATCTCTTTTATCTTACGATTCCTTTCCCAAAAGAAAAAGATGTTCATGAAGTTGATGACTGGTCCCCATGTCCCTGACAAAGAAGATGCAAAGATTCTGTTTGCTGCACTGAAGGATTTATTTGGCTGCTTTGCAGGAGGTGACAGGATCAATGGGAGTTGTGTTAGCTGGGGCTTGCAGGGTGCTGAGACCCCCCTGCCCACCCCCATGGCTGGCCTGGACACTGGGAGGTGGTGCAGGGTGGCAGTGGGACTGGCAAGGGCTGGGCTTCCTGGTGGGACATGGAATGTGCCTTTGGACCACTGTAGCGAGCTTGCAGCCGCCAGCAATGCCATGGGATGGGGGGGACATGGTGCCACCACATCCTGTGGGAAGGGACACAGGTTCCCTCACTCCCCTGCCCAATTTCTGCCTTTTATACCACCACACACCATCTTCCCCTCTGCTGACTAGCCCTGTGCTTTCCAGCAATGCCACCAGCGCAATGAAGAACCAAAAGCCACAAGACTCATTTTGCAGCAGACCTTTGGATTGCTCCAGAGGTTCCCACCAGCCCCCCAAGGTGTCAACTGTCGCCCCTTGCTCCCATCCCCTCCCACAAGCCATGGCTGTCCTTGGAGCCTTCCTAATAATATTCCACCCACTCTCCAAAGTGAAGTCCTTCTTCATCCTACCCTGGAAGGTGGCTGGTGCCAATGCAGAAGCCACCCTGGACCTCACCTGCTGGATGTACGTGGCTGCGGGCTCAGTGGTGAGCGTGGGCTCAGGGTGTTGCCTGCGCCGGTTTTCTCGCTGCTTCTTGGTGTAGCTCAAGTAAGAGAAATGAAGGAGCAGGGGGAGCCTGGGTACATTTGGGCCGTCACCTGACTGCTGCCGTAGGTGCTGGCAAGCGCCCGGTATGTCCAGCTGACAGCAGAGCTTTAAAGAGGAGACAGGCACTCTTGGGTGTTAAAGGAAAACAAAAGCCACCTGCGTGAGAGGGTTAAGGATGGAGGAAGAGGGTGCTGGACATGCATTAGGCTTTCCAGAAAGTGTCGGCATGTTCCGCTCCTCTTGTGCAATCATATCTCCAGGAAAACAACTAGTGCTTTTTTTCAGGCCTGTTTTCCACCGTACTGCCTGCAAAAGCCTCCCCATGGCTCAGCCCTCCTGGTGTTTATCACCTCCTCATAGGAGAGGGCAGGGGGCTGGTAGTGGAAGCAAGATGGACACCAGCTTCCCAGAGCTCCCAGTAAAGAAACCCACCAATTGTTCACTCCCAGCACTGGGAGAAAGTGCTGGGGCAATCCAGGGGAGGATGGGCAAAGGGGCTGCGTGCAGTGGAAGGTAAGAGAGGCTGGGATGCTGTGAGACAGACCCAATTTACAGCAAGGCGGGCAAGGTATGAGGCAAGCCCAAGGTCTGCCTGAAGCCGGACGGTCGGGGAGTGGATCAGAGAGTGGGTGAGGGAGCAGAGCCCGCAGCTGCTGAGCCCCAACCCTGCCAATGGCCTCGTGCAGGGAAAAATGACACCCCAGAGCTCTGGGACTGGTGAGGGAATGGAAAAGTCCCAGGGAGCTTCCTGCCAGGGCCAAATTGTCTTCCCCAGCGAGTCAAGGACAGTGTGTGCCCCTCAGACCCCTCCAGACCCCCTCCAAACACCCACTTCCCAATGTCCTCTCCAGCGTGTGCCAAGGGCTGGTGTGTTCTGGACACGTTGTGCCAGCCCTGGCCAGCCCCCGGCATCCCAAGACCCAGATATGATTTAGGAGCATCCCCCACAGGACAAGCAGAGGGTGGTGCCTGCTCTCATCCCCCCATCCCAGGAGACCCAGACCAGTCCCCAAAGGTAACCTGAGGACAGTAGCAAACCAGTGCCCATGACTGAGGCCCTGTGGGCTGCAACAGGGAAGGTGCTGTTAGAGTTTTGTAACAAAGCAGCAGGAGATTGGGAAGAAAATCTCACTGTTGAGATAACGATTGATGGGCATGGTAATTCCTGCTAACTGGAGGGAAGAAAACAGGCTCACAAAGACTAGAGAGATTGAAACTACAGTCAGGGGCAGAGGCTGAGATTAAAGACAAGGCTGAAACAAAGAGTCTGATTCCCGAGTCCTGACTTCACTCTGCTTGATGCTGGTGTTTTAGCTGAGGAAAGGGCTTTTTTGTTGTTGGTTTTCCAGTTTTTTGTTGTTTTTTTTTTTAATAAGCTTGATTTCTGAAGAGAAAAAATGGTGACAGGGATGCTTTGTGAAGCCAGTCATGGTGCATCCCCCACCAATGACTTCTGAACTTATCAGCCAATCTCAGCAAAATGCAACAAAAGTGTCAAAAACTCAGGGTGTAAATTCCCTGAAGGCATCTCGCTGCCTTCCAGACATTGGGTGACATGTCCCCCTGTTACCATACAGCTCTGCCTGGCAGCACCTGCATCGCGACAGCCTTGGAGCTCTCCTGTGCATCTGGAAAGAGCTCAGCATCACAAACCAGGGTGCCCATGGAGTGCTTAGCATCACCAACCATCCCACCAGCTGGATCCCAGCATCTGCTTCTCCCTTTTCCTGTCCCCTGACTCAGGCTGGTCTTAGTGTTTCCTCCTTTTCTGGGACAGATGAGGCAGGACAGGTCTCCAACCAGCTTCTCCTCACTGTGCCTGCCATGAGGGTGGCAGGGTCAGGCAGCAGGTCCCAACATCCCTTATTCTGTCCTTCACATGCTTTAGCACATTGCTCCAAAACCCCCTGGAAGAAGAAGCCAAATACGCAATCCCTAACCACGCCAGGCTTTAAATCTAATCGTTACTGGGCTAGCAGGAGGGGGCCAGGCCCATGCTGGGGTGGGGGAGTCCCTTGGGCTCAGTGAGAGACAGGACTGAGCACCCAGGTTGCCCTGTGGCCTCAGGGAGCCCAGCATGTCACCAGCCCACCCCTTTCTCCTCTGCAGGAGCCCGTCCTGCTGCACAGCCTACGTATTTTTAATGCATGTGTTAATTGAAGCAGTCTCATTTTTATGTCAGGCCTATTGCCAGGTGGGGAGACGTGTCCTCTGCAGTTATCGCTCCACTAAAACAAACGCACGGAGGATGCCGGAGCTTGCGAGCGGCTGCGGGGTCTCCGTGCAGGCAGCCGAGCTGATTGCGGCTGCCCGATGGCCACAGAGGCAATTACTCAGCCTCTTGTAGAAAGCTGAGTGCTCTAAGGGGAGAGCAGTCCTCTCTCCTATTAAAAATATGCTAATTAGGAACTAATTACGGGCACGGGGATATTATTACCCTTGGCTAGCCCCTGGGCTGCAGCCTCTGTCCCTACTCCAAACCTCTCCCAGCCCTGCAAGGGCTTGAGGCAGGGTGGGCATGCTGGCACTCATAAAACCAGAGGCCAGAGCTCGAGTGAGTCCGGGCTGACTGGTCATCCGCTCCCAGGTAACCTCAGCACCACCAAGCCTCATCCTGACATGGCTTGTGCAGTGCCCTTCTCATATTAAAGGGTTAAATTTATAGCTGCAGAAGAAGTAGAATCAAACTCTGCAACTGAGGACATGAAACAACAACAGGAGCTGCTGAGGGAGCTCACACTGACTCCACTGTGCTGTGCCTGCTCTTTCCCCTCCTGCAGACACCAGCAGTGCAGGGCTTTTTCCCTCTTTTCACCTCCAAAAGCTTTGGACCACCCTTAAGTCACTGCTGTTGTTTTATTCCCCACTCTCTTCCTGGCCAGGCAGTGGTGCATGGACCCCCAGGACCCATTTCTGAGCTGTTTTACATGGCAGTGGCTCAGCTGCACCCCTTGAGCCCAGCCCTGCTCCGAGCTCCTCACCACCCCAGGGTGTTTTCCTTTGCTGTTGCTGTTTGGATGCCAAGAGCTGTTTTGGAGCCAGGATGTAAACACAGAATGTGGCCCTAGAGTAGGTCACTGAAAAGTGACACAGGGCAGGCGGTCTTCTCCATCAGATGGGAGATCAGCGGAGGCTCCGGTGTCCTCCTGCCACCCGAGAGCACATCCCTGAGGAGCTGCTGCGCTGCCAAGTGCTGGAGAAGGGGGAGCGTGGGGGGCTCCCGCAGCACAGAGCCCATGTTCAGCCCCTGAGTGAAACGAGCTCAAAGCCAAGCAAGGTTTCCACAACCCACCGGGGTCTCCTCATCTTGGAGAGCCAACTCAAAGACACCCCTGGACTTTGCACCAGACCCCATCAGCCTTACAGAAGTGATCCTACAAAAATGATGTGCTACTTCAAGATTAGCACAGAGGTCTGGTCCCCGCATTGGGGTCTGCTCTGCAGCTGCTGTCAGCTCTCTGAGCAGTAGGGAGGTGGGGATGGGTTTCACCCCTCCATTCAATTAAAACCCTTTTGCAACACCTATCTGGAGGCTGTTTCTTAAAGGTTGAATGAAATCAGAGTGGAAATCCCAGGGCAGGAGCTGGGAAGTGATTGCTTCGGACAGAAGCCATGCCGGAGGGAGGTGCCTTAGGGCAGGGACTCACTGGTCGTGCTGCTGCTTCTCCAGTTCACGTTGATGTTTCCAGGAGAGCTGGCACAGTGCCTTGACTCTGTGCCCCATAAATAAGGTACAGCATCAGCTGTCATGTCAGCAGGAGACAAAAACATTTAATGTGAAAGCCTTTAAATGGAAGCAGGAAATGAAAAGATAAAGGGCAAATTTTATTTTAGATTCCTTACTGGTACATATTTTTTCTCTGACAGTAAGGGGATGCGATGGCTTTACCAGCCCACCCTTGGAGAATGTATTTATAGAAACTTAATACTTTGCAAGAGAGTGGGAGGGGGATGCCAGTAACTCTGGCAGAGCGAACGCAAGTTGTAGGGAGAGTAGGGCAGGGGATGAAGAACCCAGCGATAGCCGCTTCCTTGAACGGACCTGGGGTTCTGGGAAAACTGAAATCGGGGAATGATCGATACCATTTGTACAGAGCTAGCAGGAGCCTGGCAGCAAACGTGGCATGAAACTAGTCTTCTCTGCTTTCAGGACAAGAAGTGAAAAAAGGGACATGGGGGAAGACTATCGCACCAAACATCATGGCATCTTGGTTGAAAGCAAACACCATCCTCTGGCACATGTAATTACACCAAACTGAAGACTATTTCCTAACTTTGAATATATTTCATCTGTAACTTAGCAACCCAGGCTGGGTGAAAGCATCAGAGCAGGAAGGAAGGCGGGTTCAGAGGAGAGATTGAGCCTCGCGTTCCCTTTTGTTCCCATTCCTCAGCAACAACTCAGTGCCAGAGGAGGTAGCCAGCTCCCACCAGCTGCCACAGAGCCAACCACCCTCCTCCTCTGCTGGTGGAAACCTCCCCCTTTGTCATCCAGACCTATAAACATTTCTCTAACCAAACACGAGTGAGTCACCCACGGCCACAGAAGTTACACAATGATGATTCACAGACTGCTCGTGCCGTTTCCGGAGAAGACTTGGAAGTTCAAGCTCATGGTAGCACGTGTTCTGAGTCACAGACACTCAGGTGAGGGAGGAATCTGCCCTGGTTGCAGATGTCCCTGCTCACAGCCGGGGGCTTGGACTAGCTGGGCTTTAAAGGTCCCTTCCAACCCAAACCAGTTTGTAATTCTATGAATTGGAAACACTCAAAGAAACGGACCCTAAAACACAACTCAGATTTACCATCAAGATGAGCTTGCCTGTCTTCTACTCGCCAGGCAACCTTGGAGGACTGGCAAGTAGGGTAAAACTTGACTTTTTGCCTTTTCCCTTAAATATCCCCTCTTTTATAGTGCCTTGCTTGAAGTGTATTAACCCTCAGAACACGAGGAGGGAAGCAACATGTCCCGTGACAAGCAACCACCTGGGCAGGAAGGGTCACCCATCCCACTCCAGCACCAAATCCAACACTCTCATTACTTCCCAGTCTCCCTGTGCCATCACCTGGTCCTTCCCATCATGTCCCATCAAACAGGCAAGCTAACTGCAGTCTGCGGATGCCAGGACACACAGGATCAGCGGTTTGGACCAGAGACAAGAAGTTCTGCAGTGGCTGTTGACTGCAGACACCCAACGTGCAAGCTATTCACCTGTCAGGGAACAAGCGCAAAGCACATGAAGCACGAGGCACCCTCATGCTCAGCTACCACAGACTTACTGCCCCATCCTGTTCCCTGCTTTAAATAACTGCTTTATTACAGGCCACAGGAACACGGATCAGCCTGCTAAACTAATAGTTAGTTTCACAACCCTCCAAGCCGTCAAAATGCTGCTAAACAAGTTGCTTTTCACAGACACCTCTGCTTAATGCCAACTATTCCCAAAACCACAGATTTAATTGCAACTGAACACTTGAGACTATTGTGCCAAGATCACTGAGTGTCACGAGGATCCACACTGTCCCCTTAAACTGCCATGCCATCCCCGTACCATCCTCCATCTTTTCATAAATCTGGAGCAGGATCTACCTGATCTGCCCGAGCCAGAGCACATGGAATAATCTGTGGCTCCTCAATAAAAATAAAGGGTAACAAATTATTTGTAATAAATTTATTTCGTATATTGATGTACAGAGCTAAATTGAACATATAAACAGCACCAAGCCAGTGAAATTTATTCTGCAAAACAAAGTTTAATACAAAAAGATGACTGCAATGTCTGACTCTTCACTTCTGAATTTGGATGGTTAAAAAAAAAAAAGCCAGAACCTGCTAACCCAAACCCCACAAAGATTTTAAAAAGGCTAAGGGTGTAGGCACCGGTGTTTGCAAAAATTTCCAGGGCAGCCCTGCCTCTCTTGTTAGAGCATTTGAGAAGAACCAAGGCTGCCTTCACTCTATGCCCTATTTTATTAACAGTGGAAGAAGCTGCTCATTGTTTTGAAGAGAGCTGCTCAGTCTCCTCTGCTGCTCAAACACCTTCGCAACCCAAAAGAAACGATGGGGTAAGAGTCAGCCCCACGCAGGCTCTCTCCCATTTAATGGGGAATTTTGTTCCAGCAGGAATCTGCTGTCTCTCCACTAGTTTTGGCCAATGACCACGAGCAGGAGGGATGTCACGCATCTTCGCGGTCCTTCCGCAGCAGCCTCCAGGTGAGTAGGTAGAAAATCCCACCAAAGCCAGCAGCAGGGCGGAGAAGCACAGACTTCATACCAGGAACAGCACACAGATCCCACCTCATCATCAGCCTGCAAAGCGGAGAGCTGGGCTTCGGCAGCCATCCTAAGCCAAGCCAGAGCCTGGAGAGGCAGCTCTCTGCGCAGCCAGCGGCAGGGATGAACGCAAACGGTACCCGGGATGCCGAGGAGAACAACGTCCACTGGTTACACGGGTTCAAATCAACGCTGCCTTGTCTCTGCAGGTGTTACCAGCTTATGCCAGGAGCACTTCTGGTCCCTGCTGTCTCCATGGAGAATAGGACAGCTGGTTGACAACCCTGAGAAGAGCAGATCAGCAGTATCTCCACCTACCCTAAACTGCCACACACTGGTGCAATTTTCTTTGAAACAAACACTCATTTGCTGGGCATAAGAAGAAACTTAAGTAACCAAATGACTATAGATATGAAACGTGACGCCTGCAGCACCAACAGAGGATAGATTGCCGCTCCTTGGGCCTGTTGTGAGGCTGCAGGAACAGGGACTTGGCGATCCCCATACAGACACTGCAGGCATGGTACATCTCTGCTCGGACACACAGCACACACATTGCAGCTGCCCAGGATAAACATGTACATCCAGCCTTAAAAGCCTTTCCAAAGCTGCTCGTTACTAGCTACAAAGCAGCCCCTTTGGCTGTACCCACAAGAAAGCGCTTTTGGAAGCTTCCAAGATCCTTTATTTTCCACCCCAATTCCCCCCCACGCACCCCAGAAATCAGAAAGCACATAGACTGCAGACTTAAATAGTGTAACAGGGTCACAATCGCTTCTCCATCCCTCCCAAACCCAGCCCAGACCACCAAGGCACATCAGACTGTCCTCTCTCTAGGAACACCTTCACCTGACTTTTCCCCAGCCCCTTCCCATTTTTAAAGGGTGAGGCCAACACGACCATTTTCCTTGTCAGGAAACAGCAAGTGCTTCCATCAGTGTCTTCGTACTTTTAAAAACAAATTAAGAAAATGCATCTTAACTGCCACCCTAATGTTTCCATGGGAAATGTTAATCTTCTTTAAACACATTCCTTGATGGACATTGCCACCAGTTGGCCTTGGCAGAATTGAGGTCAAATTTTCAACACCTAAGTTTTGCCAGAGAGATCCCAAGTCCCTCAATATTAGGTGTGTTTGGTTTTTCTCTTCTCTTCTCTTTTTAACCATTTGTTCTAGGTTTGCTTGCCTACAAAAGCTAGATACCTCCTGGAAGGCTATGCTTGGTGCAATTCTAGCTTCCCATCAGCTCAAGCCCATCTTCTTTCCAAGCCAACATTATTGCCCTGAATTTTTGAGTGTGAAAATTTTCAGAAAGAAGAGCCAACAAATAAGTGCAATCCCCAGTCCTGGGAGATTCAGACCGTGCCCTGCTCTTTCCCATCACCCCTTGCAGAGGTCCATATCAACACTTGCTCAACTTCTGCTCCTCCTCAGTGCTCTGAATCTGAGACATAAGAAGGCTGAGTCCATCTCCACACAAGCATATCCTCCCCTGCTACTCTGTGTGACTCTGTCTGAATCCGCGACTCGTTTGAAGCCAGAAAGTCCACAGCTCTCTCCCAGACCCGCTTCATTTTTTTTCTGCAAGAAACAGTAAGAAAAAAAACCAAAAGAAAATAAATTAGAATCACGTCCTCATTGTGCTTTCCTGCTTACAGCAATTGTAGCTGCTGATCAAGCTACCACTGCCTCCTGTTACTTGTGCAGGCAGCAAAGGAGATTAAATCGGAATTCTGTTTTAGAGGCAATTTTGGGCCAGGACATGAACAGATGGGTTGTGCCTGGGGTAAGGAGGAAGATGAGACCCTCTGTCAGTGACAGTAGTTGATGACTGCCCCAAATTTACAGCTCAATTCATATTGGGAAGGGACTCGATTGACAAATTGCCCTCACATGGAGATCTCAAACCAGGGAGGACAAACCGACGTTCACCCCAGTTCTGAATCAGTGTCTTGCAATTTGGACACACAGAGATTGGTTCAATCCAGCTGAAATTATCCCTAGGAAGAAAAGGGGTTTTGTGCCTGATAAAGAGTGAGGCTGTTTAAGACTGCAGCACACATAACGTTCTGTGCCATCAGAACAGAGTAGCTCCATTTAACCAAACCACAAGAAACAATCCATCAGGCTGCAGCCCTCTGGCCCCACCACAACTATCTCAACCACAATCTCTTCTTTAAAAAGCACCAAAACCAGCCATCTCACTGTATCTCCCTTTCAAGGTGCCCCACTTGAACTGGGAACTTTCCAGGCAGCAGCACCTCAGAAGGGCCTCCCAATATCCTGTTCAACTGATGGGAAGGTTTGTTCCAAAAAACACAGACCCGTTGGGAGAATAAGGGATGGCAGCTGAGAGAAAAGGACAGCATCCCACACACTAGATGAAGGAGAGAAAAATCAGACGCTCCACACCCAAGCAAAACAAAATCCAATTACTGATAGAGCAATGACAACACACTTCTGTGACTGCACAGAGTTATCATCCCCAGGACTGTCACATTAATCTGCAGCAGGTTAAGACACAGCCTGAGTTACGTCAAAATCCTTTATAAACTGAAAGGCCAGACACACTCCTCTCACACTCCAGCTTCCTATCAATTGTCTGCTCATGGTCTGTTACCCTGTAACCGCCATGTTCTTTAGCTGAGATGAAGACCATCATGCTGACAGCCTCTGTAAAAAAAAAACCAAACAAAAGAAACCCCATCTGACCTGCTCTGGGGAGGGATGAGGCTGTCCCGGACGTGGAAAATGCCAACATAGGGGTAACGCTCCAAATTCCTTTCCCATTCCTTGTAGTGATCATGGACAACAGCTGGAAGGCAGGAGGACAAATCAGTGAGTGACCTCAGCATTGCAGAGAGGAGAACAAGGCTACTTGCTTTTACACAGCTTACTGGACTCTACCTATGATCTTCTTCACCATGTCATACATGGCTTGTTCCTCTTCTTCCATCTTCCGCCAGCGATATCTCAGGAAGATCAGGATCCCCCAAAGAGTCATCAGACCTGGAAGAAGAAAAACAATTGGAATTCACTGACTGACAGACATAGACTTCTGGATGCTGGCAGTTTTATTTCCGACATGGCCTCTCCCCAAAGGCAGCTTTTGCTCCCTGCTACCCAGGCCTGCCTGGAACAGAATCCAAGCAATTCATTTTGTCCACCAGTGCAGCTGCACCCAGCAAAAACCTTGGTACTGACAAAAGCAGAGAAGAGCACACATGGATGTGGGAAGAGGTGGTCAGAGGCCTCATCATAGATGTTTTTCTGCCGCCCCCCCCCCACCCCAGCCC
>WUAM01000239.1:234169-266392 GCA_024336885.1 Actenoides hombroni | reverse complement strand
CGGCGGTTGCCTCCTTTCCTCCTCCTCCTCCTCTTCCTCCTCCTCACTGTCTTGGGCGGCCCCGCCGTGGCTGAGGTTGAAGCCGGAGCGCTGCCGGGAGGGCGAGGCCTGTTGAGGCCTGGCGGGGGTGCGGGCCGGGCTGGGCGGCGCGCCACGGCCCCTGCGCTTGGCCGCCGCAACCTCGGCCCGCAGGCAGCCCAGCTTCTTGACGTAGACCTTGCGGGTGGTGGCAGTGATGGGCCCCGGCTGGAAACCGAGCGCCAACAGCTCCTTCCGGAGCTCCGCGTCTGTCAGCTCCGCCATGGCCGCCGCGCAGACACCAGGACACACCGGAAGCGCTCAGTGCGTAGGGAAGTGCGGCCGCCATCTTGAGAAGGGCCCACGGAACCGCCGCGAGCGACCATCTTGAGAAGGGCCTCCTCAGACCGCCTGCCCGGCGCCGTATTTATAAGGGAGGCGGAATTAGGCGCCATATTGAGAAGGTCGAGGGAAATGCTGCTTCCCGGATCCGTTGAGGGTTGGGCCACTGTTTCCGCCATGATGGGGAGGTCAGGGGGCCTCTCAGAGCGGGAATGATGGCGGGGAGGAAATGTTGCTCGTCTCAGGAGGGGGGAAAGGGAGGAGACATGGAGAAAGCGAAGGGCAAAAGCAGCCTCAGCATCTGGGGCCGGCCGGTGTCACCTCCCCATCACTCTGGGGGACCCTGCTTGGGAGCAAGTGGGGTAGTCAAGCACCTCTCACCCCACTCCTCTCAAGCTACACTGATGGTTTCACACTTTTATGAGGAGAAAGAGGTGTCTTTCCCAGCCACCTGCCACCCCTGCACACACATGGTTTCCTCATCCCTTTCATCGCTACCAAGTTAGAGTCATTTAACTGGCACCAGTCAAACCAGCTGGAGCTTTGCCACTGCTTGCGGCAGGATCAGGATTTGGGTCCTCAGGATATTTGCAGGGGAAGGAGGTTTCTTGCATAGTTTGCAGCCTAAAATGGCAAAACCAAGTGTCAGCTTGAAAATTTATTTTGGCAAGGTAGTGATATACAGTAATTGCTTTTTCCTGCTGCTGCCTATAAAGAAAGTAATGAAAGTGGCTGAAATACCATGGCATAATATCGGAATTTAATTAAAGATAATGAAAAAGTAGTGATGAATGCGTGCAGGCTGTCTGTGCATCGCCGTTTTTATGATCGACGCGTGATACCAGCATGGTGGAAACTTTGTGGTCCCACGGGAATGAGACCTGCAGCAAGTGAGAGTTGGAGCAGGCTCTGGTAGAGCTCAGCCTGGATGCTCCCACCCCTTGGTACCATGAGCCTGGGGATGCTAGAATGTGCCTGAAAAACTTCTTTAAGGTACCTCTCCTTTCATTCTCACTTTGCTGTCCTGACCTTCTTGTTTAGGGCATCAGGCACCACTCCCCCTGCTCTTCCTGATTTATGCAAGGAAGGAGCAAAAAACTGCTGCCAGTCATTGATGTGGTTTGCAACAACAAACACATGCTAAGCAGGGGCCCAGGGAGCCCGTTAAAAGTGCATACTCAGATCCGATGGGAAGTGTGAACGTGCTAAGCCAAGCCACCCCTGTTCGCTCACTAACATGACTACCAGCTAATAGTTTGGAGCAGTGTCTGATGGAAATACAGAATCAGAATATGCTCTCCGTACACAGCTTCTGTAAGCTCACAGCTTTCAACTGTCAACTGTCATCTAAGCCTGAGCTGATACAAGCCCACAATTAAGTGAACTCCTCTTGCTTTGGAGAGAAAAAACAAACCAAAACAACAGAAAAAAAAACCAAACCAAAACCATCCTCTCCATTTCATGTGTTTCTGGAGGTCAGGGAAGTGACACCAAGACAAAATTTGGCCCAGCAGCCTCATTGCAGTACCTTCAGAGTGGAGAAGCTGGGAATCGTGTTTGAGAACTAGAGTGCTAGGCAAAAGATGTGATTCCTTCACAGAAGGGAGGTTGGCAGTGCCAATGCTCATCAGAAACAGATGACTCTTCTTTGTGGCGAGAAACCCATGACCCTTCTCCCTTCCTCCCTAGAGACACAACCATTGGAAGTGTCCTTGCCTGCCCTGGAAGGTACCTGGGCACCATGGAGAAGGCAGCAGGAGAAGTCAGCCCCTTCCGTCTCTCAGAGTCTATATACCTGTGGACAATCGCCTATTTGTTCCCGTCACCCTGCCCACAGTGCTGATGAGGAGGCCAAGGGTGGATTTTCTGCTTTTTACAGCCCCTTTACCATCCCCACAGCTCTGGGCGGCAGCGAAGGCTGCTGGGGCTCACACGGCCAGCTGATGCCACAGATGGGCTGTAATGCTCAGAGATGCTCGGCTGTGAAAAGCCCATTTCCCAGCGCACGGTGCAGCTCTCAAATATCTTGGCTGTAAATATCCTGAGCTGGATGTGGGAAGCTGGGACAGCAAGGAGGGGAGAGCCTCCTCCTTCCCTGCTAGCCCAGAAGATGTCTTAGGGCTGCTGGTAGTGACTCAGCTTTGGAATGGGAAGAGCGGGCGTGCCGTGCCGTCTGCTTCTCCTCTTGAAGTGGCAAGACAGGGCTGGTGTAAGCAGAGGGGTAGAAATAGATCAGCACCATCTTCACCAGGTGCCTGGAGAGGGGAGCATGCTGCACCCTAAAAACCATGGGCAGCAGCTGAACCTTTCCACCCTCGACTGAGGAGCTGCTGAAAAAAACCCCGCCATTCCCCCCCTCCCCCCTCCTCATCCCATGGCATTTGGATGACACTCCTTCATATGTCACTAGGGTGTCACATTGGACTTGGGAGCCGACGGTGCCAATTTAACACCCTGTCACTCACAGCCGGGGCACAGGTGTGACCCAAGGACACCACTTCTCATCCTCCTGATCGCGTGTCATGTACTCAGCCTACTGAGCTGCTTATTAGGTTAGAAAGTCAGGGCTCATTCCATGCTTTTCTCTCCTCCTTCTCCTCCTTTCTCTCAACTGTTTGGCTGCTCACCCTGCCATCAAGCTCTTGTTTGGTTTCTGGAGCAGCAAGATCTTCCTGCCTGCCTGCTGGCTGGCAGAGCATCCTTCCAGGGCACTGGCTATACAGATCTGTCCTGCAACTTGGAGACCATTTTACTTCTTAACAAGAGATATAACCCTGAGCATGGGAGTCATACCTGGAGGATGATTGGAGTCCATCCATCTTCTCCTTTCCAGCAGCTGCTTCTTTCCCACTACTCAGGCCCTTGAGGGTGGATGAATTTAATTCCAAAAGCTGAAGGTCCCCTTGTACTCTGGTGCCTACTTGGACGGTACAGGACTGCAGGACAAGCCAAGGAGTTCATAAAGTTACTGTCACATCAACCAGACATCCCTGAGTTCATTTATAGCTGGGTCAACTGGGAAGAGCTGAGGCTGGGGAAAAATCAGATCCTTGCTGCTGCAGCTCATCTGGCTCAGAATGTAAGAGTAGGGGGAGGTATCCTTCCAAAGTCACATTGGTGGATCTCCTTATGGAAATCTCTGCAGCATCGGCCCCATTGCCAAGGTGAGAAATGGTTCAGGAAGCAAATCCAAGAGATTCATGTTCACTTTCTTGCTGTCACTAGGAAACTTTCCTTCCTAGATAGCACAGGGGAGCCTGTCAGCCTGGGAAACCACTTGAGTGAAAGAGCTGGGCAACTGGACGTGCTGGAGAGAACACACTGACCTGCAGTGGAGCTCACGGAGGGTTTTTAGGAGCAGTTAGCCCCTCAAAGGGAAATTCTCCTTGTTCGCCTGTGGCAGGACAAAATTAAACCTGGGGTAAAGGTTTGGGCCTTTCAGATGTAGCAAGTCAACATGCCCCCTTGGAAGCAAACAGTCCTGTCCCTAATCTTGATGGACACTGGTTTCAACGTGGTGCAGCTCCTCCAGTGCTTTCCACACCAGATCTCCTGTGGATATCACTTCACTGCAGACTGATTTCTGCTGGTTGAGTGGCTACAGCCCAACAGTACGGATGCTTGCTTTCACTTTCAGCCTAATGAAATGTAGTATTTTCTCTCTTCCTCCCGTTCAGACTCATTTACAGTGATTTCACAGCTCAACCTGCCTCAGCAACAATCCCTGCCAATCTCAAGTTCTGCTAAGCCACTCAGCCTGTGGACTAGGAGTGTGCCTTTGAATTGAGTATAAAAGCTGGACCCTACTCCATGCTGGATGTTGCATTATCCAGTGGGATACTGGTTTCCCCTCAGGGATGGCTCACAGCAGAGAGCATACTGAGGAGTGTTGTTCTAGTACAAACATGGCCATTTAAACAAGCCACAGCGAGAACAGGATTTGGGTTGTGAGAATAAAATTAGATTGAAATCGGATATACTCACATACATTGATCTCACCCATCCTTACTTTACATACGTTGGATTTCCTGCTGCCAGTATAGAGGAGCAGCTCTAAAATATGCCCAAGGTATGTAAATGGAGAGTAAGATGCACAAGTGGCATTCCAATTTCACCTTTTAGGTTTGTTTGAGAGGCAGAAATGAGGCCGGAGCTCTGCGTTGTTCCACACACACTGTGCCTGCTTGCGTCATAGCTATAGGAGAAGTGCTCCTCATTACAGTGTTCAGATTTGTATAGTCTGGGTGAGTAGGAGGGTGTTAAAAGCACAGGTAGGAACATCAAAGCAGGACTCCTGCTTTCTGCCAGCAGTGCAGAGAGTGCCCTCCCGCATACAGAGCAGGGACCCCACTTGGGGACACCCAGGGCCTCCACCCAACTCCTCATCCCACACTTGGGTCACCAATTTGGCTAGGAGATCTGGGAAATATTTGTCTCTGTTTCCCTCATTGCCAAAAGGGAGGGCTCAAACGTATTAGTCCACAAGATTAATTACTCGGGGTTTGCAACAAGCTTTGCACTTCTCAAAAGGACTATGATGTTCTCTAGAACTGGAAACCCTCCCCCTCCTCTTTCCCACACTTGCTGCCTGCCATCTGGCTGAGGCATGCCAAAGAGAAGACACAAATCCTCTCTTTAATTATACTGCACATTTTATTATCTCACCTCTGATTCTGTTGTTAATCTCTTTCCCAGATTTCATGTACATTAAGTGGAGCCTTTTAGCTTGGGCAAGCTTCATCACCTTCTCTTCTGGCTCTGCAAAGATCAGGCAGCTAAAAAGAAAAGAGGAAAGAGAATTGTCCTTAAATTTGTCATTCAGTCTTTCTTAGGCTTTATATATTGTTTCTTATTCCTCAGCTCTTCCAGTAGAAAGCCAGAAAGCAAGCTGAAATCAGCACAGCCAAAGCAGAACAACAGTTCCCACAGGGAGAGCGGTCACCCTCTTACTTGGGACATTTAACCCTAGGTAAGAAAAAGGTCCAGAGATAACCTTAGTGAGACCCATTCCACCACCCCTCAAGTCTGTAGGCAGGAGTGGCTGCATAACCGACTGCCCCTGGCTATTTTCTGTTGCAGTTCTCATATACTAAGAACAACATGATTCGTCAGCCCTCAACACCTTGAACTGCAGCTAATTCCAGCTGTGATTGCTAAGTCCCTGCACAGGGAGCAAGGTGTTCAGATGTGACTGCAAGTACCTCGTAGGTGTAGCTTGTGGTACAAGCTCTAATGGAAATTTTACCCTGATGCCTGAGGACTTCTCGGGAGGAGGAGGAAGCATAGGGAAAGGGGAAGCAGCACCAAGGAGAGTGGCTGGGAAGTGTTGCAATGCTACCATCAGTCAGTATCATCTCTAGGGCACAGATGGCACCCTAAGAGAGTGAATAACCTTCCCAGAAGAAGAGCGTGTACATGACAGCAGGTGGGGTATCTGGGGACTCTGTAAAGTGAGCACACATAACACAAAAGCCCTTCTGAGGAATATAAATATCTCCGTGATGATGAGCTGGTGAGAGGAGGGAGAGGCAGAATTCCCAAGGCAGAAATCAACCCCCTGACAGTACCGTCTGGGGTGTCCAGTAACATCTACACTAGCGGTTTCTCTAGGACACCTTGGTGTTTTTCCAGCTGCTTTGGGGTGAGCCACAGCCCAGCTCCAACAGGAGAAGTGAGCTGTGGAGGAAGCCAGAAAAATCAGATGGAAAAGCCAAGGAGAACAGAGGGAGGCAGTGTGGGGTGATTCAACCTCACTTTACTCAAGTCAGTAGAAAATCTAGAGCTGATTTGAAGGGAAAATGTTGATCCTTGTATGGGGAAAAGCAACATTTAGAAGTCAGTGCAACCTTGTGCTGTTTTGAGTGCCAAAGATTTCATGCATTGGATCATCTATGGGCTGACTCAGAAACACAGATAAAAGTACCTCTGGGCAACAGAGCCTGTAAAGAAAAAAAAGAATTTCTGAAGTTTATAATCGTCTGCTATCCCACACCTTGACCATTCAAGCCATCAGCTTTACTGACACTGGTGAAGCACCCTGCCTTAGTAAAGACTGAGGATGAGACATCATCCTGTCACCAGACTTTGAGCCAACTGTGGCTCAGATCGACCCAAAGTAAACAGAATTGTTCCAGTTATTGCTGGAGGCATGGGAGGGCTTGTGGTCACAGTGGGAAAGGGTCTTAGACACTGGGATGTGCCAGTTATTTAATGCTTTGAACTGCGAAGCCTTGCTGTTTAAATCCGATTATTGATTGTTGGCACACCACATTTGCGAGAGCTGCACATCAACCCGTGCTGTGGCCAAATTCCAGTCCAGCTAGTCCCACTGTCTGTCCCTCTCTGTCTCTCCCAGTTTGGGATGGACCTACACACTCCTTTTGCTGGCAGAGAGAATGGCTGAGCTCACCAAAGGAGCTGCAGCACAGGCAGGGCAAAGAGCTCCCTGTATTCGAGTAGAAAAGCACATTTTTCAGACTTGACTAACCAGGTAAGCGTGCCTTTGAGGCACTTAAAGACTGGCACTTAAATCCCTAAAATTGGTCATTTTTAGCTCTGCATACAGACTTTGTGGGAGCCCATCTGTATGGGCCCAGGTTTAGAAATAAGGTCTTGTCAGTGCAGAGGATGGTGAGACCAGAGGGGACACCAGGCAGCTAATCTGCAGCTGGGTGAAAAAGTGGCAAAGAGCTGAAGCAGAGCTGCAAATTCCTGCCTTGCACTTGTCTGGTGGTCACTGAATGGCAAAGATTGACCTCATGGTATTTCCTTCTTCTGAAGGGAGAAGCCAGGTGGGTCTGAGGTAAAAACTTCCTCTGATGCAACCTTGCTCAATTGCCTGGTGGGGTTGGCAGGAAATGAGTGGTGTTCCTTTAGATCATAGAATCACAGACTGGTTTGGGTGGGAAGGGACCTTTAAATCTCATCTTGTCCAACCCCTCTGCAGGGAGCAGGGCCATCTGCAACTAGAGCAGGGTGCTCAGAGCCCAGCCAACCTCACCTGGGATGGTGCCAGGGAGGGGGCAGTGACCACCTCTCTGGGCAGCCTGGGCCAGGCTCTCACCACCCTCAGTATCAAAAGTTTCTTCTTTATATTTAATCTATATTGACTGTGAGCTCCCTGATAACACCCACTGTCTTCTCACGCAGCACCACCAAACACCCCTTTGTAGCCAGGCCCTGTGAGCTGACTCTTGGGCTACACTGTCCCCTCACGTGCTCCTTAGAGTCTCATGGTTCAACATACCTAAATGATCTTGACCTTGTTGACATCCTCACTGGATTTCTCAGAGAAGCCTTCCTCTTCCAGCTGCTGCAGCAAAGTCATGGATTTCTTCTGCCCTCCTTGTTCCTCTCCTTTTCCTGCAGCTTCACAGTAGGGAGCAAACAGGGCCATGACACTGGGTTGCAGCATCACGTGGGTACCAAACCCAATCTACACCGTATCAACAGCATGATGCCCAGCAGCCAACAGCCTGCAGAGCTGGGCACAAAGCCAGTGGGACTGGAGGCCTAGAGGCTGCCTGGAACCACTGCAGCATCATCGCCCCAGGAAGACAGGGAAGGGCCCCATCAGCTGTGGTCAGCACAGCCTTGGGGACTGCAGTTCTGACATGGAGAGGCCGCAGTGTTGAGTGTAAGGTTGCATTGCAGGATTGCATGTAAAGGTCTGTAGCAAACACTCCTGGGCAACTCCTTTGATCTGTACAAGATAACACTGTCAGCAGGATGGGGTGGCCAAGTAGATGACCTTACAGAGCTATTCCTGAGGCCTGGTCCTCTTCTGTAGTGGCAGCAATGAAGTTTAATAAAAGCCTGCACAGCCTCATTGCAGAGAGCTCTGTGTGGACATTACACGTTACCAGTCTTTCCTATGAGGCTGTAAGGTTGGTCCTTTCCCATGTATGGAGCTAAACTTGGCTTCAGGACCCTCCTTTTCTTCCCAACCCAAAAGGAAAAGCCAGAGTTGCTTTGGGCTATGACAGACATGACAGGACATGTAAAATGCAGCACAGGCTCTGCTCAGTGTCAAGCGAGCTGCTCGCTGAGTGCTTGCTGTGGTTTGAACGTGTGTTCAGAGGAGGAGAGGCAGCCTTTGGAAGGCTGATTTCACCCACATACCTCTAGAAGACCCTTAATGACTAGCAGATATACAGCTATAAGAGTTGTGATGGATGAACCACGGATCTGGGCACTGTGCGTGGGTCATATCATCTCCCTCTGGGAGGCTGAAGAATGAGTGCAATCCCCCCAGAAAACAATCACTACCCAGTGAGTGATAGGTGTTAGAAACAAGATTTCTCCCCAGTATCAATGGATTGTGCTGTGCAGAGGAAGCTCACTTCACCGTGCTTAAGATGATGCAGTTTCTGAGGCTGCTGCCTGACACCTTTCAACGCTATTAGTTTCACATCAAAAGACAAAAAAACTTTCTCTACTCTGCACATCCCAGAGGTGACAACCATCTGAAGGATGGTTAATTATTTGTTACAACAAAAGAACCATTGGTAGGGAGATGGGAGGTTGCAGCTTCTCTATAAAACTCTCAGCCACTAGCATGGAGGAAAGAAAAACAAGACCTACTAACTGCAGATGATAACCCATGTAGGTGTGTGTAAAGGAGTCTGGGCTCTTCCTTTCTAATCTCACATCTTAAAAGTTGTCTCTGCCCTCTCCTAAAGCCCTTAATTCTGGACGAGTAAGGGACTGCCAGTATCACAGCATCTCCTGTTTGAACAGAAGGGGCAGCTGATGGGAATGGCAGTGGCACAGCCTGCACTGGCAGAGCTTGGAGGATCAGGAAAAGGAAACACCTTTCCTGGTTTATTCAGGGCTCCAGTCCCTGCAGGGTGTTTCTTTGGAGTTACCTGTATTTTCCAGAAGCCGCTCTGGGTGAAAAAGGGCACGAAGTCTTTGGGCTGTTTGGCCAGCATAGACACCACCTACACCAGGAACAAACTGGCCACGACCTTCCTGGAAACCATTGTAAGAGTATGAGCAGCATAGGAAAGAAGATACTGGAGCAGTAGTGGAGAGGGCCATTTGAGAAGAAATCCCTTTGGCTTTTGATCAGCTGCAATCTGATTTATCCACCAGCTAACTAGAGGTATATTTACTCTTCCAGTTGCTCCTGAGCTGCGAATAGAAGTGTCTTGATTGACAATTCTCCTTTCAAACCTTTTTCTGCAAGCAGATTTGTTCTTGAGCAGTATCTCCAGAGACTTCAAACCCAGTCCTTCAGTACTGTTACAGACTCTCTCTGTTCTTCAAGCTTCAGCCCTCCAGCCGTACTGGTTGAAGACCTGCACACATCCAGAGCAAAACACCCCCATCAATCCCACTGATAGCAAGGGAGACAGAGTGATGCTGCAAGAGGGAAAAACCTTAAGACAGATGTTTTGTTAAATTTTGTTTTCACGTTCCTCACCCCTGAAAACCTTCCTGAATGGACTGAATCTTTTAATAAGCCTCATTGGGTCCAAGAGAGCTGGGAAGGGCATTTGCCAGCCTGGCTCCATAAGAGCCTGGTATAAAGGGCTTTAAAAACTACCTTCTGAAGTAATTCAACAGCGACTTCATGTCGGAAGAAGACTTACGTAAACATTAAATGTTCTCTTTAAATATTAAAATATTCTCTCCGGACGAATTTAATGAAGTCTGGTCCCACAGCTTAACTACTCTACCTGATTGGAACTTGATCTTTAATTAGTTTCAGAAACCTCTTGGTCTGGACGTTATTGAAAAGACATTGTTAGGTCAAATTTGACCCCTAAATTAGATTTCCCATAAATATCAGCTAGTATTGAACCAGAGACCAGTGGGAGTTAATAAATATTCCCTTTGTGTAGCACTTGCCAGTCACATCCCTCCTCTGTGTGCCAGGCCAGGGGAGGTCTGGTGGCGGGTGGAGGCAGCTATCTCCCCTCCCCACCCCCTTGGCACTGCTTAGAGCAGCACTGGTGCCATCTCCCCCTTGCCCACCCATGCGGGGTCATCAAAGCTGTCAACTGCCCTGGGGCACCCAGTCAGAGGTACCGTTGGCTGCAGTGATCAAAAGTGCATTTCTCAGGCTCTCCGTCTGTAATAGTGTTGATCTGCATACGGGCTGATAGCATGGTGTTCTTTCAGTAGCATCAATCTTTTGTGCTTTTTCATTTATTCTATCATGGCAATAAAATACCACCATATACAAAGAAATCAACCCAGTCACCTCCTTCATCTCTTATTAGCTATCCCCCTGTGAACTGATTCGTTCCCTCTTCCCCTGGAGAAACACCCCCCCCCCATTACTCCAATCAAAAACATGTGATTTCTGAATGTCCCTTCCCTCTTTTGTAAGCAGGACATGTCATTCAGACCTAAGATCTCTAGCTCAATGCTTCTCCAGGCAGGTACCTACTTTGTTGTTTGTGAATTTGCTTCCCAGCTTCAAAGAGAAAACACAAATCAGGAAGTTCCCAAGTTCAGCCTCAGCACAACAAAGCACTGTGGTCACACGGGGATGGGCGCAGCATTGCCCAGCTCTGCTTATGCCTGCGTGAAAATGGGATAAAAGTGCCAATCTGGGCGCATGAGGGGTGAACATCCCCCTGGTATTGGTGTGAGCACGGTGACAAGACAGTACATTTACATCCTGAGCCATCTCAAAAAAAAAATAAATCAAAGAGTTTCCGTCAATAGGAGCTGTCTGTGACTCACTTGCCTGTGCAAAGCAGCTCCCTGAGTGCAGAGGGCACCCATGGCTCCCTGCACCTCTGCAGCTCTCTGCTGGGTTCTCATGGCAGGCAGGGAGGCAGGAGCTGGTGGAATTGATGCTCTGCAGCAGGGGATGAGCAGAAAGCACCTTTCCTCTTGTTTAAGCATCGATTTCGTTTCCTCTTTCTTGGCAGAGCTTTCTCTGCTGAAGCCAACATGTCCTGGTGACACCAGCCCCTCTCTGAGCACCTGTGAAGTGCCCACCCCACCAAGCTCGAAAATGGAAACAAAGACTGAGCACCTACCTGGTGAGCACAGGATGTCAGATCTTGCTCCTGTTCATGCCTGGATGCTCCTACTGGTTTTCCCACCCTTTATATATGTGTATATACTGGTGCACAGTCACTTACCGGTGCAGGTGCCCACACTTCCAGCAGAGCTAGTGAATGACTACCTGGTGTAAATGGAAATGAGGTGGCCAGACATCGAACCTCCTATTGGCATTGGATTTTTAGGAGTTTCTCATTTTCAGGAAGATTCCCCTTTCCTCCCTCCCCTGGTCTTTACGATGGCAGCTGTTCTCAGTGGGTCCCACAGCTGGGTAGGGGAGCTCTGCCTCAGTTTCCCCATCTCTCAGATGGAGAAGTTCCTCTCTCCAAGTTTGTCTACTGAGCTTATGAGCTCTCCAGGATAAAGCATTTCTGATAGGAGTGTACCAGTGGCAAACTAATGCCTGTGTCCTAATTATATTTCTACTCTAACACGGACAAATCACAATAATAATGAAGTTGCCACAAAATAAGCATAATGCAGACTGAAGTTGGAACCACCAGCCTTACAAAAACATAGATTTAAGGTAATAAATCCCCTGGCTGGATCTAGTGCTAAATATTAAAATAATAAATAAAACTGTACATACTAAATCTATCACTGAGCAGACAAGTGGGGAGATATCGAAGCAGTCCAGGGGATTTATTTGTCCATTTTGAGTTTCCGTGTGGCCCCTTTTTATCATCCTGAGCATCTTGCAGTCCTGGACACACTGATCCCCCTCAGAGACACAAAATTGCACACTGATACCTCTCTCCAGACAGATGAGGTGCAGAGAGAATAAGTGACTTGAATAAGATCTCCTCTTTGCTCTCCCAAGACCATCAGACAGGTGCTGATGCTGGAGGGTTTGGGATCAGGCCAGAAACGTCCTGGTGCTTCTCAGATGGGTGACTACACACGAGGAAACCTGAGAGCAACCAGGTGAGATGAAAGATGGAAAAATTAGTTGGGAAAGCCATGAAATCCTCCTGTATCAAGTGGCTTTATGGGGTATTATAGCAGGGGCATGCAGCGGCATTCCTGCCTGCCTGAGAGCTCAGGACTGGCACTATCTGCTAGAGACAAGGGAAAAAACAGTACTGCCCAAGCCTGTAAAATGATTTTTCTCACCCAGCTCCATTGCAGCTTCTCAATACAATGTGTACATGCTGCCTGTCAGTCCTCACGAGGGACTTGCTGCTGTCACTACAGTCAGTAACGCTCAATTTGGGCCAAACATCCCCTTTAAAACATGTGGCAGTGGCCAAGATGCTTCCCAGACCCCTGGGCATGTACTGCAGCTCATTACCAGGCAATGAAGCTGTCCTAGCTGCTTGTCCTAGCTACAAAATTTCCAGAGAGGTCAACATAGTTTTTCTCCCTGGAACTGTGTGTATGTGTGGTAATAAAAAGGACATTACACAACAGATTATTCCCCACACTTTGCTGAAGAATTTGTGCAAAGCCCATTCAACACTGGTTCTCATTTTAATTGGTTTTTTCAGGATTTTTTGCTTGGTTGTGATGGATGCTGCTGACGAGTCAGCAGATGGTCTTGGGAAAGAGACAAATTAATTACCAAGAAAGGTCACTTTTTCAAAGCACTAAACTTTCCCCTGTCTTGTCCCCTTTTACCACCAAAACGTGGCTGGCTGGTAGCTTTCCCATCCATTTGAGATGAAGCTTTCTGCATTGGAAAGGACAACCTTTAAAATAAAAAGGGAAGATGAAAATTAATCATATCTGTATTAACTGGATGCTGTCTGCCAGGTTCACTTCTCAATTATGCAAGAGTACTCAGAAAGGAAAGGAAACGGAGAGCTGAAAATAAGGGCCCTGACTCCAGGACGTCTTCAGTGGAAGCACCAGGCACCTTTTTACCTGGTCTGTAATAGCAGCTTCTGGCACATCCCCCATTGCCAAAGCAAAATGAGGTTAAACGGCAATAAAAATCACAGTTGGAAATCTCACTCCCCAGCACTGCAATGCAAAAATTCTGTCCTGCTGCAGTCCCCGGAACAATTTGGAATCTGCAGGGCCCCTGAATCTCTCCTTGTTTTACGAGATGAAATTGCAGCTGAGGTTAACAAAAGCTTAACGAAAATATGATGTGCAAAATGGAGCTGCTTGCAGTTCTGCTCATACCTAAAGTTAAACGATGACCATAATTGGGAGTAATTTTACCAGGAAAGTGGCAGTAGTAGTGAAGTCCATTAAGCCATGTATCAATCGCAACGTCAAGGAATCAAGGGAAAATGAGCTCCCGGTGCCAGCAACACTGAGCATTTGTCTCCATGTCCTCTACGTTTCCCTCCAAGTCGCTCTGTGCTCAGGGTATTTTGGCAAGGGGGTTGCATAAAGAACAGGAGATAGAAGCCAATATGAGAGTGAAGATGAATTTTAGCCCTAGGCTAATGCAGTGGCCAGAGAGCACTTGGGGAGAGTGCAGGACTGAAATCCTTCACTGCTGCTCTGCCTGACCCTCAGTCAGGCTTTGGGATGTCCCCCTGCAAAGACTGCAACTTGGGGATGAATCATAGAGTTGTTTTGGTTGGAAGAGAGCTTTCAGCTCATCGAGTCCAACTGCTCCCCCAGCACTGCCAGGGCACCACTGACCCATGTCCCTCAGCACCACATCTCCACAGTTTGGAAACCCCTCCAGGGACCATGGGGACTCCACCCCTGCCCTGGACAACCCTGGAGAGGAAGAAATTGTTCCTCAGTTCCAACCTAAATCTCCCCTGGGGCAACTTGAGTCTCTTTCCTCTTGTCCTGTTGTGAACATCAGAGCTGTAACACTGGCCCTGCCCGCCACCATGGGCCAAATCCCCCTCTCTTTCCCCATATCCCACAATCTCCTTGGATGGGCCTGGCCTATAGAAGGAAGGACAAGGCTTTATGCACGTCCAGTTTGTTCTCACAGTCCCACCAGGCCCACAGCATCCATGAGGCTTGGAAAAATGTGTCCCCAGCCCAAGTTCCCCTTTCTGATGCTCACAGGAATCTCTCTCTCACCTCACTTCTATTATTTTTGCTCGGAGCCAGATAGGTCAAAAACCCGGTGCACGCTCTGAAGAACAGAATGTCTGCAATCACACAGCTGAAGTTAGCATGGGTAAGGAGTTCATTGTAGGCTCCCTGCTTTGGAAGCAGGAGCAGAAAGCTCTTTCTCAAAGCCCAGGTTCCATCTTCCGGCTGCTGTCTCCTCATGGCCACGTTACAGATTGAGCAGGCGCTGCCGTCTGGGGCTGACAAACGCTGCTGATGAATGAAGGACCAGTGGCAAATTTAAATGCCATTTTCGAAATATTAGCGCTAGATAAATATTTGAAGACTCACAGCCTTAAAACACATGTTCATTTGTAGCATAAATATTTTAAGGGCTCAGAGATCCCCCTCCTGTTCCCCACGCGCTTGCCTGGCACCCACTGCAATTTCTCCCCACAGCTCAGTAGTGTAATTCATGGTAATTCAAGACTGCACAGCCAGGCTGGGTGAGAATCAACAGCAAGGATTTAACCTCCTGCTGGCTCCCAAAACCAGTTCATCCTCCTGGTTCTAGCAGCAAATAATGATCTCTTAGATGAATGGGAAATTTGCTTCACTCTGTTTCTCTCTCCTACCACACTGCCTGGTTCCTACAGTCAGCCCAGAGACTGGAGGCTCTGCTGGGTGATGGCAGCAAGCTGTGGATCAGGGGCAGGTCAGATGTGGGACAGGAGGCAAAGGTTTGGACCTGCAGCAGAGGGTAGGGCGCATCCCACCCCTCCCCTTTCAGAGGCAGCGGCCTCAGTTTTACCTGCAAATGCGATGCTCTGAGCTCTTTAATGGCTGGTTGGACTTGATGATCTTGAAGGTCCCTTCCAACCAGAACACTTCTATCATTCTTCAGCACCAACACCTCCAAGAGACCCCAGGTGGAGCAGCATCTTTGTATGGCACTGGTTTACATCCTCAGCAGCTCACTGAGCTCCTCTGGGTCTGCAAAATCTTCTTACAGACATTTGACGCCCGAGTGCTACACGCTGTGATGTCAAAGCCTCTCTGGAAACCAGACCCGAGGTGATCTGGAGTGGACACCCTAAAATTCACCTGGAAATTCTGCCTGCTGCCTCAGTTTCTTGATGTCAGAACACACACAAAAAAATGGCAAACGTGTTTCTGGACATAACCTGGATGGATTTAGCTTCTCTATTAGTGGTGGAGGAGACAGGCAGTGACCGAAGTGTTCTATCTCATAACTATTTTCTTCCATCAGAATTACAAATAAAAATATTAGAAAAAGGTGCCCCCCCTTTTTTTTATATATATAAAACTGATTTCTGTGCTTATGAAAACTTTCTAGTTAACCAAACAAGGGGGGGGGAAAAAAACAACAAAAAAAGACAAAAAAAAGGTTCCTTGTTTTGTTTTCTGCATTTTTGGTCATTCCTTTACCGTTCTCTCCCTGACCTGGAAGAAATTAAGAGGGAAAAGAGAGGAGGTGAGAAAAAACACAACAGTATGCATCTTATCTGTTGCCATTTTGGTTTTCAAATCCAAACCACCGGCTTTTCACTTGAAGGCTCAGGAATATCTTTAGGAATGCTAGGAAAAAAAAAAACCAAAACATTTCATGCACAGCGAAAGATTGCAGCTGGCTCATCCCTCGCTCTCGGCCCCTGTTCTCTGCCCTGGCCCCCCCGGGATGCTGCTGGCCCAGCACTTGGCTGGTGGTGACCCCAGGGCAGATGAGGTCCCATGGCCAGCAATCAGAGACCTCTGCCTGCCTCTGATAATCCGAGTCCGGGACTGAGGCTCAGAGGCAGGGAACTCAATTAACATTTCAGAAAAGGAGCTCCATACCCCACTCCTGGTGAATATTTATTAGATTTGATGAAAGAGCAATTTAGCCTTTTACACACACCAGGCACCCAATGACCTTTTAATTTTCTTATTACCTCTTCTTACCCCCCCTACTGTTCACCTATCAAACAACAATACATCAGGTTAAGCACAGCAAGACGAAACGAGAAGGCTATTAAATCGCTGGTTTGCATGGCCGCTCGCTCTGTCAGATCAGCAGGAGGATGATGTATGATATTCCTGCTCGTACACAGGATGCAAAATTCGGCACCGTGGTCACCGTTGTAGATGAAGTTGGCAGGTGAGCCCTGTCTCTCTGCAAAAAAAGCAGCAGCAGTTTTACTGGGAAGGAAGAAGCAGGAGACAGCAGTCAGGATCCAGTCACCAGCATTTGCAGTTGTTGTCCATGGAGATTATCTGTCCATGGGAGAAATGTAGCATGCAAAAGCATTGCTCTGCTCAATGCTGCCAGCTCCCAAATGATCTCTTGATACAGAGGACTGGATTATGCTGGATGCCCAGGATTTATCACAGCAGTTTATCTGCACCAGGGGAGAAGCATTTGCTGCTGCTTTATCTCCCTTCAGGCTTTCAAGACACCGATTCAGTCTGTAAGGCAACAAGGAGACAGGGTCAGATGCCTTCAGGGTGAAAAAGAGACAGTGCACAGGGCAAGGCAAGGTGCTCACTGGTAAGTGTTTCTCACGGGAGAAACCCATCAAGCAGTGAAACAGCGGCATATCCATCCTGGCTGGGATGTGGGGCTGGGAAAACCAAATGGAAAATTCTGACAACAGCAGAAAGATCTGCAGAGACATTTGGGCCTATCCAGCCAAGTCTGATTCCAGCACAGGACTCAGATTTGATAAAATGCCCATTTAATCCATGGCTATTTTGCTTAGGTGATGAATAGCAACCTCAGTGAAAGCCTCTCAACCACAAAGGCTTTAGAGAGCTAAACAGTAAAGGTTGGGAATTAAGGACAATAAATATTAATGAAAGGAGTGGAAAAATCAATCCTTTTCCCAGACAATCTAGCTATTACTTTCCTCATTTGAGCAGGGCTGTTGCACGTACCTCTTCTCTCATGCTGAAGGACCACATGCTCAGAGGGTCCATGCAGAGATGCAACTGCTGCAGGAGCGTTGCAGAGGCTGGAGGGAGCACCCATCGCACGTGGAAAGGAAAAAGAGACAGGAAGGGAGCAGAAACTGCAGAAGAAAAGGGTTGTTGTACCACTATGGGATTCAACATGCAATAGGAATCAGTGCAAACCCCTCCACTGGTTTCAGTGGCTGCAGGTCAAGCTCTGAGGAGCATAGCCCAGAGCCAGCATCATTATGTAAAGGGATGGGGAGAAGCCTGGGATGTGCTGGATGGAAGAAATGAATCCAATTACAGGATGAAGGGCAAAGGGAGAGAAAGGACATGTTTGCTGTGGAGCAAAGCCCTGGAAGGCTTTAAAGCAGGGACAGCACGAAAAGGAAAAAAATTAATTGTGGTGCAGGACACCTGGCTGCCACCAAGAGGAACAGGGGCCTCAAAATGGGACAAAAGGCAGGAGATGGGCATTCAGCTGGCTGAGAGTATGGCCAGGGCAGTGACATGAGGGATTCTTCCTGGGACACCTAAAGTACCACTTGGATGCATCTTTTCTGGGAGCTGGAACACCGGGGTGGCTGTTCGTAATCCTGCAGGGACAATAGAGAAAGGAACCAGACCAGCCAGACACCTGCTGGAAAGCAGAAAACAAGCAGAGCAACCCCCATATTTCCTCTGTGCTGTTTCCCAAAAGATTATAAGCCAGCTGGTCATGTCACAGCAGTCCCCAGGCTCCCACAGAGAAAACCAAGGGCTCTGCACCAGAAATGAAAAAAAAAAAAATTGACCCAGTTATGACAAAACTAAACAGCACGTCTATAAAGCATCGCTGCAGAGGGTCACAAACATCCACAATAAGGCCCTCGAGAATAACAGGGTTCAACTTCAAATGAGATTTACAAATTGAAAATAAAAGAGCTGGATTATTTCTATTTTCCTAAACCAGCTTCCCCCCTTTATCTGACTGCTCAGCCATTCTCAAAGCAGGATGCTGCAGAATGGAGGTGGTGGTGCTGTGCTCTTGCATCCCTCTGGAATTAAATGAAAGACTTTCTTCTGCCTCTATGACTGCACAGTTAAGCACCTGCCACTAGTTAGGCAAAGGAGATCTTGGAGAGAAGAGCTGGACCTAGATCCCTGGCTCTCCCTGTTAACTCCTGCCCAACACATCCCTGGATCAAACAGAACAAAATCCAGCAAGGAATTTGTTGCCATTTGTAAGAGAGGAAGATCTCATGGGAGCAGACAACATCTTCTGCCTTGCCTTGGCCATCCCCATTGTCAGAGGACAACTTGCTCCCTTGCCCTGCTGCTAACACACAGAGGAACATACTCATGTTGCCTGGATTTGCTGGGCTGAGCTGGTGGCTCATCCCATGCTGCCATGTGGCCTCTGAGATTGTCTTGCAAACCTGCCCACTCTACTCCATCCCTGGATTATCACTTCCTTAAAAGTGTTGACAGCACCACATGCAGTGGAGCAGGTTCACAGCTGAGCCAGGATTGCTCAGCTCCTTGGCAAGAAAATCACATGTCCCCAAGACTTTCTATCTTTCCAAGGAAATCCTACGGTGCTTGTAGAGATGTTACCTGGCCCAGCAGCAGGAGGAAAAGCCTGGGAGTTGGCAGGGGTCTGCTTGCTTGCAAATACCATGCACATGAGATGAGGTTGGCAGCGGTGAAGCCCTCCCCACTGCCCATCTGCCTCACGGTTCTGGTGTATCCACCCCTTGTGAGGCTGTGCTGGTGGGGAGAGCCTGGACGAGCTGTGAGGAGGAACCTCCAAAGAAAACAAGAGCTGGGGTTCTCCTACCCAAAACTCGTGGGTGCAGCCCTGCAAGCAAGGCAGGAGACAGGCACACTTATTTTATGGAGAAGATGCAAGGGCTTGGTACAATGCACAACCACATCCTTGTCCTGGATGGGTGTGATCATGCAAGCCCCGAGGAGCTGCAGGCAGCCGTCCCCAGCACGGTGGCTGCCGGCAGAGGGCACGGCTACCTCCTCAGAGCCACCAGCCATGGCCACGTTAATCCCTGCTGGGGGAGGAACGGCTCACCGAACCAAATTGTAAATACATCTGTGTCCTCCTTCTCCCTGCCACACATTTAAATCTATTTGATCCACTCTAATGGATTGATCTACAAGTTTGTGCACACACATCCTGCTTTGGACAGGGCGGCTGGCAGCGCCTCGCCCATCACGACCTGTCAGCTCCACTCAGCCTCACCTCTGCCAGGGAATGAATCCAATTATGGGATAAAGGGTTTTCTTCCCCTCCATATGGTCTCTGTAATGCTCCAGCTTTATCTTCTTTTAACCCTTTTCCTGGTGAGGGAGCTCACAAGCCTGGCGTAAGCAGCTCAGCACCGTGGCCATGTGTGGCTGCTATCTGATATGGGGAAATGAGGTCTTCCCAGGGCAGCGGGGGTACCAGGAGGCACCGTGGTATTTGCACCTTCCTCCTTCTTCTTCTGCCCACCAGGGAGGAAACGAGTTCCTTCAGAAAGGAGATTCAGGGCAGCATATTTTAAAAACAGCCAAACACACAGAAATGAGTCCAGTACCATCTTGCATTCAGCGTTGCTGCTCATGGCCAATGTTTAAGGTCCTGTGCATCAGTCCATCACCAGAATTTAGGCACAGATGTTTGCTTCATGACCGATTTCTTTTGCTTTTGTATTTCTCTAGACCTTTGCCCAAGCAGCAGTGAAGAGCCTTGCACAAGGATGGGGAGAGGCACCGCAAAGAGCTTCCAGCTGCCACCGCTCCAGGAAACCCACCTCCCCCAGCACATCCACATGATTTGCTGTCACTCGAGCACAGGGAACCAACCGTGCAAGTTAGTTATTTGATTATAATTATCATTTCTTGTTTTACACAGGACATGAAAGCTCAGAGCAGCTCAGGGCTCCGTCACGCAATGTGCTGACAAACAATGAATAAGAGACAATCTCATCTGAAAAAGCTTATCAAAGCAGAAAAATCCCCAAACCGCACCATCCTGTGAGAGGGAAGGAAATCTTTCCTTTTCTTAAGGACAAACACAAAGAAATCCAGCATCTCCTCTCATCTTAAACAGGGACTGAATTTTGCTATTGCTGCCTTTGTCGTAGAGTCAGCACAGCAAACAATAGAGAGCTCTCGGGGAGACAGCCCATAACATTTCCCTGATAAGAGACACCAAAATTAAAGGCATCACTTCCCATTTCTGTGACAGAGATGCAGAGGGAACCGAGGCTGCATTCAGGACACATCCTGGAGAAACCAGCTCTCCTCACCAGTGTCACGTCCCTACGCCAAGTTTATGCGAGGCCTTTGGCATCGCTCTGGCTGGTGCTGACCTGTGGAGAGCTCAAAATCCACTTCCCTCAGGCTAGTGACCGAAACACCAGCCTCAGTTTGCAGGGGGAGAAAGCTGAGTCCATGACAGCTGGGAAGGGACAGTCCCCTGTTAGCACGAAAGAGGTGACAGGCTTACCTGGCTCTGCATGCAGCTCCCAAAAAGGGGAAGGGCTCCTGGTCCAGCTCCAGTTGAAGGTGAGGTGAACATCCTCTTGGTCCAGTTGTTGGCAGTCCTCTGCATGAAAGGTATCTGGGTACCACATATGAAGCCAAATCTGCACCATACCTGTGCTGAAAGAGTAAATGGAGAGGTTCCAGTGAAAAAAAATAATTCTCCATACAAAAAAAATACTGCTGATCTTTCCCCCCCCACCACCCAAAACAGACCCATCATTTCACTTCCTCTCCCCATAGCCATTCTTCATTTGTACAACTCGTTAGGCAAAGACGGGACACCATAAAGATGTGGAAGAAAATCTCACAGAGATGAAAGGTGAAAATTGCTTTCTGGGAGATAAAAATTAACTTTCCCATAACTGTGTTTGCATACGAAACCTTGGACAAGCACCAGAGCTTTCAGATGCTGCTGGCACTGACAGCAAGGTCCAAGTCTTTTGAAGGCGGACCATCGTAGTAGAATCTTTAAGATGAAGAGAGTTGCTTTCTACCATGGAAGTTAAGAAGGACACAATGGAATTGAGATGCACATCTGTTTCTGTGTATTAGCATTTCTGAGCCCTCCTTTAATGTTCAACTAATTCTGCAAAAAATGCACCCAACTTTTGTACATCCAGAAGCCTGACTATGGCCAGGAGAGTCATGAAATACCTCCAGGGAAAGCTTAATGAGAAGTAAGGCCATAGGACTTCTCCACAAGAAACTGTTCCCCTCAAGGAAGACCTAGACTGGGAATTTCATGACTGACGGTTTCACAAGACATGCAGTGAAATACTTCTGAGGGGCACAGACATCCCAGGGGGAGTCCATGTCCCAGGACACCCAAGGCTGATGTGACCCACTTACTCTCACCATGTCCTAGTTTTGCTCCTCTTGAATCTCTGCAGACAGATCAACAGGTCAGCAATTAGGACTTCATTCCTCCCACCCGCATCCCTTAGCCTTCCGCTCCCATCCTCTAGCTCTGAGACACTCCAGTCTTGCGGAAGACCTCATCCATCCAGCAAGACAGAGTTGACTTATTCCATCCACCTTCCCTTGGTGGAGGGCAGTGGTGGGAAAAGAGGCTAAGAGCTTATGGCATTAACAGATCAGGGCCATTATCGCCACCACATGTCAGAGATTAATGGAAGAGCTTCCCTAAGGCGCCTTAGGCAGGTCTCCTGGAGAAGGAACACCCATGACCCAGAAGGAATAAATGGGGAAAGAGCTTGGATGAGATGGAGCACTGATGATCCAAGCTGGCACTGACCCTGCTGAGAAGGGTTTCACAGTTTCCTGTGTGCTGTGTGCTGGGATGGGGATCCCACACCCCATTCTGTGACCTAAGAGACTGGGAGAAGCTTCTTTCCATCCCGCTTGGTGTGGCTAAAGGCTGGTGCTGGTGTCTCTGCACTGTCTCTGGAGGGAATTCAGGACACAGGCATTGCTGAGGCTTTACCTTCCCTCCCAAGAGGCTCTCAAGTGCTGCTTCTCCAGCATGTAGTGGTACTTTGTCAGGCTGGGTTCAGAGCTTGGCTAAGGACCCTCCCTAAACCTCACCAATCCTTGCAAAGCTGCAGCCCAGATTGGTGTCCCACTTGCTGGGGTGGGAAATACGAGCAACTCCTGGGAAAACAGGGAGCCCTGGGGCTGGCCATGCCCCATCCATCCCTTCCAGAGATCCTTGGAGAATCTGCTGAATAATGTATGTCCATCAGCCCAGGGAGGAGGTGAGGGGGCAGCAGCTCATGGTGCTTTGCCCTCTAGCATAACCAGGGCACACTACAGCCAAGAAACCTGCCCTCAAAATGCTCATTTACCAAGACTGCAGCCTTTGGGACCAGAAGTGGTTTCTCCTTTTGCCTTTGCCCAGCTCCGTGTGCCGAGGTGGCTCTTGGCCACATCAGCAGAGCCTCGTTTTGCTCAGTGATGGGGACACACATCCACACTAGGCATGCAGAGCATGGAGCGGCCAAACAGCCAGCGCCAAGGCAATGGCTCAGACCCGCAGAGCTCTGTCCAGTCTTCCCCCAGTGACATCCCCAAGGTCAGTGGTGCAGGGATGGGCGCTCCCCAGTTCCCACATACTCCCATGGAGTTCTTTAGCCACCCAGGAACACCCCAAAGGCTGCGACCTACTGCAGACCCCCTCACTGACCCATTTCCCCATCAATCCTCAAAGCAGCTGCTCCTCAACTCATCGCTGCTCCTTCTACCATTGCCCCTCTTCCAAAGGGCTCCCCACCCCACCCCTTCCTCCCCCAACTCCTTAAACAATATTAAACACTTAATGGCAATTAATACGCTTTAATGCAGGTTTTGGGGCCAACTGGCTGCTTAGAGGGTGCTTAAACAATCAACCCCTCTCAATCCTGTTGCCCTTGTCATACAAAGTTAGCCGAGCCCCTAATCCAGCCTCCCCCCGCGTTCCCTCGAGGAGGCCGAAGGGTATAAAAACCTCCCCTGGCACACGGGCACTGCCACCCTCGACGTGGAGCCAGGGCAGCGCACCACCTCCCGTCCCCTCGCCATTTACTGGTCTTCTTAATAGCTTTTTTTTTTTTTTTTTGGAGGAGGGGAAGAATCCTTTCGTTGGGTATTTTTCCACATTGGGGGTGTGCAGCTTCCTTTATTTTACTCTTTTTTAATTGGGGTTGAAGTAAAATTAATTAAAAATCAGAGCATTTGATTTTTATTTTTTTTTTTAGTAAAAAAACCCAAACCCTGAAAAGCAAAGCAGCTGCCATAACGTTGGCAGGATGAACGGGACGGAAGGTATCAATTTTTATGTGCCTATGTCCAACAAGACAGGGTTGGTGCGAAGCCCCTTCGAGTACCCCCAGTACTACCTAGCCGAGCCCTGGAAATACCGCATCGTGTGTTGCTACATATTCTTCCTCATCTCCACCGGTTTACCCATCAACCTCCTCACCCTCGTGGTCACCTTCAAACACAAGAAGCTCCGGCAGCCGCTCAACTACATCTTGGTCAACTTGGCGGTGGCTGACCTCTTCATGGCCTGTTTTGGCTTCACAGTCACCTTCTACACTGCCTGGAACGGCTACTTCGTCTTCGGCCCCATTGGCTGTGCTGTGGAGGGCTTCTTCGCCACGCTGGGAGGTAAGGGCTGTGAGGTGGGAGCTTGGGTCTAAGGGCCAGGCTTGGTGGTGGGTGATCTTGCTTCTTCAGACCTTTAGGAGCCCAATTCCACCCCTTGGTCATGCTGTTGGGATGGCTGACGATGCACACGGTATCTGTCCTGCCCAGCAAGCCATCTCGCTCCTTGTGTGGAGCAGAGCTCACCATGCAAGGCACTGCTTCCCTGTGGCTGAAAGTCAGGAATAAAAACAGAGATTTAGGCAAATTTGAGCTTGATAACAAGACGCTGGGCACCTCCAAGGAAATGAACCTTGTTTGCAGGATCAAACTTGGAGTCATGTGGCCACACTGGTCAGAATGTGTTTGCGGGGGTTGAGTGGCTATCAGAGACCTGCTGGGGATGACCACATCAGGTCCTTGATTCCATGTCAAGCGTCTTTGCCAAAAGGCTTCCCTTTTTGGGAAAAGGTGAAGCATTTGGGAGGGCTTGGGGAAGACAGAGACATCTCTTGGGAGAGGGACCACTTGAGAGAAGGATCCCATAGAAGGGGTACAGGTATGGAGAGGAGTCTGAAGACAAGGAGAGGGGTCACAGCTTATCTAGGGGCAAAAGGAAGCTGTGGCAGCTCTTCACCAGAGAAGAGCAGCAGTGTGGAGGGGAAGGAGGATTCAGGGTTGCACAGAGCCAGGAAAGCCAGGCCCAGGCTTTGCCGCAACCGCTCAGCTCTTGTCCCAGTTGCACCCAATGTGGGTGCCCTTGGGAGCTTCCTTATTTCATTTCTCAAGGATGCAAAAGCTGCCAACGCTTCGCCCTGCAGAAAGCCCCGGCGCCAAACTGGGAAAATTCATTTTGCACCCCGTGCCCACGCAGCCAGCCGGGCCTACACGGCACCTTGTGATGGAACTGACAACCGCTAATCCTTGCTGTAGAGAGCCAGAACCACTGCAAAGACTTAACTTTTTTTTTTCTTTTTTTCCCCTTAAATGCGGCGATTTCCCAAAATGATGCAGCTCTGCAGGGGAGAGAAGAAAAAAAAAAAAGGGATATTCTGCCAGGCAAAATCAAAAGTGTACATCCTAATCCAAGTCAGTGTCTGTGGAAGGGCTTATTCTTGGGGTCAGATCATGTGGCTCTGCACCTTTTCTGATGAAGCGAGCCTGTGAGCTTTCAGGCAGCGTTATTTGTCCTTCCCATGTTTGTATCTAGTAAAGAACAAGGAGGGTCCTGCTCTCAGGGAAGAAAGTTTGATGGGAAGGAGGTGCTGTGCGAGCAGCAGGTCTCCACCGAATCCTGGCACAGGGTGTAGTTATCAGCAGATTATCACGGCTGGGGGCATTAGCAGCCTTACAGCACTGGATAAACGCTCCCGATCCCCTGAAGTTTAATTATCCCTTACAAACACATGTGCACGTACACTCACCCACACAGCCACCCTCGGACGTCTCCCCCTGATCCAGCACTGGAAATAGGATGAGATACACATTTTAAAGCATCGACAGGTTTGGAGACATCTGGCATCTTTGCCGGAAATTGTGCTTCCTCCTGCCCAGGTGGATTCACCCCACCTCCATTTTTAAATTAGAAAAGCCCCACAATGATCCCCCCCCCTCCAGCATCAGCATCCCCCTGCAGCACAGATGCTCGCTCAGCTCCCAGCCCTTCTGCAAGGTACAGCTGAGAGATTCCCAGTTCCTGAGTAGGATGCTGGTTATCCTTTGCTGATCCCCAGCTCCAGGGTTCCCTCTGCTCTTTGCTGCAACCACAAGACCATGAAGGGAAGATCAAGCCCAGAGGAGCTCTTACTACGACCACACACTCCCTGCTTCTCTCCTCCCTCCCCAGGCCAAGTCGCCCTGTGGTCCCTGGTTGTCCTGGCCATAGAGCGTTACATCGTCGTCTGCAAACCAATGGGAAACTTCCGTTTCTCCGCTACCCATGCCATGATGGGCATCGCTTTTACCTGGGTCATGGCCTTTTCCTGTGCTGCTCCACCCCTCTTTGGCTGGTCCAGGTGAGTCAAAGGGTGCTCAGTGGCAGTGCCAGCTGCTGTGCAAACACCTCGATGGGGCAGGAGATGAAACTCTCGGGGCTCCAGCTGAGACAGGAAAGAACAGAAATGGGACCTCAGCTCTCAGTCTTACAATGCCTCTGTTGTCCCCTAACTGAAGGCAGCCACAGGCTCAGCGCCTCCAGCTTCAATATCCCTCTATGCTCTCTTTATGCTCTTCAGAGAAACTGGAGCTTTGACAGGCACAGCTCATCTCATCCATGCCAGGAAGGGCCCATTTCTCTCTGCAGACCATAAAGAGCGTGTGGATGACCAGGCCAGCAGACAAGACTGCTCTGGGGAGGCAAACCTGATCCCATCTGTTCTGCTCCTGGCACCGCAGCACATTTCAGCCCCCCACCAAAACCTGAGGCCACACTGGATGCTCATACCACAGACTCCTCACTTGGCTACAGTGAGCATGGTCTCTGGGCTGCTGAAGCCCATGTCTCGCTCTTGCATGGACCCACACCCCTGAACAGGAGCTGATGCAGCAGCCAAAGGCCACCCAAAGAGTAAGGGAGGAGTTGATGGTGATTTTTCTAATATTGCAGCTCCAGCCACTCCTGACACCCCACTGCAGAGCTGTCCTCTGGGGCTCCAGCAAGCTCCTAACAGCTCTTTGGGCATATGCAAGAGCTGGCTTTGGGGTAGCAAAGTCCCTTTACCATTGAACTGCAATGAGGCACAGCCAGATGGTCCTTCTCCAGCCTTGGATTGAGATCACCACTCAGGCAGCTGGTCCTTGGCTCCCAAGCAGACCTGAGCTGCATCCCTTTGAGCCAGGCTCCCTCCAGACACAGGCTGTGCATCCTTCCACCCTGTGCAGCCCTCATCCCCGCTGGGCATCCCTCCATCCGCAGAGGGAGAGCAGGTGGCTCCCGGCAGGCAAGTGCTCATCCACGTAGGAAGGAAATAAATAGCCTGTTCCCTGTGGGAGGGAGCGAACGTCACAAACTGATGCTATGCGTCCAAGTGCAACGTGTCGGCACAGCTCGTGATGGCCCTGAAGGAGCCATGAGCTGCAGAACTAGCAAGGCATGGGGCGCTGAATAGAAGCCAGGGAGGAGCTCACCTGAAACCCACATGCCGCTCTTTGAGTGTCCCCCATCCTTGGGGAGTTCAGTTCCCAGGCTGAGCCCCTCCTGTTGCACCCAGGGAGGGTCCTGGTGAAGATCCTAACCTTTCTCCCTGGCAGATACATGCCGGAGGGGATGCAGTGCTCCTGCGGCCCTGACTACTACACCCACAACCCCGACTACCACAACGAGTCCTACGTTCTCTACATGTTCGTCATCCACTTCATCATCCCAGTCGTGGTCATTTTCTTCTCCTATGGACGCCTCATTTGCAAAGTCCGGGAGGTAACATTGGGAGGGGATGAGCAGGGACAGGGTGGGCAGCTTGGGCAGGAGAGGGGAGCTGGTCCTCGGGCAGAAAGCTGTGGGATGCCCCTCACCACCCTTCCTGCCCACAGGCAGCTGCCCAGCAGCAGGAGTCAGCTACAACCCAGAAGGCTGAGAAGGAGGTGACACGGATGGTGATCCTCATGGTGCTGGGCTTTATGCTGGCCTGGACGCCCTATGCTGTGGTGGCATTTTGGATCTTCACCAACAAGGGAGCGGACTTCACTGCCACGCTCATGGCAGTGCCTGCTTTCTTCTCCAAGAGCTCCTCCCTCTACAACCCCATCATCTATGTCCTCATGAACAAACAGGTGAGATGTCCCATGCCATGCAGGGTGAGCCTCTGCCCTTAGCTTACCAGCACATCTGGGGTCACCACAGGCCCCTTGCTCTTTCCCAGAATCATAGAATTGTTTTGGTTGGAAGAGGCCTTTAAGCTCACTGAGTCCAACCATTAACCCAGCACTGCCAGTACACCACTAAACCATGTCCCTCGGCACCACAGAGTGGTTGAATCTCAGCCTGTGGGCAGCAGCAAGCTCAGGAGATGCTGGGGACTCTTGGTCCCGCAGCACATCCCTGCTGGCCCCCGATGCCATCATTCTCCTTTTCTCTCCCCTCTATCAGTTCCGTAATTGCATGATTACCACAATCTGCTGTGGCAAGAACCCTTTTGGGGATGAAGATGTCTCCTCCACTGTATCCCAGAGCAAGACTGAGGTCTCCTCCGTCTCCTCCAGCCAAGTATCACCCGCATAGACCATGGACAGTTTGAACTGGAGTGACTCGCCGAGCTCGGGGACCAAGACAGACACCCACAGTCTCATTTCACGCAGTCACTTCCTCATGCACCGACACCCTCCCCTGCACGAGCACTTAGCTGTGCACGTGCTGTGGTAGCTTCCCCACCATGTGCAGAGCCCCAGCCCCTGGCATGCTCACTGGGACCCCCCCCTGCACAGACTGGTGCAAACACAGCACCCTGAGCTCTTCCACACTGACACCACCCCTTGCAGGGGAGCCCATGTCCCTTCCCCAATCTCCCAGGAGCTGGTCAGCTTTTGGGGACTGTCCCTACCTGCCCCAAGCGCCAGCAACCTCCCCGTTTTTGTTCACATCGTGTTAAAACAGCAGCAGCCAGTGGGAAACCCCAAACCACAATATTTTCCTGAAACGTGATCCCTGCTCACAGCCCCTCTCCTTGGTGCTCAAGGAAGCATCACAGAAGCATTTGGCCCCCCTTTGCATAAAAAAACCAAACCCTAAGTATACCAAGAAAGCACCATTGCAAAACCCCAGAAGCACAAACCCATGTCTGGAGAGGTCCTGTTTGCCCCTTGCTAGCACCCGAGCCTGGGGCTCTCTGGAGCTGAGCACCCTGCTGCCAGCACAGCCAATAGAAATCGATACCTGTAGTCTTTATAAATCAATATAACAAATGAAGCTGCGAGTGGGCTTTGCTTCAAGCCCAACTCTCTGTATCCCCAAGACAACACTGTAGATATATTTTTTTTGTCTTGGAACCTGTAAATATTTGCTCACATATTTTGAAGTCTCTATCTTTCTCAGCCCTTCTCTTTCTCCTCCTCCCAACTCCAAGGCAGAGAAACCATCTTTCACCTCCACTCCTGCTGGCTGGACACGCACAGCCAGCCTTGGAGGGTGGGACTGGTACCCGAGTGCTTTCCTGTACATATTTTATAAATAAATAACATTGTGTCAGCACAAGGACTTCAACAGTCAAGAAGTAGGGATTAAAAAATAAGAAATAAACAGAAGCAGCACAGAGAAAAATACAGACGCTCAGTCCTTGTCCTTTCTCTTGGGCTGCACTAACAAGATGCTGGTGTCAATGAGAAAATGCAGCACTGCTGCTGGAGACACAAGCCTGGAGCTGTCTCGAAAGGCACGGGGGAGGGGGATTAGGGGGTTAGACCATCCCCAGCAAGGTGACAGCTCCATTAGCTGGAGCACCAAAGGGATTTAGAGGCGAAAAGAGACACACACAGGGCAGCTGGTGCCACCGCTGCCATGGCCCTCGTTGCCCAGCCTACCACCAGCCGTTATTTTTTTGTGCTTTAATATTTAAGCATCCCCCACATAGCCTTAAATAAAGCTTCAGCTGAGAGGTTTTTGCGGAGTTCAAGTTCCCCTCCCCACAGGGCCCTTCGAGTCAGCGTCATTAAGGAATTGGCAGAGTCAGGGAAAAACTGTTCCCTGTGTCAGTGCATTTATTACAGAGATGGCTGGAGAGTCATCCCGCATGCCTTCGCTGCCAGGGCTCTCGCCCTCCACCACCATCCCTGTACAGCATGCACATGCCCCCTCTCAGACATTTCTCCTCCTTTTTTGGTCCAAAGCAACCAAAACTGGTAGGAAGCTCAAGACTGGGATGGGAATGCAGGAATAGAAACCAACTTTTGCTCTAAACTACAAGTGCAGCCATGCCCTGGGGAGCTCTCCAGTCACCCTCCTGCCTCCACACTCAGCCAGACTGTGCCAAACTGGGGGATCTTGACCAGGGCCTGATGCTGGGGTCACCGCAGGACCAGATCTCAGTACCACTCCTGCACTGACAGCTACGATGAATAATTCACGGTGTGCTCTTCCTGAGTCTCAGAAGCCTCTTTTCCTTCACCTACAAAGCAACAAGCCCATTTTCTTTTGTTCTTTGAAGCGAGGGAAAAGCAGAGGAGCGGAGGCACAGGGGCTTTTTTTATAGTGACTGCACATGCTGTGTGCGAAGGAAGCCTCCTCGGCACTGCTTATCTCACCCCCTAGACTTCCAAGTGCAATATGGTACAGGAACTCAACCCTTCATAACCACACACCCTGCACAGAGCACGGTACCTGTACTGTGTAGCACCCCCCTGTTTTGTTGGTTTTATTTTTTCTTTTTCTAAATGCTGCAGTTACAGTTGAGGGCTGCTCACCTCTCGCTACTGTGCAGCCATGCTGGAAGAATACACAACGATGTAGCAGATCCCAGAGGGATAACATCAGCCCATGACCACTGAACAGTGAGCTCTGGAGAGCCCGAGACCCCCTCAGTATGGGCTGAGGCTTTGCAGCTGAGCTCCCCATGGGTCCGAGAGGGATGAAGCAGAGTGTGCTGGCCCCATGGCTGGCTGGGAAGTGGCAGATGCTGACAGCAATACCTTCTGGCCTGCACTCAGCCAGCTGCCTCACCAGATGTGACACCATTTGCAAAGCCAGTGGAGATCATGAACATCCAGCCTGCCCCCAAAGCCCTGGGGATGCTTTGCAGAGGGAATTATCTCCAGTAGAAGAGTTTTACCTCCTTGGTGCATCCACCTCACTGCACGAAGGCTTCTGGAGATGGATGTTGTCTGGATGAGTTGTGTACATGTGGTGTCTTCAGTGTGGTTGGCTGGTGATGCTCTTGGAGGTGCAGGCAGCTCAAAGTCATCCACCATGAAAAGGAGGAGCAGCTTGATTTGGGGTGGAGGCTGCAGATGGCAAGAAAAAGATAAATTCACCCCAAGAGAGCAACCCCTCTGATGCTGCCTCCAGCCCCTCTCTATCTGAGGCAGCCCCGCAGTAGCACCTGTTGCTGCTGCTTCACCTCTTCTTAAGCAAATCCCCCCAAAAATTAAATCACCCAAGTTGCAGCACTGGCTCCTTCAAAACCATAGATGTAGGGGAGGAGCACAGCAGCCAGACAACCTGCAGCCAAAAGCTGAAACCTCACCCAGACCTTGCCAGTTCAACCTTTCAGTAGCTAAAAGCATCTCAAAGGGTTTTTTCTTTTTTGTACCCCCCTTTTTTTAAACGCTGTTTTTTGGAGGTGTGAAGTCATAGTTTTCTAGCAACTCCCCTCACATTTCAAATCCAGGGGCTTTTAAAGGTGTTATTTATTGATCCCACACTTATTTATGTGCAAACAACAGGGAAAGACGGTTAGCAGAGTTATTAAATTTAGAGAGCTGATAAAAGCAATCGGAAACTATATCACTTAACAAGAGATTAAGAGGGAAGCAGCAGGAACCCAAATTTCCGACCCAGTGTTTCAGATTGTTTTATACATGTGTATCTATGTAATTTTACTGCTCATATGGCAACATAATGAAATGATACAATCACACGCTTTGCCCACAGGGTTTTATCACTAATTGATACTGCAATAGTTCATCTAATCTCAAAGATTCCAAAGGCTTTTGTAGGGGCTGCGTCAAAGGGTACTCTCTCCTGTCCAGAGGCAAACCCAGGGCTGGGGGTGCTGCAGCCAAACCAGGGAACACAATGGGCTCAGGGAAGAGCTCAAACTCAATCTCACCATCCCTAGCAAGACAGCGTGGGCACCAGCCATTTGCCACCATTGGTGTGAGGAAGTTATGCCCAGAGAACCAGTGGCATGTGTCACTCTGTCTGCAGGGACTGTGGTGTGTCATCACTGCTGCTGACACAAGTAAATCAATAACTCCCATGATTTGGAGAGGCAGACAAGTGGGAACCTGATTTTGAGATTCTTGAACTCATTTTCACACAAATAAGTTTTAATCATCTTCATTAAGTTTCCTTTTCAATAAAGCTCCTCATATTACAAGGACAAGACATTCAGTGACAATTATTGTTCTTTAAAATTTGATGAAATTCATATACTGATCAGCTCTGGGCATGTCAGACCAGTTTGACATTTCTATAAAATAATCATTTTGTTAAATAACTAGGGGCAGGAGCTACCCTTTTGGAGCCCTTGGACAACCCGCACCTTTCCCAGATGGGAAATACCCATATGCACCAGCCTCGAGGAACTGGGACATCCCCAAACCAAGCCCCAAGTTCCTGCCCTTAAAAAAAAAAAAAAAAAAAAAAAAAAAAAGTGTTACTTC
>WUAM01000239.1:212908-232330 GCA_024336885.1 Actenoides hombroni | reverse complement strand
CCCCTGCCCATCCCTCTGCCATTAACATGTTGCGCTTGACCCCACCCTCAGCCCCGCCCTCCAATTCACAGCCCGAAACCACCACCACAGGAGCCTCCGGTCCCCCCAGCCCCAGCGTGGCACCCGCCCCCAGCCCCAGGAGGGGTCCAGGGCAGCTTCCCCGTGAATCTGGGTCTGCTTGTGGCTCTGAACGGCCATGGAGAGACATGCACCAGCCTCCTCCAGACTCTATTTCTCCTTCATCAAGACCGCCTATATTTTTCTTGTTCATCAGACTGACAAATGGGTAGAAAACAGACTTCTGGCTATTTCCTGTGCAAGCTGCCCACTCCTCCTCTCCCCTTGGTGATGACTGAGAGCTGAAGAAGCAGGAATAGCATATAAATTTCCTCCTTCCTTTAATAAATACCTCTATTACCTAGCACTTTCTCCTAGCTCTCTCCAGCTGGCTGCTGCAGGCTCCTTCTCCCTCTCTTGGTGGCTTGCTGCCCGCCAGCCAGACGTGATAAACCAAAATTCTCATTTCTATACAGAATAAACTTTGAGACTGATCCAGGTTGGCTGCAAAGGGCTGTGGGCAGCATGGGAAGGGAGAAACCCCCTCGCTGGGGTCTGACTGCAGCTTTGCATCATCACAGGGGGAACCAAATGAATTAATTTATTAGAGAACGTGGGTTTGGGGCTTTTGGCTGTGCAGCAGCTCATGTCCTTTCTTGGACACCCTGTCCTGGTCCAGAGAGGGAGGAGGGTGCCCACAGTCCCTCGTGCTGCAGGTGCAGTTGGGCTTCTCCCAGGCACTGCCGTGCACCTTGGGATTTAATGCAGGAAGGGAGTAAGGACAAACCATGCTTAAAATCTCACTGAGACAGAGTAAGAGGAGCAGGAGGGTTTGATGGCAGAGGGAAAGCCATCACAGAAGTGATTTGCGTTCTGTTCAGCAGCAAAAGTGGTCTCCCAAGGCAGCTTCTTTCTGCTCAGGAGAAGAAGTGATGCAGGTGGCTTCTGCTGGAAAAACACTGATGGCAGAGAAAGTCACAGTGTCTCAGGAAAGGTGAAATCCTGCCTGCCACCCCTGCAGAAGGCTTTCAGCACTGTGAGAAAGTGTGGGACCCAAAGGAAATCACAACCATACCGGAGCAACCACATCCAGGTCACAGAATCACAGAATGTGAGGTCAGGGCCTCTGAACATCCCATGTTGGGGTGGCAGGGGATGGTGCCTTGGTAGCACCTCAGCTAAGCAGCCTTCTCCTGCAAACTCAGGGTGCCCTGAGCTTGCAGGTCCACAGAGCTCCCATCTGCTGGGGACACAGAGCAGGAGGGCAGAGATGTACCCAGCTCACATCCACAATGCAATCGTAGCATCCAGGCAACATAAAGCAGATGAGAAAAAGCCATAAAAATACAGAAACCACAGGGAATGAGCTGCAGAGCTCGGGGCACAAGGCAATCTGTATGATTTACAACTAGATGGGAGCATACTTGCAGTGGACACTCACATGAGTGTCATTTGGTATTGGCACAGCTTTGCAGGCACCACTGCAGCTCTGCCACCCAGAGCTCCCTGCCCAGGACATGGCAGCACTATGGGACAGCTTTTTTACCAAGAGGCCCTGCCCAGAAGTGACTTCTGAAGACATTTCACCCCATATAATGCTGCAAAGGCACGTCAGAGAGCTAGGATTTGTCCCCAACTTGCCTTATCAAACAACTTTTGCTTGCCTGAGCTGGGCTGCTGCAGGCATCCAAAAATGCCCCGTGCAAAACCAAAACCCTTCTGTGACCACTTGAATTCCCATCCTCGGCACCAGTGCACAAATGAAAGCAAGCTGGGAGGCTGGCAGCCTGAACCTTTGCTGGGTTTCTCCTCTTTATACTTTTATTCCAAACCCTTTCCTGCAGCTGTCAGGGACACCCAGGGCAAGGGTTACTTGTCAAACAAAGAAAGTGCTGCTGCACATTGTCCCACAAGTCTCCCTTGGCTGCTTTCACCCTCACGACTGGATTGATGGTGGTGCTTTGCAAAGCCTGAAAAAAGCCCCCAAAAAACAACAACCAAAACACCTTAAAAAACAGTATTAGGGGATGGCAGCCACCCAATTTTCCCTGTAGCCAGCATTTGGTGTGTCTCATCTGTTTCCTGGAGTCTACTTAACTTCTAAATTTAGCAAGCTCCTAAACAAGTAACAGCAGCAAGTGGCAGCACCCGGCTCCCACCCTGCGAGTGGCATTTCAGGGGCCAGGCCGCCATCAGCACGAGCAATGGGAAATTTCTCAAATGTCTGTTTGATTTATGGCTCTAGTTAATTCTCCAGGAGGCCTGTGAGCTGCCCCAAGTGCACGAAACCTCAGAGGGATAAATAATTTACCAGGTGGTTAAATATTCTTTAAGGTCTGGAGATCATCAGCAGGAGCACAGATTTGGGGGGGCGATAACACAAAACTACAAATTAAGCATAAAAAGGGAGGGGAATGGCCTAAGCTGGGCACTGCCGTCAGCTTAGTGCTGAAGAAGCGCTAAGATGCGGCAGCAAAGCTGATGCCATGGGAGGGAAAGGACCAGGACATTCCATTGCTGCTGCATCTCCATTCAGCAAGGAGCAGGTTTGGCTGGGGATTTAGGGGAATATCCCACACAGATGTGTCCTGCCAGCCATGCAATACAGATGTGCAGTGTGGACTGCACTTCCCGTGCTAAAAAAACCAACCCAACAAATCAACAAAAACAGATTAAATGGTGAGCGGGGAGGGGAGTCAAGTGCCCAGGGCAGGGAGGCTGCCTTACCTGGAAGCGCTTGAGCAAAGCCACATCTTGCTTCAGATAATGCTCATGCTTCGGGCAGAGCAGCCCCAAAACATGCCTGGCACAGCCTCGTGCCCTTGGAGACCATGTTGGAAGGATGCAGAATTTTGGCAGCAGACACTTGATGAAATGGGATGTCAAGGGATGTTTCCCCTGGCTCTTGCTCTTCCTCCGCCATGAAATCTTTCTGAGGCACAGAGACCAGGATGCACTTACAATCAGCACTGGGGGGGAGTGAGCAGCCTTTGGGCTGATACTGGAGGAAGACAACAGTGCAAGAGCCACCAAAGCAGAGAGATGGAAAGGAGGAACCCAAGTGCTCCTCCTGCAAAGCCTCCCAGCGCCATTTCAGTCCCAGGCTGGTATGCTTTGCAACTCCCTAGAGCAGGAGGACAGCCCCAAGCTCCACCAGCAGCCCACAGTGCATGGCAGCAGCCCACAGCAGACACAACCTCCCCATGGCACCCAGGTTTGGCTGCCGGGGAGCCCAGGAGAGGTAGATGGCAGCAAAGCCTATTTCTTGTGGCAGCCGGGATGTTACAGCCTGGTCCCTACTCAGACACCATCCAGCCACCACAAGCAGGTTTTTACGGACCATCCAGTCCTTCACTTTACCCATGGTCTGAGATTCCCACCACAGCTTCTTTTCCCCAGGTTCCCCTCCTTAAGCATAACTCAGAGTTCAGGAGGGATCTTAATTTCTCCCCAGGTAGGATGTGTCAAGCAGATTAGCCAGACAGGTGTATTTGAAGTGCCTCTGTGCCTGGTGATTGGCTCCTCGCCTGCCTCCCCCTCATCCCTGGCTACCCCACAGCAGTGGCCAACTCACCACCTTGAATCTAAGTCATTTTGGGGACCACACAGCATTTTGCTGCAGACAACCTGTCCTGCCCACTCCTTGCAGGGAGATCATAGAATCAGAGGATAGTTTGGGTGGGAACTTTGAAGTTCATCTTGTCGAACCCCCCGGCAGGGAGCAGGGCCATCTGCACCTAGAGCAGGGTGCTCAGAGCCCCGGCCAACCTCACCTGGGATGGTGCCAGTGATGGGGCAGCCACCACCTCTCTGGGCAGCCTGGCACAGGGTCTTGCCACCCTCAAAAATCTCTCCAGTCTAATTCTCCCTCTTTTAATTTAAGCCCATCACCCCTTGTCCTTTCCCATCAGGCCCTGCTTAAAAGTCTGTCCCCTGCTTTCTAACAGGCTTCTTGAAATCCTGAAAGGCCTCAGGAAGGTCTCCCCAGAGCTTTCTCTTCTCCAGGCTGATATGACAGAGCTCAATCCCTCACTATGTCTCCAAACCCCCTTGCCAGCCTTTTGCTGTTTTTCTCCTGCACCTGCTATGGCTCAGCACAACTAGGCAATGCTTTAGGGAACAGGTTTCCCCCAAATCCCTCCCCAGAGGAGCCCTATGGGGTTCCTGCCTTTGTGGGTCCCACATCAATGGGGAAGATGAGCAGATCCATATCTACTGGGGGCTGGGAAAGGGAGCTCACACCCAGTGCCTGTCCCAGAGGGTTTCTCATTGCTGCCCCTGATAAATGGATAATGAATAATTCACTGTTGGCTTTTGCTTTATGAAGTATTCATTGCAGTCGAGCTTCCCAGGGTAATTAACTATACTATGAGCCTCGTGTAACGCAACCCGGCCACAATCCATCTTCAACACTTCATTAGCAGGTCTCCAGACCAATTCAATAAATTAAAGTGGAATGAACACACAAACAAACCCCTCCCTGGGTCCCTCCCCACGGGACTCGGCCATTGCATCCCCCAAGGAGGGCACTGCCACAACGGGAACACGTGGGCAGGTGTCAGGATCAAACTGGCTCAGAGCAAGCTCTGCTGTGCTGCGGAAAAACCGCATTTTGCTTTTCTGGACACGCTCCAGCCCCTCAATATCCTTCTCGGAGTGAGGGGCCCAAAACTGAACCCAGGATCTGAGGTGTAACCAACAAGGCGCAACATGAGCTGACGCCTGCTGCAGAGCTGGACCCATGCATTGAGTTTTGCCCCTCTTTAGGCAGGCCCAGAGAGGCAGAAGTCACTCATGCAGCCACCACTGCCAGTCTCAGCCCAGAAGGGAACCCACCACAAGGTGACACAGCCAGCAATAAACACAGACAGGAGTGGGACTCATCACTTTGATAGATGTGTAAAAATTTCCTCCAGCCTCCGTTGCTGACTCAGCCTTTCTGACTTAAATAATTTACAGCAACAAACAGCAAGATAAGAGCAGGCATGTGTGGGATGCAGCTAACCTGGGTGAGATGAGCAATAGTTCTGCCAACAGCCCTGCTTGCAGGGATAGCACCAAGCATGGCATGCAATTAAAAGTGGCTTCTGAAGCCAAGCTCAGGGACAACTACTATATGGCAAGGAAAAGCAGTGATGCTTGATGGAGGTTGCCTTCGGAGGAAGGACTGGGTTGCACATCCCCTAGTGGGGATGTGGGATGGAATAAGGTGCGGGGCTATCTTGGTGCTGGAGATAGAATGGAGACAATGGGGCTGCTGCAGCCCACAGAATCCCAGAACCTCAGCATGGTGAGGGTTGGAAGGGACCTCTGGAGATCATCTGGTGTCACACCCTCCCCCCCTGTTCCAGCAGGGTCACCCAGAGCAGGGGGCCCAGCAGCGCAGTGTCCAGCCGGGGTGGGAATCTCTCCAGAGGAGACTCCACAACCTCTCTGGGCAGCCTGGCACAGGCCCCCACACCCTCACACCAAAGAACTTTCTCCTCCTGCTCAGATGGAACCTCCTGGGTTCCAGTAGGTGCCCGTTGCCCCTTGTCCTGTCCCTGGGCACCACTGACAAGAGTCTGGTCCCATCCTCTTGCCCCCTGGGCCCCTTTAGCTCTTGCTCACCATTGCTCAGCTACCTTCTCAGGCTGCTCTTCTCCAGCTGAACAGCCCCAGGGCTCTCAGCCTGTCCTCAGCACAAAGATGCTCCAGCCCCTCAGCACCTTCACAGCCTCTGCTGCAGTCTGTTGTCCATGGCCCCTCAGCCAACACTGTCCTGCAGCCGAGCAGAACTGGAGGCAGCCGAAGCCACAGTTCAGGGTTTCCAGGTGCTGTGTCCCATGGCCACATGTCCTTCTGGCTGCCACAACCAGCTGCAGTGTCCGATTCAGGAGCTGTGCAGGGTGCAATCTGCAGATGCTGGTGTTTGCTTTAACGCGCTGTGTTTGCCAGACAGAGCCAGGGCAGGCAATATTCATTATATGATATCAACATTTAGCTCTAGCGTTGGCAGTGTCAACCCTAATTATTTTCAAGAAGTCTTGAGGGCTGCGGGGATGAATCAATATAAATAACATGTTCATAAACTTTGAATTGTGTTCCTAACAGCATTATGACTTTAATTTGAATCTCAGGAAAAAAAAGGAGCTTGGGTTGGGTGTCCCCCTCCCTTTTTCTTTCACTTAATTAATCTCTGCTGTCTGTCCTCATTCCCCATGTGGGGATTGGTCTCTGCTCCCAGATAACAAGAGATAAGAGAAAATGGCCTCAAGTTGTTCCAAGGGAGGTTTAGGTTGGACATGAGGAAAAACTTCTTCTCTGCAAGGTTTGTCATGACCTGGTCCAGGCTGCCCAGGGAGAAAGTGGAGTCCCCATCCCTGAGGATGTAGATGCGGTGCTGAGGGACATGGTTTAGCGATGGAATTGGCAGTGCTGGGTTAATGGTTGGACTTGATGGTCTTACAGGTCTTTCCCAACTGAAGCGATTCTACGGTTCTATGACCCCACAACAGAGGATGCTGTGGGGTGAGCAACCTGAAGCTAGGATGGCTCTGTGCTTGTCACCAGCAAAAAAGGAGACAGTGACCTTCCAGTCCCACCCTGGGGATGAAGGGACAGCAACCAGCACATGGCTGGATTTGGGGTCAGGATGCTCTTTTCCCCAATGCTCAGGTAACCTCCTCCTCCCAGGCTGCGGTGATGGGGCTGTCAGGGCTGTCTCGCTTCCCTCGCCTGCAGTGCAGATGGCCCAGCATATGGGCAGCCTCTCCTCATGCTCGCACCTTGTAAGCAGATTCTGTCAGGTTTTAAGAGGAAAAGCTTAATTAAGCAGTTGTGTGTGTACAATTACGTTCTTAATTATCTCCACATTTCAATTCTTTGTTGTTTTGTATTTGCAAGAAGTTCTGGTAACAATCAGAAGCGAAGGTTCTCTGAAGCAGAAGCTTTTCATTTCTTCTTTTCTCCTTCTCTCTCCTTCCTGCCTCATTTTAGGGTTTGTTTTTTTTTTTTCCTGGACTGAACTGAGCAGCAGAAAGTGCCTCAGCCAGGCAGGACCCTTCAAGCCCTGCATCCTCCTTGCTGGAGAGCAGGAGCTGGGTTTCCTCTTCCTCAGCTCCCACTTCAGTACCCAAACTAGAAGCAGGTTTCCAGAAGCACTGCACATATAAAGCACAAATTCAGCTGGTAAAAAACTGGTTCAGTCATTTTTTTTATTATTTCACACATTTATGCTACAGCAACACCAATGCTGCAGCCCAGTCCCAGCCCAGGGCTGTTTGAGAAGCACCCGTCCTCACCCTAAATACCCTTGAGAATAAACAGACCCTGTGAGAGCATCGCTGGGGGTGATGCTTAATTGTACCCACACCCAGGGACTTGCATCCAAGGGACAGCCCTGCCTCATGAATTCCTGTAATTATTCCATTCCACCCCATTTCACAGCTTGGGCCCCCTCTCCGTCCCACTGCGAGCCAGACATCACCTCCAGGGACATCCTGGTGTCCCCTTGCCATGTCCTCACTCCTGTGCAGGGTTTGGAGTCACCTGCAGAGATCAGGGACAAGAGGCAGCAAAAGCAACTGGCTTAATTTGTGGCAGTGCTTTTATTTTATGTGAGGAGCACTAAACAGTCATAAACATCAGTTAGATGTTGGAGCTGGGCTTAGTTTTATTGTTTGTAATTCCTCGAAATTTAGCCATGTTTATGAAGCTTTTATTAAAAATAACCCCAAACTCTCGCTTCTCTAATTGAGTGTATTTCAAAAAACACATGCCCATTTTTAATACATAGATATATTTATATGACCATCCGTTAATTTTTATTTACCTTGTAGTGAAACTCATCTTCATCCTTAATTCCCAAGCCCAACCTTTGAAATCAGGATCGGACCTAACAATCAGCTATATATTTAATGTGCCATTAAATTCTCAGTTCTGCTTTCGCAGCTTCTGAGCCAGTCAGTTTAAAATCCATCAGCAAACCCTCTTTTCCTGGTGTATGGGCAGGCCAGGCATCCAAAATGAATCTTCAAGTGGCTGAAAGATACCAAGCGCTGGGAACAAGCCAGAGAGAGCAAAGAGAAGATTTGTTTGGAGTTGGGGGGGAGGTGCAAAGTGAGACCTCCAGGCAAAGATGGAGAACACCAGGGTTGAGCTGTTCAAAGAAGATGGAAGGGAGGGGGGATCACAATATTCAAAGGTGCAAGAGCTCTCCAAGCTCATCACATCCTTCTGAACCCTGTGCTCTCTCCCAGCCCCAAGAAAGAGCTGCATCCGAGTCTGGAGATGCAAACACAGTCATGGAGTTAGTCATCCCCACCACCAGCCTGGAGGGAAGCAGAAGAAACTGAGGATGACCTGATTGTATCTATTGCCAAGTTTCTATGAAAAACTGCCCACTAGGAGGGACAGAAAGAGGCCCACCCCCTGCCCCAAGTCCTCCTCAGAGTATGGCGGGATGTCAGCGTGTCTGACCAGAGCACAGTAGTCTGTCTGCCTACCTGCCTGCTGCTGTGCTGACCACCAGAGCAGAGCAGCACATCCCAAAACAGCATTCAGGGCAGCTCCTCTCCCCACTGTTCCTCTCCACTCCCATGCTTGCAGGCAGGAACCACAGTAACAGAGGCCCAGATCCCGCAAGAGCTGATGAGCGGAGCCTGGGGACCCAGGTGAACAGAGCCTTGATGTTGGAGAAGAAAAGATTAGGAGAAAGTGGATCACAGCCTGTAATTAAACACCCAGGGAGGAGGTCTGTGATGGCAGAGAAGCCTTTCATCCAGCAGTCAAAGCACAATTTCCCAAGGTATGCAGGGAAGGCACCAGCGCTTGGAGGCTTTCACTGATGTCTCACCCCAACTTGGCTCTAGTTAACAGGGTGCAGTGAGAGGCTCTGTGCAAGAGTCCAGCAGCATTGGTGTCAGGACCAACCCAGCAAAGTAGCCCCTGCTTTCTACCCAGCCCTCAGCATCACCGTGCAAGGACAGCTCAGGACGCAGGAGATGCTCATGGCTGGAGCACAGGGTGGAGAAATGCATTGGCACCCCCAAAAACATGTCCCCAAGGAGCTGAATCTTGGGAAACCTTGGCTTGTGTGGTCCTACCATCTCACCTTCACTCCAATGCTTGCTGTCAACCTACTCGGGCATCATCGAGGTCTTCAGCCAAGCACACTGCAGAAATTAAACCAGGCAGCACTGACAGCAAAAAGCAAATGTGATATTTTAAAGTCCTTTCCCGTGTAACAATTTTGGGTACTATTAATAACACTTGTAAGGAGTTCTTCTTGAATAGATATGATTTTTATCTTGACGGCATCTCTTTAAATTATTTTCATCCCCACAAAATTTGCAAGAAGTGTATTTTCTGTGCACCATTTATCTTGCCAAATATCCACCACCTCTGTTTGCTACTCACTTCCTCTTTAACCATTACCAATGGGACTGGCCCCCACCCTACACTTTGGTGCTAGTTCCCACCTCGAGATGCTCCTCATCCCTCCCTCCCTCCCCAGTTTTACTGGTGTCAGCAAAATTAAATCAAGTGCTCAAATCTCTGTGGTCGAGAAGCCATTGGGAGGTAGGAAGAGGCTCAGCTGCCAAACATCCTTAGTGTCTTTGCTCCTCTCATTTATCAGTTGAAATTCAACACCCTTCGCTCTTCACTTGCAGCTCCTAAATCTTCCCCCCACGGCACAGATACCGCAATAACTTCTGGGAAAAGCATCCAGAGCTGGCAGCCCACATCAGTCCCTCCTGCTCGGTGGCCTGGAGTCTGTGTGGAAGGACCATGAAGACAGTGAGTGTTTGATCAGCAGCTGAGTTTGCAGCCACAGCATCATCACTGGCTGTCCCCCCCAGTGTCCTCAGTGTGATAGATGGACAAAGGTAGGTGAAAACCTTGGGGCAGGGAAGGCAGAGCCAGACAGCAGGAGAGGTGGTGGTGGTGGGCATTCCTGCTGTCACATCCATCACTGGCTTGAAAATAAAGACTTTTTAAAAGGAGAACTGCAGAGAAAGGAGAAGATTCTCTCATACAACTTCAGAAACACCAATTCTGCTTTCAGATGGCCCACACAACTCCCTTGGTGGGGCTGAACTCACCCCGCTGCTCAGGCTAGCATGGGAAGCCCAAAGGTGGGTGAAGGTGCTTGTTGGAGCAGGGCCTTGGGATGCAGGAGATACAGGCACAGCATCAGCACCCTCAGGGTTTTCAATGACTAAGAGAAGAGCATCGCCATCAGGGACTATGGCCTGGAGGGTGGCATCACAGCCCCTTTTTCTACCCACTGGCTCTGGGCATGCCACACTGGCTGGCAATGCATGCTGAGATGGAGGAGAGGGCAAAGCAGAAGGTGGTGCAGCCCTGGGTGACAGCAGTAAGTTGCAGCACGTAATTGGAGTGAGAAGGGAGGAGGAAAGAAGGAGCACAGCACCACGCTGAACAAAAAGCAGATGAGAGCCAGGAGTAATAAAATATTCCAAAACTAGATTAAGAAATTAGAAGAGGGGAAGGAAGGGCGCTGGCTGGGCACACGGTCCTGCTGCAGCTGGGACTGGAGCGAGAACCTCCCCATGGTATTGTGTGTGTTTATCGGATGAGGCAGCTTGCCATCCCGCTGTGAAAATGAATCTGCTTTTGGTGTACAATGAAAGCCAAGCACTCCCTCTCCCCTTGTTTCTGAAGGCTGCTGAGGCCTTTTTAACGGAACACCTGTTACCAGGACTTGGTTAATGACTCATTTGGGGAATACTTGAAGCCCTTCTGAGCTTAATAGGTTTTGCATAAGCAGAGGAGAGGATCCAGGAGAGACCAAGGTGCCTGGAAGCAGCAGGGTTCATCAGTCCCCCTGAGGATTTGCTGCTGGAAGTGATTGCCTTCGCCTGCAGCCCTGCGGGATGGGGACCATGTCATACAACAGGAGCTTGAGATGGAACACTGTGGGGGGGGTTCCTGGCTGTGCCGCCAATGGGTCTGGGAAAGGCTGGAAATCTCCCGGGGCTGACGAAGCCCAGCCTTGCAGCCAGCCCAAGCAGGTGGGTTGGGTGGCTAGCAGCTGACAGCTCCTGACCTTTGCAGCACTCAGCTGGAGTGATAAAAATGAGATTCGTTATCTCCTTCTCAATACAAATTTTTGTGAAAGACAGGAGTCTCCTGAGTGCTCAGGAGACTGGCATGAGCAATCTGCTCTCCTCTGTGCTGGGGCAGCAAGAGAGCTTAGGGTGATACAGTCACAGGGCACAGTCTCCATCTCAAGCTGTTTGTCCTGCCAAAAAAACATCCACAGGGACGCACACGTGTTAGCAGGAGGCATAAGGGAAAGTTTTCCTGTGAGGCTCTCAGAGGCTGGCCTAGGCTGCCCAGAGAGGCTGTGGAGTCTCTGGAGAGATTCCCAACCTGGCTGGACACTGTATCGCTGGGCCCTCTGCTCTGGGTGACCCTGCTGGATGGAGCAGGGCGGTGGCACCAGATGATCCCCAGAGGTCCTTTCCAACCCCCACCACACTGGGATTCTGGGATTGCTGCACAGCCAGCCTGCAAGTGACACGCAGCAACGTTGTGCCAGGGCAGACTGTACCAGGGGCAAAGGTCCAGTGTCCATCACTGTGCAGAGGGCATCAGTCCTGGTGGACTTGGCACAGTTTTGTAGGATGGTTGGCTTGAAACCCCATCTGCAGCAAGGAGCCCATGCCCCAGCCACGCCAGGAGCTCGCACAAGCCACTGTGCTGCAGGCACGTCCTTTAGGAAGGACAAGAAAGCAGTCAAGAGGTGACAATGAGCAGAAGGAAACCACAACCCTGGAAAAGGAGTCCTGGAGGTGAAGAGGCCTCTGCCCACCAGCTGCCACCAGCTCCAGAGCAGCCAGCAGAGGAGTGGATGGTCCTGCACACCAAACGGGAATGGCTTCTTATGTAGGAAGTTTTCCTTCCCAAGGTGTGGGCAGAAGGCACCTCCCCGCTGTCAGCAGCACTGCCAGTGCCTGGCAGTGGGTAATTAAAGCCTTTTATTCAGTGCTTGGAGGCACAGAGGCATCAAGGGCTCCTATCAAAGAAGAAACCCAGCAGGCTGGCTTTGTTCAGAGGGGAGGGAAGAGATGCCAAGGCTGCTTGTGCCAGTTTAAAGAAAGTTTTGGCTTCATTCTCCTCTCCTAACTCTTAAATCCACCTTGTGAACAACTAATCCACATTTATACATTGCCCTGCAGCGCTCAGCGGGGTAGAGGCCAACTCCTCCTGCTGAAGTTGGGGCCAGCACAAGGGGTCAGCCCCAGCACATGACTGAGTGGCTCGAGTGGTCCTCACCCTCCTCTCCTGCCCTGGATCAGAGTCTGGGTTCAAAGGCTCTATGTGGTAAAGGGGATTTCTCCCACTCATCCCAAACATGCACCCTGCATGTGACAGCGATCCAGGGGTTCCTCTAATCTGCTCTGCCCTGGCAACTGGAGACACTCAGACACCATCTGCACCATGCAAAGGATAACAGCAGCTGCTTCAGATGGACAGGAGGATCTGTGTCTGGGGATCAGAGGGACAAAGAACAGCCCAAAAGTGCTGGCAGAAGTCCTGGCTGCAGCCCTGTAACACACAAATGCAATGCTGAGGCCACACACAACTCAGTGCATGGTGGGGGGCAGAGGGGAGCTGTTGCCTGCTCCACTGTGGAACCGCAGGCACAGCACCCCAGGAGTGGTATCCCCAGCCCAAGTCTGGGGGACATGAGCCTTCCCCACAGGGCGACCATGACAGCCCTTGTCTTCTGGGGAGTGGGAGGAGCACAGAGGGTATGTGGACAGAGCTCTAAGGTGGAGTGAATTTTCCAGCTCTCAGATATAAGGAAGAATCATGTCATTTATCATCTTTAAAGACACACAGAGTTGGCAAGAGAATGAATTCTTCTTCATAACCCAGTTCCCAGGACATTTTTACTGTGCATCATAAATTATAATACCTTTTTATTTTTACTTTATGTCTTGCCCCTCATCAATTCTGGTGATTTACATTCTCATTTACCACACACCCCCCCCCTTCCCCCAGTGCTTAAGGAACAATCTCTGCCTGTCTGTCTCCTCCTCCCATCAGCTTCCCTTCAGCCACCTCTTTCTCCCCTTGTCCACCCATGTTCTACACCGAGATGGGGCTGGAGAGCTGTGAACATCACCATCCTGATGAGCAGTGAATGGTTGGCACCTCTGAGTTGCTACAGAGCCTCAGGCAAGCATGGCCCATGGCCACAGCTCCAGCCACCACTCTCTCAGCAGCTCAAGCTCCCATGAAGCAGGAGGGAGACCACTGCTAGCTCCTGGTAGCACTGGACCAGCTCAGCAGCTCTCTCAGCACCTCCCCAGGCTGCTGAAATAGCCATGAACACACCCTGCCCAACACACCTTGTTTTACAGCACAATTCCAGATGTTTTAAAGACTGGGACAGCTCTGAGCTGCTTGTTTAGCTTGGCCATGCTTCAATGCAGCCTTCTCTCCATCATGCATGGTTTTCAAGTTCTGTTTGGTTTTCTGCACCACCAGCAGCTCAGAAAAGGCAGCAGTGTGGTCCAGGGTGGGGATTTCAGATCCGTTTGCATCTGAAATTCAAAAGGGAGCACCAGCAATGCAGGTGAATTAATGTAAAATGAGCAGCTCCTGCCCTGATCCAGCACAAGGGATCCCAAACCCTTGCTCTGAATCACAAAGGAGATGCAGCCCACCCAGGAAAAACTTTCATGCCACCACTTATGGCTGTTCACCACTATGGTGCCCAGCTCAGCATCACCGTGTCCATAGCACAGTGATCTCAGCAGCCATCACACTCTGCCAGCCTCACCAGTGTCCTCCTGTCCCCATCGCTGGATGGGACCAGCCCAGCTGAAAGGTGCTCATGAGTATTTCCCCAGCTCCTTCCATTGCAAAACTCTCTCCCATCAAAGAAAGAGTTGTTTGCAAACCACGATGGGTGTGCAACCCCTCTGCGAGGGAAGGTGTACAGCAAAACAAGGAGACTTTTTTAGTGGCCTCAGCCTCCCTCCAGCAATCCCAGCCTGACACCGCACACCTAGTGGAAAATCAGTCACAAAGCAGAAGACAGAGGGAAGAGAGGTGAGTGTTTATCCCTGAGAAATATGGAGATTTACCACGACGAGGCTGGCTAAGAACATTACATTCAACATGATAAGCCCGGGAGTTTCAGCAGGTTTATTCAGGGCTCAGGCATTAGGCTCCCTATCAGGAGAGAGGCTTTAAGCATGTTAGGGATTTACAGACAACAAGAGAAGAAAACATTCAGCTCCTCAGGAACAGCCTGGCAAGGCTGATGTCTCGGACAGGGCTGTATTTTCCCAATGCTATAAGATGTTTAGGGGCAGCACCTGCATTTCCAAGGCCAATACAGAATTTCTAGGACTCACTGAATAACACCAATCACAGTCATTCACGGTTTCCATCCTTTTTCATAGAAATTTGCAGCCTGAGCTAAGCACCTGGCAATGGGAAGTCTCTCTTTCACAGCCCCATGTGGATGCACCCTCTGTGCCCTTAAAACCAGCACATGGGATGGGCCAGGAGGAATAAGAACTGCTAAATGTGTGGCTATGGGCAGCTGGCAGCAAGCAAGTGGCAGGATTGGAGTCGCACTTGGCTCCCATCCTTCCCCACCACGTCTGGGTCTTCACTGAGAAAAATCAGAGTACAGGAGCAGGTTAACAGCCAGGAAAATTATTGCTAACAACACGACCAGGGGCTTGTTCCTTCCCTTTTTATTGGAGGCTGAGTGATTGCTTGTAGGTAGTTAAAAGGCAGGAGCTGTGTGTTATTACAGGGGATGCTTGGGAGTAACGGGAGGCTAATTAACAAGCAGCTCTTGCTCGCAGCCAAGGGAACGTTCCCAGGGGCCATGCTGCAAGCTAGAGAGTGATGTTGGCAGAGTGGGTTTGAGCGAGCGTGTCGGCGTAGCCCAGCATGGAGGGGGGGAGGATGCTGGGAATGAACCTGTAACTCTGTGACTGATGCTCCTGGCCAAGGTCTTGCATGGGGCACCAGGGGCAGAGATGCTTGGGGTTGGGCTGTGGAACAACTAAGGCTAAGATCCCACTTCAACTCTGGGAAAAGAAGGATATAACAGGCTTGCTGGTATCCACTAGTGGGTTTCAGTGGAGCAAATGGGTCATCTCAGCCTCACTCAGACCTGGTGCAGCAGCATCAGTAAGTGCCAGGCTTACGGGCTGCCTCTGAACACAGATGGTTCTGGAGGGTCCCAGATCATGAGGGGGCTGTAGAGGTGGGGGCTCGAAGAAATGGGTCTGTGTATGCCTAAGGACATTTCTAAGCCATCTAATTCTGTGATGCCTGAAGACATCAGGACACGCAGGCCGCAGGGCTGCCATGAGCAGCCAGGTCTATGAGATGAGCGCACTGGGAGGGACGGGTGCAGTGACAAATGAGTTTAATTCATGAGCAGACACCAACAGGAGGGGGTGATTAATGGCAGGAGCACCTCATTGCGGCCTCAGGAGCTTTGGGAGCTCTTTTGGCAGAGGATGGAACAGCAGGGACTGGAGGATGAAGCAGCAGGGACTGATGCTCAGAGGTGGCAGACTGGGAACCATGTTAGAGACCATCCTCACACCTCGGGGACAAGAGATGACAACCACGCACAAAGTCTTTCTCCTTCCTGCCTGCACTGTCCCTCTGACCATCTCCTAGGGCTGGGTCCTCCCCAGAGATTCACAGGCAGGATTGAGACCCTTTGATAATTTCTCCTGCCCCTTCGCTCCCTCCTAACCCCTCAAACACATACACTGGCCTGTCTGGGGCTGGTGCATGCTCACGCCTTGTTACTATTGGAGGCAATGGCAGCCAGGGGATAAGTCACCCACAGCAATGGGGAAGGCCAGCTCTCACAGGAGGCTGCTGGCTGACCCTATGGCTAAAGCTGAGCATCTGAAAGAGCAGCAGAAAATAGGGGAGGCAAAATATTTCATGTGGATAGCTGTGCAGAGGGCCATAAAAAGCCTGATTAATGCTGCAATCATTGGCCACTATTTCACAGTAACAATAAACTGCCCCAGCTGCTGCTGCTGTTGGGTGGCCTCACAGTGCAGCAATGACCAGGTTTACACAAGCAGGTCAACGTGCACAAGGAGGAAACCTCTCTGAAGGCACCATCACATTGCCAAGAGGTATTTTGGGAAAGTCTTCTCCCCTCGGCCCATGGCAGAGCACTCAGCCCTTGGATATCCTCTACATGGGCCAATGCATCCACCCTAGAGAGGTAAAGGGAAATGTGTCTTGAACCAAGTTTTCTGAACAATAAACTAAGTTCTTGCTAATTCAGCAGAAAGCTGGCCAAGGCTGGAGCCCCTGGGAGCAGGGACTGCTGGGACCAATAGTGACTTACACCAAGAGTGGATGTGACCCCCTGGGAAGGATCCAAGAGATGCTGTCTGAGATGTAGCTCTGTGAGCACAGCATAGCCATGGGACAGCAGCAAACCTATCAGACTAACAGCCAGACCGAGCAATTAATTACTGCAGCAGTTCAGACTCTTAAAGCTCACAGTCAGCTCTGCCCCAGCACCCATCACCTTCCCTCATGGCTCCTCACCTGGGCTGATGCTCCACCCTTCGCTTGCCTCTGGCCCCATCCAGCTCTGCCTCTGACTGCAAGACTGGCTAAACTAGGAGGTGGGAAGGTTCTCCTGATGTATCCATGCTGAAGGATTTGCACTTCCCAGAGACAACGCCATAAGTGCTGTCTCAGCTGAAGGACCACAAGCAGCCTGGTTGGGTACCAATGGGTCAAACCCTCACCCCTGTCCCTCACCTGGAGCTGCCAGTGGCCCCCACTCCCCCCAGCACATTACTCACTCTCAGCCTTGGTCCAACTCCAGCTGGCTCCTCCGACTGATCAGGGACATGGTCCTGAGCTGACAGTTCATGGTGCGTGCCAGGAACAGCCCCATGTGCACTGGGCACAGCAGCTGTTCACACTGATTAAAAAAGGAGAAACTCAACAATTATCAGCTTGTGGCAGCCAGTTCTGCCGCCCACAGCCAGGGCTGCTGGAAGCAAGGGGTAGGGGCTGGGCCAGACAGTCCAGACCTAGGTACCTGCTTCCTCCCCAGGATCCCACAGTGGGACAGGGATATGCCAGGAATCACACATATGCAGCCTCAACACCAAGTGAACCCACAGTGTATGCACAGCAAATCCAACAAGCTCCATAACTTAACATCTGCATGTGCCTGGATGTGATTATTTTGGTTCCCTCACTCCCAGCAGGACATTAAGGGGCTGGAGTGTTTCCAGAGAAGGGCAATGGAGCTGGGGAAGGGTCTGGAGCACAACTCTGGTGAGGAGCATCTGAGGGACCTGGGCTTGTTCAGCCTGGAGAAAAGGATGCTCAGGGGAGACCTTCTTGCCCTCTACAACTCCCTGACAGGAGGCTGAAGCCAGGGGGGTTGGGTGCTTCTTCCAAGGAACAAGCAATAGGACAAGAAGAAAAGGCCTCAGATTGCACCAGGGGAAGTGTAGGTTGAAGCTGAGGAACAATTTCTTCTCCAGGGTTGTCCAGGCCTGGCCCAGGCTGCCCAGGGCAGTGGTGGAGTCCCTGTGATCCCTGGAGGGGTTTCCAAGCCCCACGTGGAGATGTGGTGTTGAGGGACATGGGTTAGTGGTGCCCTGGCAGCGCTGGGTTAATGTTTGGACTTTATGATCTTCAAGGTCTCTTCCAAGCAGAATAATTCTGTGATGCTAAGAGAAGTCCACAGGCTCACAGCACAGCATAGTCTGGGGCTGCAGGCTGTGCCATGCCCAACATGGGCTGGCTGTGCCCAAGCAGGGCATAAGCACATGGGCAGGCACGTGCATGCTAAGCACACACATGCCACCCTGCCTGCACCCGGCTTCACAGCTTCTCTGCCTGTGCAATCATATGTGTCGAGCAGGACATGTCTGGAGGAACGTGTTGCTGCCACGCACACAGCGAACCCCTGGGAAGGCCACAGATGTGGCCACGGTCACTGATCTGGTTCATGGTTCTTGGCAGCCCCATGTCCCTGCAGAGCTCCTGAGCAGCCTTCTCTCCCCCCATGCCCGGTCTCCTCATTAATATCTACTGGCTGAATTATTTATTGCCAACAGATGTTAGAGTTTAAAGAGTGTTAAGAGGATATCCTTGGCTAATCAATTTATTTTTAACTAGTTTATGTATTTATTGCAAAGAGAATCTGGACTTGAGCTCCCATTTTAAATTACACCTCATTTATCACAGCACTGCATGTGCTACTTGGATGCTTCTGCTGGGTCCTTGGGGACCGCGAATGAGCCACAAATCTAGTGTTTGCTGGCCAGGGAGCAGGGTTGCTTATCCCCTCTTGTTTCCAACCACTACGTAAAACTCAGACACAGATCAGAAGCGTGTTGCAAAGCTTTGCCTTCATGGGCAGCAGAGAGCTGCAGCTGGGCCAGGTTCTTCTGGTGACGGTGGGGAAGAGAGGAGGGGAATGTTGGTAACAGGTGTAAGGATCCCAGGCCACAGAGGGAGGAGAGGGAAATGGATTTGGACTGTCTCTCTCCATCTCCTTGCAAGCCCTTTGCAGTGCCACCCTCCTGTGCCTGGTGCCTCCAGGATGCTCCTGATTCATACCACTGAGGATCTGATCCTGAAAATACCCTGAAGGTAACTCTGGGACGAGACCAAGCAAAAGCCAAGACAAATTAAGAGGATGTAGTTGCACATGGCAACCCATATGCAAACCTGGTGAACACAAATCCTGCATGGTCTCCAACCCCTTGAAAATTCGAAGAGCAACTGGGAAGGAGGAGCAGAGATAAGGGAGCATCTTCCAGGATCCAGCTACAACCAGGGTCTCCCAGTCCCATGGTGGGCTGTTACAGCCCCTGCTGCAATCTCAGCCTATACCAGGGCATGTTTGGGAGATTCCAGACCCAAAACACGTAGGCAGGAAGGTGGCTCATGTGAAAACAGAGCCTACATCCCTCCGGACACCACCACCTTCACCAAACAGCACATAACCAGCCACAGATGCTTTGCCGCTTGCTGCCACAGCCCTTGCAAATCCCCCCAGGTGAATCCAAGGCATCTCTGTGCCTGTTCATCACCCTCTGGGAATCACCAAACTCTTAAAGAACCTGTCAGCTAGGAGAGACTTAGCGTTTCAGCTTGTCACCATTTCCAACAGATACTGGGGAAAAAAACAAGAAGGGGGGATTCTGGAGAAAGAGGAAGATAAATGGTGCTGGGAAGGAGGAGGGATAAGGAGAGAGTTGTGAGACAAAAAAAAAAAAAAAAAAAAAAAAGGGGAGAGGGAGAAAATAAAAAATATAAAGAGGATACTATGCAGGTACATATTCGTTGTTACATTTGCGGACC
>WUAM01000239.1:192099-212898 GCA_024336885.1 Actenoides hombroni | reverse complement strand
AAAGAGGAAGAAAAATGGGTGTGGGAAGGGGGAGAAATAAGAGGAAGGTGGTGAGAAAAAAAAAAAAAAAAAAAAAAAAAGGAGAGAGTGAAGCTGTGGATTGAGCACAGCAATTAAAGCCACCCTGAGCTCACCCAATTAAAGTGACTGGAGAGAGGAGGAATCCCAAAGGATAATTTCCTGGTAAATTGCTCATTTGTCTCTCTCAGTCTCCAGCACAGGAACACTTTTGTGTCAGTCAAGCCATGGAGCTGAGCCCTGGGGAGAGGAAAGAGATATGTCAGTAATTTAGCTGGCAAAAGGCATTTCTTGCTAGAAACCTCCTCAAAAATCTGAGTAAACCTTATCCATAGTTCCTACAAAGAAGCAAAAAGGGACAGAACCAGGATGGATGGGGATGGAGGGAGCACCTGAACCCTCCTCGGCCTACTGGATGGGCCTTCTGCCTTGTCCTTCCCACTGGGACATTGCTCCTCATGGTGATGGTACTCCTGGGTGGCATTGCCACTGAGGCTTAGGTCTGGCTGCCCTTGTGGGAAGGACAGAAAGGAGTTAGGGGATTACTGCAGAAGAAGTGCCAGGCAAATCAAGGTAGGAGCCGGTGAATGCTGGGCCTGTCTTGCTCCTCTTCTTGGCTCATCCATAATTCACAGCAACCTCAAGAGGACACAGTGGAGGAGCACAGCCACCACGGGCACAGCCCCATGGTGCTCCAGCCTGCAGAAACACCAGGACCACAATGGGGATGGGCAAAAAGGGGAGCAGCAGGCTGGGAAGGGACATGGGGTCTGGGGGAGTTTCTGCTGCACTGCTGTGTGTCCAGCCCCTGTGGGACATCTCTGCAAGATGGGGTTTGCAGCGGGGACACTGCAGCATCCAGGCTCATTAGTACAGTAGTCCTGCCCTGTAGTGTACTCCCTACAATTGCACACTGCGTTGACCTTCTGCAAGGATCTAAACATCAAAAAGCCCATCTGGTGAGCAAGGGTTGGATTAGGTCCCGCTCCTGCACTTGCAGTCCGAGGAAGAAGCCACTCCCTTCTGGAGAGCACCAGCAAGATGTCCCGAGGCCCAAACAAACAATGTGCACTGGCAGCCACCCCCATATGCAGAGCTCCTCAGACATCTTCATTCCTTGCACGTGTTCCATATGTTCCTCTGAGCTGTCAATAAAGCCAAAGGCAAACAAGAACCTGGAGATTTACTGCTCTTCAGCAGTAAGGGCCACTCTGGGTGCTTAAAACCCCAGAGTTACGGGAACCATCGGAGTGCTGTAATACCTGGCTAGACACAGATAAGCAGCTGTCATGGCCAAGAGTTCTCTCTCAGAAAGTGCCAAGGGCATCAGAGGAGATGCAGAACCCCAGAGCATCCAGAGACAAAGCCCAAACCACAGACCAAAGGGAGGAGACAGAGCTCAGAGAAGCAGCTGCAACTCCAAGAAAACCTGCTTAGGGACATGGTTTAGCAGTGAACATGTAGAGTAGGGTTATTGGTTGGACATGATGATCTGGAAGGTCTTTTCCAACCTAGATGACTCTGTGATTCAATGATTCTATGAAAACCCACCTGTAAACCAGACAAGAACTGCAGAGAAAAGACTTTATCACAGGGCGCTGAGGGGCACTCAACAGTTTCAGCTCTTGCACATCCATGGGATTGGTGGGAGCTGGGTTAGACCCCAAACTTCACATGGAGCAGAGCTAACCCAGCAGGCAGCCAACAACAGGGGGAGCCCCGTGCAGGTATCAGCCCCCTCCCCAGCCCTCCTTCCCTGCCCCCTGAAGTGGGCAAATGCCAGCAATCAGCCAGCTCCAGCTGCTTTGCCAGTGCCGAGTCTCAGGCAGCCAATCAAAGCATCAGCTTGAAAGTGTTAAAGGCCTGTGTCTGTCTTTATTATAATCACAGCACTACACCTTGTCACTGCCTGTGCCCTAACGCTGTGATATTTTGCGCATGATTTCACCAGCTGCTGCTGGAGGCATTAGGGAGCTAATGCTCCTTTGCTGCTCTCGGTATTTGCTTGCTTGTTTGCAGTTAAGCCACTTTTTATATTGACTTTTCTTTCTTTATTCTCTTTTTGCGGTTGTCCCTTCTGTGGCTGGGAGCGCCTTTTCCAATACTCAGCCATAAAGTGCACAAAACGTCAAAGAAGGAAGGCTTGGACCCAGGGTGGGAGAGGCTCAGCGCTGTGCTGAGTAAATGTATGCGGACTTCATTTGAGGATTCAGCCTTGTTGTTGGCATTTGCTGTGATCCCTGTCCCAGCGTGGGGTGCAGGAACTGGTGGGGCAGGAGAAGACTGCTCTGCAATCCAGTGGTGAGAGAGTAGGGGGGTGGGTGTCAGAGGAGTCTAGAGCATAAGTCTGGTGAGGAGCGGCTGAGGGACCTGCCGTTGCTGAGCCTGGAGAAAAGGAGGCTGAGGGGAGACCTTCTGGCTCTCGACAGCTCCCTGACAGGAGGTTGGAGCCAGGGGGGGTCGGGCTCTGCTCCCAAGGGACAAGGGACAGGACAAGAGGAAACAGCCTCAAGTTGCCCCAGGGGAGGTTTAGGTTGGAGCTGAGGAACAATTTCTTCCCTACAAGGGTTGTCCAGGCCTGGCCCAGGCTGCCCAGGGCAGTGGTGGATTCCCTGTGATCCCTGGAGGGGTTTCCAAGCCATGGAGCTGTGGTGCTGAGGGTTAGTGGTGCCCTAGCAGTCCTGGGTTAATGGTTGGACCTGATGATCTTCAAGGTCTCTTCCAACCAAAACAGTTCTATGATTCCATGATTCCATCCCCCAGCTTCTCTGCTCTCTCTCTGGCTCCAAAAAGTGTACAGGGTACAGCCCAGAGCCCTTCTGATCCTGCTCCCTGGTCATGGGGAGGAAAAAACCCTATTCAATCAGCAGCCCAGACTGGGTGCTCCCAAAGAGCTCAGGAAATAATAATAAATATGGGGATGAACCATGGAAATTTGATTAACATATGTTAACACCCATCTGAGAACTCCAGAAACATGGAGATTTTCTGCCTCATGCAGGCAGATCTTACAGCCAGCCAGAGCATCCAGGAGTGTAAAGCAACAGTAGTGTGCTTCACAGAGCACCCATTGGCCAGACATGATAGTCCCATGGGTTATCCAACCATGCTCATCCAAGGATGTGCACCCACAGCTTGAAAGCACAAGGAAACAAACAAACAAAAAAAACCACCAACCCAAAAAAATCACCTTTTGTGACTTTCTCTAAATGTCACCATTGTCCCCTGATGGGCTGTCCCTCAAAACTGTCCCCATTCCAGCCATTGGGGGCAAAACCACATTTTGCAGGAGATTAATGACCTCAGAAAAATGTAATTACACAATAGGGCTCTGTTCTTAATAACTGCGTATTTTACTTGTCAGTGTGCCTTAATTGAAAATGAGTAGGCGATACAAGTCGTGGTGGAGTTGGCTGGCAAGCCTTTAACGCTATATTAATTGTAGTAATTAGCAGTCACTTTATGTTGGAGTCATCTATAAATAGGGGGTCCATTAGTTTAGCAGAGAGTGTGATTTAAAATGCAAATAAAATCCCAACTATACAGATAAATCACTTCTTTCCCCCCTGCCCCCCAAACTGACAGTCACTGGAGGGGTTGTTGAAAGGGCTGTGATGCTGCTCTGGATGAGCTCTGATGAGTTTGCCCTCAGGAAGGGAAGTGGTTTGGTGGTTCATCATTGCAGGAGCAGCTGGGATGATCTCAGCACCCCAAGGAGACGCTGGTTTGCCCCCAGTGGTGACTTTGCTGGGTGCTTCCTCAGCCTTGGACCCTTGGCTGCTGGGTGATGGGCAGCACCTAAACCAGCATCCTAACACTCACCATCCATCCTGATGCGGTTGGAAGGGCACTGGATGAATCCCGAGAGCCACGTGGTAGAGAAGCGGACCACAAAGCCAAGTGCTCAGCATCTCTGTCCTGGAGTGATAGGAACGCTGCAGGGACCATCTTTTGGGGAGAAAACCCACCAAACAGCTGTAAAGACACAAGAAAAGGGAATGCAAGTACCGTTCGGAGCAAGGCATTGCTCCAGGGATGGGTCCCATCACACCCAGGCACACTTTGGTGCTCATTGCCCCTTAATGACAAGCTCCACTTATTTGATTATTACCAAAGGAAGAACAAATAAAAGAAAGAAAGAATATTGTTTTATTAACACACAATCACATTAAATTCCAGCCTGTACTACCAGGGACAAAGCAGTGTGCTGAAAGAAAATACTGGCTCCAAAAATCCCCAAATCAGAGCTATTAAAAATTAAAAAAAAAAACCCAAAAACACAGAAGGAAAAAAAAAAAAGTCTTTCACAGCTGACCAGTTCCTGGTTTAAAAGAGATCATCCGTTCCCATCCCACTGGCATAACTCCTGTCTGCTGCTGGGCTGCGGATTTATTTCCGCACAGCTATTCTTGAGCAGGAAAGAAACAATGATTTGGGGGGGGAAGAAGAAGGAATAAAACCCAAAAAAACCAAAACCAAAACGGAAAGGAAGAGGAGCTGAGAAGTCTCTATCTGCCACAGGAGCAGCTCCCATTCAGGTGCTGTAAAAAGCCTCGGCACATTCTAATTGAGGACACATTTATATTACTCTTCACAGAAGATTTCACCCATTCAATAATTTATCTGCTTCAAAAGGGACTGTATTGCACAGATGAGAGAGGAGCCACCAGATTCCATCCCTTTCCATCACTCCTCACAGGCACCCCAGGCTGAGAGAGAAGGGTCAGGACCTCCAAGTATCTCATTCTGCTTACCCTCCCTCCACCCTGATCTGAGCCCTGGGAGAGGCACTTTGCTCCTCCTGCCCCCACTGACTCTTTTTTGGCTCCAAAGTCACTGGCCTGAATAAATATGGACTGAATGAATCCCTCCAGCTCTCCTCCTATGGTCATCCCCCCACAGCTCCCCTCATCCCTTCCTCCCTGCACCACAAGTGGCTCCAAGCTCACAGGGAGGAGGAGGAGGAGGAGAGTGAAGCCCAGGGCTCCCTCACCCCTTGGCACCCACAGCTCTCCAACCAGCACAGCCCATCTGGGAGAAGAAATCCCACAGTGTGCAAACGGGAAGAGGTATAACTTCTCCATCCACATAATGAAAGGCTTCTCTAGATGTAACAGACAGGAAAAGCCCTTTGGTCACAGCCTTTGCAACAAGCTCCTGCTAATCATGGCTTTAGCTGCGAGCGGGTTCCCTCCTTCCAGCACTGGGGAAGACGTTGCAACTGCCAGGGCTCTGCCAGCACAGAAAGGGGAGGTTGTGTGTTGTGGTGACTCACCGGTGATGCCCGGGCAGGACTCAGTCCCCGCTTCCCTCAGAAGGAGATGCACAAAGTCACATTGTCACATGGAGCAGCAGCAGGGGACAGCTGAGTCTGATGTGGCAGGAGGGAGACCGTTTGGCTTCAGGTCAGCAAGGGGAAAGCATCCTTCATGTGCCCAAATCATGGAGATCTTGGGGTCCGCACATCCACCCAACCAGGAGGAGCAGAGGACAAAGATGAGAGTGAAGGGAAAGTGGAAGAGCTCACATGGATGGTTTTGAGCCCATATTCCTGGAGCGCAGTAAATCAAGAATCCTTTGCCCTAGCAAATTCCCATTCTGCTGCTTGACAGAGGTGCAGAAGTTTCCTGAATGAGCAGAAACCAGAGCAGGGGACTTGGACTCCAGTTCTGTCCCAGTGTTTCCAGCAGTACAAAGTCCCCATTGTCACAGCTGTGAAGCCCTGTTGTCTCCAGGGAAGGACCTAACGGGTCTATACTGATGGTGCATCAGGCACAAGGAAACCTCAGCACCTCCAGCTCATCGGGTCCATGGCTCAGCTCTGCCTGAAGCCATGAAGCACCTTAGTTCAGCCTTCCCCAGGCCCTGAGAGCTCTGTGCTCTCCTTACACCACTACAAACCACAGGCAATCCCCTTCATGTGCGTGGGGTGATGCCACCTACCTCTGGCTTAAGGGAGACCAGGAGCAAAGCCCTCAAGCCAGCAGAGCTGTGCTGACATCCTTTGCAGACCAGCATTTCTTATCAGGATTGCTGCTAAGTCTAGAGAAAAAAAAAAAACCCAGATATTTCTTGTAGCTTACTCACAGAACAACCAGACACAGAGCAGTGATTTGCTTTCAAATGCTATCCTCTGGTCCACTCCGGCTTCAGCTGCATCCACAGGATCTCTCTGGAGCATTCATGGGTGAAGCTGACTATTTGTAGATCCACTATGGTTGGTTTGCCCCCAGTAGCCATCTGCAATTATCATATGGTGAAGAGATGGGAGGAAATAATCCATAAAGAGGATGATTTATTTTTTTTTCCCCAAAAAATTCTCCCACAGACTTGGAATTGAAACTCAAGGTTCATCAGACACATGAATACTCAAAGCAGGCGACAGGTCTTCTGCTGCACACTGCCTTCTCTGGAGAGGTTTAATGGGGAATGTGGGGTTTAAAGCTGCTGAAAACACTGCCAAACATGAGTCCTTCAAAATGATGTGGCTTTCCACGACCTTTCTGCAAATATGTCCTCTCCAAAGCCTGAAGGAAGGGAACGATGACTCCATGAGTGGAGTGAGCTGTGCTTTCAGTGCTGCCTCTCAATGACATGCTTATCGTAAGAGGGACAGGGGGGGAAAATAAAAAAGAAAAAGAAAAAAAAAAAAGTAGTAACATAAAAATAAATACAGAAGCAACTTTGGCATGGAAGGCAAACCAGGATTGATCTTTTGCCTCACTTACTCTGAAAATTGCTTCTCCACTGCCCGTTTATGCACATTAATTGAACGTCTGGCCCAGCTGCATGTCTGTTTAAGTCCTCAATCAATCCCCTTTCGGATGACTGCTAGATCAATAGGGTGGTAATTTAATAAAGAACATTTTCAGTTGGCTTTTAAAAGCCACTGGATTTAATTCTTTCCTACTCTTTAAGAAGAAAAGGGGCAGTGGGAGAGAAGAACCAGGGGTCAAAACATGACCTGGTGCCTTCCCCTCCCAGCAGCATCCTTTTCAGACGAGGCTGGTGGTGAACTTCTCAACTGTCCTCTTAGTCGCTCTTCATCCTTTCTTAGATGTGTCCCAGCCACCTGCAAGCAGCACAACAACACTGGTGTGACACAGCCTCTGTCAGAGCTCCCGTGGCTTGGCAGCAAGTTCTTGGAAGCAAGATTTAGGTTCATGCATTTGTGCACCTCCCAAGAGCGACAGCAGTGAGCAGAGAGCACCTGGGAGCTCATCTCATCATCTCCCTAATCAACTCCTGGGGATGATGCGTTCCTCTCCTGTGACTTTTCCCAGCTGAAGAAGCTGTAAAGTTCAAGCGAACTCATGATGCTTCAGGTTGTCTATTCCTTGCAAGAGGTTTGTCCCAGGGAAGAGGCATGACCATGCTGGATGCTTACTCAGTAGGTTGAAAAACCAGAAGCAGAAGAACTCTACAAAAAGCTCCTTTGGATTCATGAATTGTATAAGTAAGGGCTTCACCAGTCAGGAATTAACAACTTCCTACCTCCTCCAACCTCTTGCTCTTGTGATGCTTGGCTTCAGCTCAGAACTAGTCCCAGAGCTTGAGTGTTTGGCTGGCCTTTGATGTGCTTAAGCCTTGTGCTCCATTTAGTGCCATTCTCTCTTCCCAGTGCCTGCACAGTTCAGTGATGAGAGCAATTCCCCCACTCCACAATGTGCCCTCACACCAGCATGGCCAGATTCCCACTCCCCAGCCCCTATCTTCAGCCTGCCCATGTTTAATTTCCTTTAATCGCTTTCTTCACAGCCATCCTCTCTAAACCCTTTATCTTCCTCCAGGCTGCAATTCCTTCCCTTTGCTGCTTCTCCATTTCCTTTCTGTGATGCTTTGCCCACAGCTCTCTGCATTACAGCAGTCTAACCAGCACTGTGCTGGGAGAAGGGATTATGTCCCTGCCCTTCTGCTCAGGAGCAGAGCAGAACACTTGCAGAGCAGCCCTGGTCACACATCCCAGGACTGCATTTCCCTGCTAACAATGAATGTTCATCTCAGAGCCAGTCTGCCTGTGTTGATTCTGTCTGGCATCGCTCAATTTTGTCATTGATAAGTGTCTTTTAGATCATGTCCTCGTTAATGGGATTAATGGCCTCCTGGCTTCACACATCGCTGCGTGGCACTCAGCTCCTTGCAAGGCTTTGCAGGACTGTGGTCACAGGGCAGAGCTTCCTCCCAGCACAGTTTGTTCCAACCCTTAGGCTCGGGCACCAGGGGCTTGAGGGACAGGGAAACATGTCTCCCTTCCTCCCAATCCTTCTGCTTTGGTCTCTTGGAGGAACTTGCTTGATGCCAATAGTACTGGAAAACCCTGGATTTGATGGCAGGCAGGTGTGCAGTGAGCTGTGGTTGCTCCACCAAAACCATCCATGCAATTTGGCTGCAAATTTCCGTATTTGTTTCTTTACAAGCCCCTAGCAGCACGCAGAGAGGTAACACAGTGCCCAGTGATGTTCCTGATGCAGCGTGGAACATCCTGACAGCTATTTCTCGAGAGATGCTCTGGCCAAACACCCTCCTTCTGATCCAGAGCATCAGACACACATCACAGGAGAGAAACTGGAGAAGCCCAAATCTATAAATAAAAGACATGTAGTAAACATGACTCTTGCATTTTCAAGGGTCAAATGAGTATTCGGTCACTTAGCAATATCATCTACCCCCACAGAGGGGAAAAAAAAGGGAGAATAACAATAAGTGTTTATCATTACTTGTTGTTTCTCAAGTGACATTTTGAAGAACCAACTCTCACCCCTGCTGCCAGCGTGGGAGCAAAACATCCCCCACACAGTTCCTCTTAAACACATGCACCCCCTCCAAAAAAGGCGGGTGACGCCTGTCCCAGTTTTAAAGCTGGGCAAAAATGTTCATATAGATGCTACATAGCTTCATTTGACATACTTTGACAGAGACAGGAAGGCAGCCCAGCCTCCTGCCTTCCCAGCCTGTTCTCCACAGAGAGATAACAAGACCCACACATCTCCATGGGCAATAACGTATCCTCCTTCACTTAGTAGCAAATGCACTCTCTGATGGCAGATCCCAAATTTCAGGTGCTCCTCTGAAACATCTTAGAATCTCTCTAATTTTCCTTCAGTCCGGCCAAACCAACCTCCTGGCACTCTGCAATGCAGGTGCTACTGGTGGAGCTGGAAAGGCCATGAACAGCACTTCCCTTGCACTTCCCAAATACCAACTGTCAGCCCTGTCAGGGAGCACAGAAAAAAAATAAATTAACTGCAATGGATCAGAGGTGTCAACAGCTTTTCTGCTCCATTGCAATCACTACAAATCACAGCCAGATTTTTTATTTCCAGAATGGTAATAGATGGAAGTGAAGGAACCCAAGCCAAGTACCCGACGCCTGCGCCTCTCTGCATCTAGCGGGAACAAAATAACTTCCCGCAACCCCATCCAAGCTCATCGCTGGAGAATGAAGCCATAAAAGTCAGAGCCCCACACCCAGCTTCACATCCTAGCATTTGTATTTCAGGGCTCTCTCAAGCATAAGAAACTCCTTCTCACGGTGTTGAGACTCTGCATGATGAAACTCACCTAGAGTGAACTGAGCTGGGGACTCCTGAAAACTGGCAGTGCTTCCCACTCCCGTGCCTATCACCATCAGCTACAACCGCACTGGTGATGTGCCCTAATTGGTTTTAACACACAGGCAAGGTTGGATAACAAAGGGAGCCACCTATTTATCTGCTCACAGGGCTGCTTTATCCATATGTCACTCCCCATGTAGCAGAAATTTCATGTAACATCGTATTTCCTTTGGGTTAATTTACTTACAGGTGTCAGATTGACTTAATTCCTGGTATCCTTAATTGGCCCCACAGTTAATACCAGCTCACATTCCTCTTCTTCACCAAGGCCTCTGTTGCTCTTGCTGGAGCAGCCACCACCTCCTTCTCCTTCACCTGCCAGAGATAGCCCAGGGCCCAAGACCTCCTACAGAAGGAGAGACCCTCCCTGCGTGTGTGACAGATCCATGGCAAGCTGAGATTGAAGCTGCAATTAAGAACAGCAAAGGCACAACAAGATGTTCACCCCCAAGCACAAAATAGTGCCTTGGGAGTCTGGCACCACAGCAGACTTGGGACTGCGCAGAGGGCTGGGGTGTCACCTCTGATTTTAAAAGAATAAATACACTGCTGAAGTGGATATTATCAAGAGCAAAGCACGCATCAGACTTAAGCGGAAATTAAACCTTTGACCCTAGGAAATCATAGAATCATAAACTGATTTAGGTTGAAAGGACCTTTCAACCTCAACTGGTCCAACCCCCCTGCAGGGCGCAGGGCCATCTGCACCTAGAGCAGGTTGCTCAGAGCCCCGGCCAACCTCACCTGGGATGGTCCAGGGATGGGGCAGCAACCACCTCTCTGGGCAACCTGGGCCAGGCTCTCACCACCCTCACAGTGAGGAATTTCTTCCTAATATTTAGTAATCCTTGCCCAGGCATTTCAAACACCCCTGACTCTTCACAGGCTGCCCAGCTGAGAGACCCCAGTGCTCCCAGCCCCAGCCTGCCTCCAGCAGCCCCTGGGATTTGGTGAGTCAGGCGGCTGAGCCAGGCTGCCCAGTCCTGGCTGCATGGTGCAGCACCTCTCCCCTCGCAGGGCTGGCCTTGCAGGTGCTGTGAGAAGAAACCCACAGGCCCATGGAGCTTTTTCAGTCTCAGACTCCTGAAAAGACCTTTAGAGTGAGCAGCACTGTCAACAAATGTATTTAATTTACAAAAAAACCCCAAAACAAAACAACCCACCATGAAACCCAACCTGATGTGATTTTAAATTGGAAAATAAATTAATCACACTGAAGACAGAACAAAAACTTATTAAAATCTATGGAGTTGTCCATATTTTCCCCCAAAAATTAGAAGGCTGGATGCTCAGCTGGTGTAAATCTCCTTTAAATGGCATTCACATCAATGATCCTACCCTGATTTACACCACTGGAGAAATTCAATTCCTCTGTGCCTGGGTCTCTCTGTACATCTGTGTCCTTTGAGAACTGATAAATAAAACTTGAACACAATATTCATCCACCACTTATTCTGCTTAATTATTTAAACTTCAGATTCTGGAAATAATAAAAGAGTAATAAAGAAGAGATTTACCATCCACCACAACTGCTGGAAGCATCCTGTGTTATTTCCTCCTTTACTTTTTAATCTCTCCCTCTCTTCTTAACTTTTTTTTTTTCTTTTCTTTTTGACTCATCAAATTGAATTGATTTATTAAAGTTGTTGCAAAAGTGAGTTGCTTTCATCTTTGGATGGTGATGAAGAGAAATGGGCTGCTCCGCTTTCCTGTGTCCCCCAAGTCCCACTCGTTACGAGGAGTAACACTTTGCTGTCTGGGGAGCAATTTGTGGCACGCCTGAATAGTAAAGGTGAATTAAAAGCAGGACATGACTTTGAAGGGCAAATGATACTTGCGATGACGAATTGCAAGAAGGATCCAGCCAAGAGATCCCAGCTTCTAGAAGACAAGCTGGAGAAGTCAAATCCCAACAGAAATCTGACTGAGCTTCTAGTAACTGGAAAGTCGAGATGGGCAAAGCCAACTTACTTTAAAAAAGAGACTTCCCCTGGTCTCTGGCCTCCCTAGAGCAGCTGGACTGGTGGTAGGAGAGAAATGATCTTCCCCACTGCCTGGTAAATGGCTGGGGATGGTTTCTGGATTTTTGGAGCTCCGAGTCATGGAATCATAGAACCATTTAGGTTGGAAAAGACCTTTAAGATCATCAAGTCCAACCATTAACGCTACTCTACCAAGTCCACCACTAAGCCATATCCCCAAGCACCACATCTATATGGATTTTTAACATATCCAGGGGTGGTGACTCAACCACCTACCTGGGCAGCTTGTTCCAATGCCTGACAACCCTTTCAGTGAAAATTTTTTTCCTAATGTCCAGTCTACACCTCCTCTGGTGCAGCTTGAGGCCATTCCCTCTTTTTCTATCATTAGTTACTTGTGAAAAGAGACCAACACCTACGTCTCTACAATGTCCTTTCAAGGTAGTCCAGTGGGTTATGGAGAGATCCATCCCTCCAGGCTCCATCAAGACCTCACAACCCAGACCAAACTTCATCTGGAAAAAAAATGCCATGGTTCAGCTACTGGAGGATTAATGGACCTGCCGTCAGCGCCAGATGAAAAGGAAAAAATTGCCCAGTGAGACAGAGCTGATAAAGCTGAGTTTCTGATAAACATGGGCACTCAAATCAGGGAAGGGCCCTGCAGGGAGCCAGGCTGTGGAACAGGGACAGCCTGCGGCGTGCCAACCCCAGCTCCTGGGAGAGCCTTCTCCCTGGGGCTGCAAGCAGGAATGTCAGGCGGCTGTCTGAAGCGAGAATGTCAGCGTGCCAGCTGTGACGGGCTCTAATCCCAAGCGCTTTGACAGGCCTGTCGCCTGCCATGTTCTCCCCACGCCCTGCAGAGATGAGATGAGCATCTTCATCATGCCGTGATATGGCACAAGCACCCCGAAGCACTGCGGCAGCTCGGGAAGGAGCTGCAGAGGGGTAGGGATGAGCGAGCTGGCACTGGGCACCCGAGGCCACTGCTGCTGCTGAAACCTCGCAATGTTATTGTGCACCGGGTGGAACATGTTTCCCCATGGCTTCGAACTTCAGAGCCCATGTTAAGACACCTGCAGCTCCGCACCCTGCTCACGTGGAAACCTATACCTGCAAGGGATGTGTTTTGGCCTCTCACAAGGCACATGAGGCAGAGCTGTGAGCATGTCAGGGCTTTCGAAACACAAGGACATGCTATTTTTTCCTTGCCAGCACAGAAATAGTGTTAAACACTTAAGCCCAGACCAGAGCTATTTAACTTATGCACCCAAATCAGGTTCTTTAATTCTGTCACCTGCTCCTCAGGCAAACCAGCTTCCCCAGCCTCTGGTGCTGAGAGCACAGTGGTGCCACAGCTCCAAACCTCATGTTTGCTAAGACTCTTTCTGGTCCCATCGTCACTCTGCCCAGAGCATCACACCCTCCTCCTACTGGAGCAAGGTCCAAAGAGAAACCAAGAAATTCTAAAAGTAACTGAGAAGCAACCAGGTATCCTACAATCTGCCAGAACCCCAAGATGTTTTTGCCATTGCTTGTCCTGGGGTCCACACACCTCCACTTACCTCCACAGCCACCGGCTTGGCCAGCACATCACCAGTACCAGACCAGCACAACACATGGCAGGATTAGGTCTGCACACCTCCCCCGTTTCCTGGCTGGGTTCCTCCTCTCTTCCCAGTTTCTATTTCCAGTTGCCTGCATGTCTGTGTGCAAAGCCCCAGCTCCCATCGGCAGATGCTTTGCCAGATGGGCCAGCAGCTGCATTGCCGCCACTGCTGCGCTCGGCACCGACCCAGCGGCAGTCCCCTGTCACACCACGCTCCCTCGCTGAGCCAGCGCTGATCCTCTGCACCACGGCAGCCACGACTCCTGCAGAGAGTGATCCTGCAGAGACTGTGGGACTTCATGACATACAGAGAGTGCCTGGATCAGACAGTTTTGGACCTCAGTTGCACTCTACTTGCAGATCAGGTCAGTCTGCAGCTTTTGATAGGACAAGAGGAAATAGCCTCAAGTTGCACCAGGGTAGGTTGGGCCTGAGGAACAATTTCTTCTCCTCCAGGGCTGTCCAGGGCTGGCCCAGGCTGCCCAGGGCAGTGGTGGAGTCCCCATGATCCCTGGAGGGGTTCCCAAGCCCTGGAGCTGTGGTGCTGAGGGACAGGGGTTAGTGGTGCCCAGGCAAGTGCTGGGGGAACAGTTGGACTTGATGATCTTCCAACCAGAACGACTCTATGATTCTATCCGTAGTGTGGGATGCCCAGCGACACAGTCCTCGACTGTGCCCTCAACTGCTTGCTGGTGCCACCCTTGTAAGCAGGGGGGCACTGTAACAGCCAGAGGCACCAGCCAGAACCTCCCGGCACCTGCTCAGCAGCTGTGACTGGCATCCATCACCAAGGTGGCTTCTTACCCCAGAGACTTGGAAAACCCCTGTCAGCCAAAACGATGCACAGCGCTGGACAGACCCACTGACAAATCCACAAAGCAGCTCTCCTCGTGCTTCCTGCCTGCCTGAGTTACCGCATCACTCCCCGGAGGTGGCTGAGAGCAGGATGGCAGCTCCAGCAACGCCAGCATAGCTTCCCCCACTCCCCGACCCATTTCCCCAAGACTCCTTTCGCTGGGTGCACTCAAAGGGACTCGCACCATATGCTGCGGATCCCAGCGCCCACCAGATTCTGCCAGCTTTTGAGAAACAGGCAGCGAAGTGTCAGGACTTGCATGTTATACGAATCACTTCAATATCAGAAAGAGGGCAAAGCTACCACATGCTTCCCGGCAGCCTGCCCAGGGTCCTGCTCAGTGGGATGCTCAAGCCAAAGGGGATGCCAGGAGAGAGACTGGCTCTCAGAACACCTTGCAGAGGGGAAAGGCACTTGCTGAGGGGCTTTCCAAGGCCCTAAATTCAGGGGGGGTTCATTTTTGCTGTGCTGAAGGAATCAGCACAAGCACTGCATGCCTATTTTGGAAGGAGTTTCACCTAACTTCAGCCAAATGCACAGTTCAAAGAGCAGCAAGGCAGTCCCAGGTGACAAGTACAAGCTAAAAATAGTGAACAAAAACTATTCCTAAGATCACAGACCCAAATCCCCGCGTCTTCAGCAATGAGGGTCAAACAAACAAGCCACAGCCCAGCCAAGGGTGCGCCAGTGCCAGGGACTCGCAGTCCACCCCCTTCCATACAAGCTCACTGCATTTCCTCTCCCCAAAGCCACAGAAATAAATTAAAAATTAAAATGATAGGAAATTATTTACCATGGAGATTTGGAGTGACAGCAATTAATAAATAAAAATAAGTATTGCTAATACCGGGCTTTTACACAGCACTTTAATTTGCAAATTACTTTTGAAGTGTGTATTATTAATTAATTCATTTACATCCACTACTTGGCCCTAACATACAATTATTTACCCTGATAAATTTTTGTGGAGGAACGTAAGGCTGCACTAGACTTGCAATAAGATCTTTTCAGCATCTGGACTGAGCCTACTCACTGCAAAACCTTGTCTGTACTGCCAACGACTCTGTCCCAGTTCTCCCCCTCCCCGAAAGTCGGGTGGCTGGCTGCTGCCCCACATCTGCAGGGACCTCAGCAATGTTCACACAGCCTTGATGGAAATTCTTTCAGGACATTCAGTTTGTTTTTGCAGCACATTCAGTTTGTTTGTGCACTTTGGATTCAGTGATCTGCTGGTGGCCCTGGGACCGGCTGTGCAGGGAAGAAAAGGAACTGCTGGACCAAGCTCAGCAACCAAAACCCCTCCAGCAGCAGTTACTCCAGCACAGAAAGCTACTGAATCCTTTCAGAAGATGCTTTCGTAATCTGTCAGCACTGCCCTGAGCAGTGAGGCCAGTTTACAGCTCAGAGCATCTGACCTCCAGCTTCTGTGAACACAAACAACAATTTCCATCCCATGCGCCTTTCAGAAAAATGCCTTGTTTTCGGAGGTGCCAAGGCCCGAAGGCGTATCGAGGGCTGGGTGACAGTGGCAAGCTCCTGGCCAGATGGATGTTTGGAGTCTGTCCTTTCAAATCCCGCTAGAGGCCTCAAATCCATGTCTGTCATCCTCAAACCTTGCAAGATTATAAACTGACGGAGGAAGGATGCTGTCCTGGCTTGCTGTTGGATGGCTGGAGAAGACAGGCTGGAGGCTCAGGTGGGCTCTGCAATCCCTTGGGCTCCTGCCTCAGGGCTGCTGCTAATCCCTGGACAGACTCAGGGCAGAGATAAGCAGTTTCAGACAGCTGAGTACCAAGGACAGACCTTGAGCTGAGGGGAAGGAGGTAAAACAAAGAAGGAAGCTCACTGAGTGCATTACTGTAGGCTGAGAGACCAGCTTCCATCCCAGTGCACACCATCCCATGCTGGGGGCCTGGCCAGGACCCAAGCTCTCCCCTAAAGGGAGCCCTCCCTGTGAGACGTGCAGGCTCATGTTTCACTTGAGAAAATGAATCCTTTCAGCCAATCCATCCCCTCTGCAGAGGTTAATTTATTAGCAGGGGAAGGAGGAGCCCCGTTGTTTTAATGAAACGTTTTGGCTGGGTGCACAGGAAATGCATTCACCTAATAGACCTATTATTCCTCCTGAAGAGCAGACTGACTTCCCAATTGTGTTTTATCCCTTACTGCATTAGAAATTTAGTCTTTTATTCTGCTTTCAAAGCAGAGGCTGCCAGGCAAATGAAAGTAGGGGAAGGTTTCAATGGGTATCAAGCGCAAGGCATCCCCGGGTGCAGCCGGCAGCTCCACCAGGCAGCCCGGGGAGGCACAAGGGACTCATTCACCATGAACTTGTGCTCCTTTTTCCTCCACTCTTCCCCAAAAATCCGTCTTGGCAGCCTCCCCCCAATATACTCGTCCCTGGGGTGGCTGCATGTGACAGCTGCAGTTAATATTTTCCTGCCACGAGATGTTCCAGCAAATATGTCCCTTCATTGTGTAAATTACAATTATTTTCTGTGCAAGGGGAAGGGGGGTGAAGTTAGTTCTGTTTTCTGGATTGGAGGGCCTGGCTGAAAAATGACACTATGCTTTCACAGCTGTTTCCTGTGCATTAGACTTATCTGTTTTAAAGTGAAGTGGTCCATCACGGACGAGATCCCTCATGGGGGAATTTCCTCCACCTCTGGCTGCAGTCTGCCAGATGGGGAGTGAGGATTCCAGTCTTGGAGGCTGTTGCAGAGGATGGCCATGAGCAAAGATTCTCATCTCACTTCCCTACCTGCAAAATGGGGCAAGCAACCCAAATTGCAGAGTAGAGGCAGCATAGTGGGAATGTAGACCAGGGCAAGGAGCTGAGTGCTGCAAGACAGAGAATCTCCAGAACACTGGGAAGAAAACAAGACAGACAGAAAAAGGGGAGAGGACTCAGCACCTGCTCTTGCTTTCATAGCACTGCTGTGACCACCTTCCAGCAACAACACTTAAATCAATGTACCCTTGCAAAGAGTCTCTGCTGTCACAGACTGTGCAGTGCCAGCACCAGGTATCATTGAATATTTGTTCTGGACATTAAAAATACAGCTCTGATTATTGGAGGTTGTTTTCCCTCAGCTCCTAACCCGTAACAAATCACCACTACCAATCAATAGGGTTTTAACTCCCTCCGCCTGGGAAAAAGGAGAAGGGGGGGGCGTAGAAAAGAAAAGAAAACAAAAACAAGAAAAACAACCACACAACTAACAGATTAATCCTGTCAAAAGAAGGGGGAAAAGCCACCGAACAGAATCACAGACCGGAAAGTTACGAACTAGCAATAGGTGACAAGTAATTATAGAACAGGAAAATGTATAAGGAACTCATTTGGGTGAGCAGCGACTGATTAACAGGCGCCACATTTATTTTCTTTATTTATGGGCTGGCATCGCAGAAAATTGATACGAAACACCCCATATAGCACACGGCTGGTGACATGTTCAACAAATGAAGAGTCTGGGAAGAAATCAAGCTGAATTATGTTCGCTGTTACTCAACCTCCCTCCCCCTCTGTGTCTCTCCCATCCTTTATATAAGGGAGTGCTGGTGACAGCACCGGCATCCCCCAGCTCAGCAGGACTTGGGGAACAGCTGGGTCACATCTTCATGGCCATTACCTCCCAGATAGAGACCTTGCAGCTCCTTGGCAGCAGCCATGTTGTCAGTGCCATGTCTATCCCCCACCCAGCTCATGTTATGAGATACCTGTGCTCAGCTCAGCAGCTGCACTTCCTAAACCTCCCCTGAACCCATCCTCCCTGAGGGTGCCTGGCTCTCCCTGTGGTGTGAAAGTTACTTGGGGGGGGGCAGGGGGGTAGTTTAGCCCATGATCCTCCCACCTCAACACCCTGGCATCTGACAGAGGCACTTAAATAGAATCATAGAACTGTTTTGGTTGGAAGAGACCTTGAAGATCATCAGGTCCAACTGTTAACCCATCACTGCCAGGGTACCACTAAACCATGTCCGTCAGCATCACATCTTCATGGCTTTGACCTGGGCAGCCTGGGCCAGGCTTGGACAACCCTCAAGGGAAAGAAATTGTTCCTCAGCTCCAACCTAAACCTCCCCTGGGGCAACTTGAGGTCAGTTCCTCTGTCCTTTCACTTGTTGTTCCTTTGGAAAAGAGCCCAACCCCACCTGGCTCCAACCTCCTGTCAGGAGTTGTGGAGAGGGAGAAGTTCTCCCCCGAGCCTCCTTTCCTCCAGGCTCAACAACACCAGGTCCCTCAGCTGCTCCTCCCAAGAGCTGTGCTCTAGAATAGGAAGCAATCTCCTTCCTTCCTCTGCTTTCACTTTGTTGGAAAGCATTGAACATTAAAATTAATGTTTGAGCTTTATGACCTTTGATAAACAGCAGCAGCTCATCACAGGCAAGTTTTGCTCCAAAGGGAAAAGCATGAAAATGCTGTAGCCTATCCTCACAGTACCACAGGCTCAAGCATCCAAGGGGCAGGATGAAACTCACACCCCATCAGTCTCCTGCTCTCCAAGCACTCCAATCCACGTCCTACAAGGAGAACCGCCCTGTTCCCAAGGTAAAAGTAGGATCACAAAAGGCTCCCGATCCCCAGAACTTGCTGTGGTTGAAAGGCTGCTCTCACCAGCAGCTCTCCCCACGGATGAAAGGCAGCGGCAGCTTTGATTGAAAACTCACTGTCTACAAACAAAAGTGACCCCGAGCAAATGGCACCTTGCTGAGTGGTTCATGGGGTGCAGCAGGGGGTCTGGCCACTCCCAGTTGATGTGGGGGGGGGGGATATGGTGTTGTGGGAAGGCTCAGAAGACAGAACGGTTCAGTAACTTCATCTTTGTCACCCGGAGACCCCGTGAAACAGGCCCTTGGTGCAATGGGTTTTGCATTGGAAAAAGGCTCTTTACAGAAACTTCTCAACAGCAGTAAAAGTTCATTACCTCTGGAGGGGTGACGCTTCCCCAGCACGCTCAGAACAGAACATCTCCTTCTTGTTTGCCTTCCAAAGTGCCACTTCTTTTCAAGATCCTCTGTTTTATGCTGGAGGGTGAATGGGTTTAGTACAAAAAAGAGCTGAAAGGAGAAAAGCTTCCAATTTATTAAAAACAGAACAGTACATCCAAAACAGTTTTAAAAATTTATAATTTCTTTACATTCTCTGCACTACAAATGTTTCCCTCTGCTCCTGTTTCTCAGTTTCACCCAGGTTTGGGCCTGCCTGCAGCTATCCTGCTTCTGCTTAGGTTGCCAACAGGGTCCCCCTCTCCAGTGCTCGGGCAAATCCCCTTGTCTCCCATGTGCTACCCCCTTTCTGCCTGCTTGTGTCAGGGCTGCTCAGATGCTGTCAGCATCGTGGAGGACTCCAGGATGCTCCAGCAGATGGAAATACCTGGGTGAGGATCACTAAGTACCACCAGTGAGCAAAAAAGTGACATTATTAGCCTCCAGTTTGAGCAGAATAAGTAAAAGTCTCCTCTAACTTGCCCCCAAGTTAGGCAAAGCTCAGAGTGTCCCTTTAAGAGGGATACTCAGTTATGAGACACGGTTGATTTAAATGCAAATTACCAGAAAAAAACCAAAAACAACAAAACTTTCTTTATTAAAATGCAAATTACACTTCAAGCCTACTGCCTCCTGCATGTCTCCCTGGCTGCTCCATGGCCACTCGGATCGAAGCCTTGGGACTCCCAGATGCTGGCAGCACCTGGTGCCTTGTGCCACCATCCCAGCCTTTTGGCAGAGGAGCTAGTGCAGTGAGTGCTGAGGGGACCTCAGTCTCCTCCAGAATAAACAAGCCCATCTCCTTCAGCCACTCTCCACAGGACTTGTGCTCCAGGCCCTTCACCAGCCTCGTTGCCCTTTTCTGCACATGCTCCAACACTTCTTTGTCCTTCTTACAGGGAGGGACCCAGAACTGAACGTGATATTCAAGGTGTGGCCTCATCAGTGCCAAGTACAGGGGGACGATCACCTCTCTATTCCTGTGGCCACAGTGTTTCTAATACAAGCCAGGATGCCACTGGCCTTCTTGGCCTCCTGTGTGCACTGCTGACTCGCATCTGGTCAACTATTGACCAATACCCCCAGGTCCTTTTCCAACCACACATCCCTGGGTGAAAAATTGGTTAGATGGATGAGTCCAAAGAGTTGTGGTCAATGGAGTTAAATCTCCAATGGAGTTGTCTGCCAGTCACAAGTGGTGTCTGTCCCCCGGGGCTCAGTGCTGGGGCCACTCCTGTTTAACATCTTCATCAATGATTTGGGTGAGGGGATAGAGTGCACCCTAGGAAATTTGCAGATGACACCAAGCTGGGTGAAAGTGTTGATCTGCTTGAGGGTAGGGAAGCTCTACAAAGGGATCTAGATAGGCTGGGCCAAGGCCAATTCCATGAATTTCAATAAGGCCAAATACCGGGTCCTGCCCTTGGGCCACAACAACCCCCAGCAGCCTCCAGGCTTGGGGAGGATTGGCTGGAGAAGGCCAGGCAGAGAAAGACCTGGAGGTGTTGACTGACAGCTGTCTGAACATGAACCAGCAGTGTGCCCAGGTGGCCAAGAAGACCAATGGCATCCTGGCCTGGATCAGGAATAGCAGGAGCAGGGAGGGGATCATGTCTCTGTACTTGGCTTTGGTGAGGCCGCACCTCGAATATTGTGTCCAGTTTTGGGCCCCTCTCTACAAGAAGGACGTTGAGGTGCTGGAGAGGGTCCAGAGGCGGGCTACAAAGCTAG
>WUAM01000239.1:174013-191999 GCA_024336885.1 Actenoides hombroni | reverse complement strand
ATGGTTTAGTGGTTTTGATAGGGCTAGGAATAAGGTTGGACTTGATGATCTTGAAGGTCTCTTCCAGCTGAAACTATTTTATGACTCTATGATCCCCAAGTCTGTAGCTTACCATGGACTTGTTATGACCCAAGTGCAGGACCTGGCATTTGGCCTTGTTGAACCCCATGCAATTAACCTTGGCCCACTGATCTAACCTGTCTAGGTCCCGCTGTAAAGCTTCCCTACCCTCTAGCTCTATTTCAGAACCACTGAGCACACGTTTCCACTGGAAGAAGCCCATAGACCCAAAGGGCTTAGACCTCTGAAGGTCAGTGAAGCAGCAGGAAGACTTGAGAGTGATCATGTGAAGCAAACACCAAACATGGATCCTGTACTGCATTGGCCTGGTGAGGGGCTCCAGCTTCACTGACACTGGGTTTCTCCAGCAACACACAAGCAGTGATCCCTGTAACCCTCCAACCTATCCACAGAGGAGATCACAAAAGTGATCTGAGGGTAGAACCCCTCTACTGGGAGGTCAGGCTGAGAGAGTTGGGGTTGTTCAGCCTGAAGAAGAGAAGGCCCCTGACAGACCTTCTTGCAACCTTTCAGTGCTTCAAGGGGTGTCCTGTCAGAAAGATGGGGACAGACTTCTGAGCAGGGCCTGTTGGGACAGGACAAGGGGTGATGGGTTTAAACAAAGAGGGAGATTTAGACCAGAGAGAAGGAAGAGATTTTGATGCTGAGGGTGGTGAGAGCCTGGCCCAGGCTGCCCAGAGAGGTGGTCACTGCCCCGTCCCTGGCACCATCCCAGGTGAGGTTGGCCAGGGCTCTGAGCAACCTGTTCTAGTTGCAGATGCCCCTGCTCCCTGAAGAGCTAGGTGATGCTGAACAACCTGCTTGCAACTCCATGATTCACCACTTCAACCAAGTCCTCTAGGAAGTCCTGGCTGTTGCCTTCAGCCACCAGCTTAAGTTGCTGGAAGATTATTAAAGATAGCAGGGACAGGAAAAGCTCCAAAATGGCTCATTTTTTCCAGTAAGCCCATTCCCCCAGGAAAGCATTTAATTGCTTTCTGATCCCACAGCCTCTGCAGGAGCCTCGCCTGACCACCCAACCATCCTCATATTTATTCCTCCACGGGGTCTGATTTGGACTCTGTTTTCCTTTCACTTCCTATTACTGTTCCCCTAATCCTCTCCTTCAGCCCTTTCCCATCCTTCAACCCGCATCTCTCCCTCTGTCCTTCCTCCTTCTGGCTTTCAAACATCCTTGTTCTGATATTTAGCAAGGGAAATGTCACCACAAGACACAGCGAGGCTTAGAGATGGACCAGAAATCAAATCCCCCCGTGTAAACAGCCCAGAGCATTGGCGGGGTGCAGCTCAGCAAACAAAGTGCAGCAGATCATGACAGGACATGAGCAAACCTCTAATTAATGACCTGAGGAAGGGTCTGCCCCAGGTATGGGTCAGGGACTGACCACACAGCCTGCGCTTGTGGCAGGTTAGCTCCTGTCCTGGTCACCACTTCCACCTCGCACATTTTGTAGGAACAGTGATGGATGAGATGAGGCAGGGGCTGTTCTCCCCACGAAGGCCAGGAACCTGTGCCAGCCGTTATGGGATGCTAAAGAAACCCAACTTGGGACAGCACCATAGGAAAGCAACTTTCTTACTTTCAGCTATTTATGGAAATACCCAATTTGCTTAAGCTATTAAAAAAATATATGTATAACAAAACCAAGGACCTAATGGATGCATGAACCCCCCCATACCTCCGTGCAATTCCCGAGAAAGTTTTGCTGAGCAAAACCCCCAGGAACTGTCTGACAGATCAAACTCCACCCCTTTCCTTCTGCACCACCCCCCTTTAATCACCATTTGGTATTTAGCATCCAGCATAATAGGCTCATCGTCAAACATATGCCAGCTTCGTGAAGCATTGCTTCATCTATCATTGTCTCCCAGGCTGTCTCATCTACCTTCCAGCATCGCTCCTGCACCTCCTGAAATGCTTTGTGCAAAGCCACCAAGAAGGCTCAGAGCCAGCACAAAAGTTGCAGCTCCTGAAGAATGAGCTGGACTTGACGTTCCCTGAAAGCAGCCCCGTCTGCCGCTAGCAGAGCTGATATATTTATTTTCATTAAATTTAATCCGGGGATATTCTTCTCCTCCCGCCTCCCCCCAAACAGTCGGGTTGTTGAAGCAGCAGGGCCCGGGAAAAGAGCCACCTTCCAGTTGATTTCTTATTCAGAGAAGCCAGACCCATGTTCCTGTCCCATTTAATTAACATAGAGGGGGAATTGGGTTGCACTGGAAATCGCTGCTCCATGCCTCGCCACACAGCACAGAAAGCTGCTGTTGAGATTTCTACTCCCAACCTCAATGCAGGAACCAGGTCAGGGCAGAGGCTCCCCTACTCAGTGTCCCATCTGTGGAACTGTCACCTCTGCTCCCACCCAAAACCTCCTCATGCCAGCCAAGCCATTGTCCCCAGCTAGAACAGAGATGCTCCAACCTCCTGCTGTGAGATTTGCTTTCGGGCTCCAGCTTGTCCCAATTCTAGAGATGAATTACACAAGCTCTCCCTACCTGTCACCCAGCCTCTCCTGGGTGGCAGGATCTAAATCACAAATGAAATGTGTCTCCTTCCCCAACTCTCCCCTGCACCTGGTTTCGAAACAATAGCTAAATAACCTCCCTCTCCTCAGCAGCATGAATCACCCAGACAGGTTGAAGTGACATGGGCAAATGGCTGATGTTTGAGGCAGTTTTTCTGGCCAGGTATAAAAATAATTAAAATAAGAGCTAGAAAAACTCTGTGATCAACTTGACTTCCAGGGCCAGGTGAGAGAAGACTCATTTGGGGTTTTGGTGGAGCTGGCACAGCTGTCGAGGGTCAACACTGCATAGGGATGAGTCTCAGGGTTCGCTGCCCCATCGATGGGGAATTTAGGGGACCCAATATAATGTTTCTCTTCCCTGCCAAAGGTTGCTGGAATGGCCCTCGGCATGTCCCCCAGGCAGGATCTGCAGCACCTTTAGTGTGTGATGACCTGAAGCACCAAGGTAAACTGGCATGGGAAGGAGGGGAAGTTTTAGGGCTAGACAGAATAACATACTGTGTAAATAAAATACTTGTGTAATCAGTGCTAAATTACGTAGCATAAGTTACAGGGAAAATATCCTTAAAGACTGTATTTCCCATTGTGAAGAATTGCTCCCTGTTTAGAAGCACACCAATTATTCCCTTAAACAAAGATGAGCCATATGTAATTTAAGGGTTTTATCACTCACACTTTGCAATAACGTGATTGAGTGAGTGAGTGGCAATAAATAAATCCCAGAACAAACCCTCTGAAAGTGAGGAAGGATACAGGACTGCATTTCCCGTGGTTGCTCCAGTTGGTGGGTTAGGAGGAGATCGGGGTGACCCAGGGTCTGAGGGACACCCTGCCCAGGGAAAGCTCTCCCCAGCTCAAGCTGCAAAGAAGCAATGTCAAGGTGCCATCCTGCCCATTGCTGGTGCTCAGTTACCCTCTCCTGATGCTTTCCAGACCTGGCAAAGCTGTGAAGTTCTCCATGGCAGAGTGCTCCATGGCTCTGGATAATGACGAGAGGAGCCCTTTGCTTCCAGACCTGTTGATCTCCCCCCACTAGTGATTATATTTATCCTAGATGCATGTTTAGGATAATGGCCAGATATCACCTGCTGAACGATCCAGCTGCTCTCCAAGTCAATGCAAAGTGGTCCCTCCAGTCCAGCTGAGTTTCAGGGCAGGTCATGGATTGGGAAAGAGCAAAAGCCTAATCCCAAATTTCTCACCCCTCATTTCAGAGCAGTTTCTGCATTGACTTTCAGAGCCTTTGAACCCAGCTTTCCCATGCTGGAGACCCAGGCTGGGGCTGTGCATTTAATGAGAACGCAATAAACTGCATCTCTCCCCTAGCAGTTAATTCTCATTCAATGCATTCTTAATATTCAATTACTATTTATGTAACACACGGCAAAGGATTATCCTATTAAACCTAAATTAAGTGCTTCGTTCATTAATTAATACATCTTATTTCAAGTGCTGCCAACATTTATCCCTGGAAACACAATATTTAAAACCAAAACGCACAAATGAAGGAAAGGGAGCTTGTTTCCCCATTGCTTTTACATTTGCTTAGAGATTCCAATGAGTTATGGAGCCTATAAAGTATTCACCACCAGCTCTGCAGGAGGGAGACTTTCCCAGAAGAACAGCAGAGTAAAAATCCCGGTACTTTGGAGACGGTGTGTTGTCTCCCTTGGTAAGGAGGCAGTGGAAGGTCAGCTCCTTCCAACCCTCTATTTCCTCCATTTCAGTATTAACACAACAGGGAAAACTCTTCTTTTCCCCAGCCCTACATGCTCTGCCAGGCAAACACACATGCAACCCCCAGCTCCTGTTTCCTCAGGGACCATAGGTTCTCACCATCCCATGGACACAGCAGCACCATCAAGCTCCCAGCAGCCATTGGGGTCAGACCCCAGTACACTGTTGTTTGTGGCCAGTGCTGTCTGTGCTTGGATCTTCTGCAGTGCTGCTGTAACTGCCAAGGGACCACTCGCTGGTTATTATATCTCTAAGCTCCTTGGAGAGTCACATCCCAGCATCACTTGACCTCTGTGGAATCACCCCAGGGAGAAATTGGCCCACAAGACCCACAACACTAGCAGCGAGCGGTAGGAAATGGCATGAAATCTCAATTAAGTCGAGAGTCTCTTTACAAAATAAATTCCTTCTTGAAGAACCAAACCCAGACTTCATTACAACAACTCAATTATACACGAGGCTGAGCTCCAGCGAGCTCGCAGAGACAAGAAGTTCACCGCAAGTATTTCACGCTTCTCTCAAATTATAACTTCCCTGCAATGCAAATGGAAGGTTCAGCAAACAACACACATTTCCCCAACATCACTTGGAAAACAAATTACAACAACGTCTGTTCAGAGGCAGAATGGAAGCTTCTGTATTGGCAGAAATGGGCTGGATTTCTGTGAACTTACTCCAGGGCCACTTTTTAGGGTAGAAAAAGAGGAGTTTGGTCCCCAAAGTCCCCCATCTCTCAATAAGAGGAAGAGCAGATACAAGGCATGAAAGCTGTAAATAAAATTTTTAAGCCCCTGGGTTTCCCTCTGCCAGAGGAGCTCAGTAGGATTGATTTTTTTTTTTTCTCTCAAGCCATCTTTCACTCCAAATGATGTCTTCTGAAATAAAATGACACTTCTGGCAGGCTGCAGCTTTGCAGGAGGAGAAGCTGGTCTCACAGAAGCATTCTGGCTGGCCTGGCTGCCCTTCGCCCACTCCTCCTCACCAGCATCCTCAGGGCCACAGGAAGCCGAGAACCCCACTCACAGCCCAGGCACCTTTGCTGTGCATGCAGACCACAGGCAGAGTCCCACTGGCAGTGGTGGGTGCTGGCTCCCTGCCACCAGCAATGCTGCAGGTCCCCCCATCCCAAAATCTCTGCTTTCTAGAAATGGAAACTCAGAGCAATGACTTTCACCTCCCAGCAAACAGGGACCCCGCCAGTTCCAAAACCCAGTTCAGGAAATACGAATAAGTGGTGTCCATCCCTTTTTGGAAGCACCAAGGAACATTTCTGACTCCTTTTTCCCCTCCTGAGTTTCCAGCTGCTGCTATCTTGGTTTCCAACAAAGCAGCACCTTCCCCTGGGCTCACAGGGAAGTCACAAGATTTCATGTCCTTTCCAGAAATCCATCAGAAAAACAACAACAACAACAAAAAACCCCACCTGCAGGAAATCTTGTTATTTTCTGGTATGAAGGAAGATGGAACACCCCACCCCCCTAAAAAAACCAACCACAAACAAACAAACAAAAAATGAACCACCAAAACTAAAGAGAAGAAGAATTTACAGGTAATTTCCTTGTCAAAAGTTCCTATCTGTAAATATAATCAAGATAAGACTGACATTGCAAATAGCTCTTTTTCTCTCCTGAATAAATTATTCAACACTGATCCACTCTAACTGCTTTATATTGCCTTCTGCTTTCCTTATTTATTTTACTTTATTTAGTTCTGTAGAGAAGTGCTGCCAATAACTGAAATGAATTCAGGCAATTGCAGGATTCAACAAATCCCTCCCGTAGCCCCCAGCAGCTCAGCCTGATCCCCAGGGATCCTCGCCTGGCTCCTTCCCTACTCTGCTCTCCAAGCTGCCATGAACAACCTCTGGGTTAAAGCACACTGCACTGATCCACGGTTCCTTCTTCACCAGGAGTAGTCCCTCATGGAAGGAGCATCAGGGCTGGTGGCCAGATTATCCCTCCCATTGGATAGGAACTGTGTTTTGGGAGAGGCTTATCCAGGCTGCAGAGAGCCCTCGGGGTTAGGAGAGCTTCCTGCATCTGCTTTCCCATCCCCAAAGGATGGAGGAAGTCCCATCCAACATCCAGGGAATGGCAATAACTTTTCTGAGCTGCAAACTGGTGGTTTAGGAGATTAGAGTTAAGCACAGGCAGATTCTCCTTGGTCACATCCCTTAATTGCTCATCCTTGGAGAGACAACAGCCTTTGACAGAGAGCAGGGGGTTCACAGCTCCGCACACCCGCAGAGAATTTTTGAAGGCAGACCAAAATCCTTGTAACACATCAATAAAGAGCCACGCTGCACACAGCATTTGAGAGTGAGGAAGTAATATTACTACTGAAAAAAAAAAAAAAAAAAAGAAACAAACCAAAAAACAACACCTCTGCAGCAGCACTGAAAGCTAATAAAAATATTACATGAGAAACAGAACTGTTTTGAAGGAGGCAAATAATATCCATGATGATGACTCAATTACATAGAAGATTAGTGCTGGTCAGTTTGCGGAGCCAAAAGTTTCTCAGTGAGGTTCTGAACCGAGGAATGGGTGGTAACTTCATAAATCTGAGGGTAATGGGAGTGAGGGGCCCAGAACAGGGAAGGGGGAAAATCAAACCAGAAGCCAGACAAATAAAATCTCATTCTAATCATGAAACAAATCACAGGGAATTTTTATTTTTTCCCTGGGAGCAGGTTTCAGCCAGGGCAACATTTCTTTAGGTTATTGATTAGCAATTAGAGAGGTGTTTTAGCTGCTTCTCTGCTGTGTCCCTGTTCTTCCCTCCAGAATTTCAATTGCACAAGACCTATTTCCACCCTGTGGCAGGGCTGGGAAAGCATCACTGCCTGACCCCACAGCCCTACATCCAAGCCTTCACTCTTGCCAAAAACCTTGGGGAGGAGCAGGAAAGGCAGCTTTTGGAAAAAGAAAAATACTCTTGAAAGGGTAAGAAATAATCTTAATTCAATCCAGCAGGAAGCTTCCCCCCTTGGCTTCTAAGAAGGACAGATGCTCTTTAGCTGCTCTCAAAATGAGATGAGCAGTGCTGGGGACTGCAGGCAGTGACTCCACAAAGGTGCTGGGCATGGGGAGGAGAGGATGCAGAGACCACTCAGCCCCATGGGAACACACCGTTAAACCTGCTGGTGCCTCCCTTTTCTGTGACCCATGTTGGACGGCCCCATGAAATGCCACCATGACATCTGACAGCTGTCACATGAGCGACATGAAAAGGCAGGGGGGGAGGCTCTGCAGAAAGGAGTGATGAAGATTTGCATTAAAAAATGTAAAACCCCAAACACATCCCTGCTAAGAATCGATGGAGGAAAACCGACAGTGCCCCCGAGGAAAGAGAAGCCAGACCCCTTCTCTAACAGCAATTTCCAAACCTTATTATCTGGTTCCTTGTAAAAAGGGGAAGTTAAAAGGAAAAGAAATAAACTGATTTCTCTTCAGATAATTCACAAGGGCTCCGAGTGCATTGTCAACATATGCCTTTATCCAACAGGCAATTTGATGAATTTCAGACTGCTTTTGTATTGCTGTTTGCTGAGCAACATCCTCCATGGAAATTGCAGCTGGCTTAATGCTCTCTTTAGCACACAGTATAATTGCCCCCTGCAATTTGGTGCCTGGAAAGGTTACCAAAAAAAGAAAGGAAGGGAGAGAAGAGCAACTTCCACACCATTAAGATGACTTAGGGGGTGGAACCCCTCTGCTGTGAGGCAAGGGTGAGAGAGTTGGGGTTGTTCAGCCTAGAGAAGGGAAGGTTCCAGGGAGACCTTATAGTGGCCTTCCAGTATCTGAAGGGGTCTACAAAGAAAGTTGGGGAGGGACTTCTTACAAAGGCTTGTAGTGATAGGATGAGGCGTAATGGCTTTAAACTGAAAGAGGATATATTTAGATTAAACATTAGGAAGAAATTCTTTACTCTGAGGGTGGTGAAACACTGGAACAGATTGCCCAGAGAAGTTGTGGATGCTCCATCCCTGGAAGTATTCAAAGCCGGGTTAGACAGAGCTTTGAGCAACCTGCTCTAGTGGAAGTTGTCCCTGCCCATGGCAGGGGGATGGAACTAGATGCTCTTTAACATTTCTTTCAACCCAACTATTCTACCGCTATATGAACTTTGTTGGCTGTGGAACAAGGGAGAAGGAGAGAGAGAAAGCCAACAGCATTTGAAATACAATTTATTCTAGGCCATGGCACGCAATTGGAGAAAGCCACAGGCCAGTCCCATTCCACACAGTGAGGGGACTTCCCCAGCACAGATGAAGCCATGGATGATGGGGATCAAGCTATCTCAGCTCCCCCACAGATGGGTCTAATAAGCCCCTCTGTCCCAGGCAGCCTGTCCACCAGCAGCAGTGTGGGCTGGACATCTCCTCTCACCCTGCACATACCTCCAGCCAGCGGGATGCACAGCAGAGCAGCCCAGAGACCCAACTGAGGGGCTGAAATGCAGTCCCCAGAGAGCGGGGGAGTCAGAAGGACAAATTGCAAAAATCAAAGGAGAAAGCCGCAGAGGGAGGAGAGGAGGAAACCCCCGAGGAACAGCTGGAGAAGGGGGTGGAGAGGGGCTGGCTGGCAGGAGGAGTGCATGCTGGTGAGGGAAGATGGCAGAGGGGAGCACGGGAGGCACAGAGACGGCAGGCAGTGTTTATTAATTTTCTGCTTGACTGCATTTGGTGCCATAGCTCTGAGATCATGGAGCCGCTCCACACTCTATTAAATAATTCAATCTGCGAAGAATCCAAGTGTGTAAGCGAACACTCTTATGCATCTTAAAATTTAATTGTAGAGCTAAACAAGATTAAGTGCAAGGAAGACATAAAAGATATGAAAATAGATGCCGTACCTTTTGTTTCTCTCACTGCCCAAGCCTTGCACAGGAACCTTTCCCCATTTTTCACACTACGCCACTAAAGAGCCTAAGCCTCTTTTTATCTGCTCCCCCCACTCCTATTTACAGCTGTGTTTGCAAGCAGCAGGCTTGCAAATCACTTAATATCTATTAGAGCAGCTCCATTCACTCTGTGAGGCTCCTGCTCTGGCAGCCTTTCCATTATAAATCCTCACATTCAAGGGTTTAGGGAAATCAGCCGCGAGCACTTGCTCTAGTAGCCCCTTTGCCTGGCTGGATCCCACTGTGACTCCCTAACTGGGCTGGTGATTGCTTCCTCGCTCCCATAAGTGTTCTCTTCCTCCTTTTATCCCCCTGCAATGCTCCCCACGCATGCTGGGCACCCATAAACCAGCAGCTCTGGAGGGTAAAGCCCAGCTACCCGCAAGGCACCCAGTGCCTTCCTCTACAGACCGGGTCAAGGGAAGGAAAGCATCTTCCTTGCCAGTACTGCACTGAGGCAGCCCATGCCGCTGCCCGACAATTCTGCATTGCTGCAGTAACCTCTGAAACCTCAGGTGAGGGGTGAGGGTCTTGGCTTTCATTTGGAAAGAGGTGTTAAGCCTGTCTCTTGGGACTGGGGAGCAAAGGACAATCTGTTGCTCACAGAGGCTCAAAAACAGAGACCCCAAAACCAAGTAGAAACACTCGCAAGTTCATTCCCAAGCCAGCCTCATGTCTAAGAACAGCCTTTGAGGTTCAACACCCAGATGTGAGTACTAGAGATTAGCTCAAAACATATGCAAGTGCACAAAACACCTGCTCCTGCCCCAAAAGCAACATGCCAGACTCGGGGCTTGCCCAGCAGTCCTGGCAGCTGGTCTAGTGATGCTCCCATCTGCTTCCAGAGAGGCTCCCGTGGGGCTGAATCCCAGGGGCATGATTTAGTTCTCAGCCATCAGCCCACAAATCTCCCACAATGTTTTTTTGGGGGGATGGGAACACAGGGCTGAGCACCTCCTTGCTTGCAGCAAGTCTGCGCCTCCCAGCTCTGCTCCTCGGTTTGCTCACAACTGCAACAGCATCACAGGGATGGCCAAGCTGAACATCCTCTGGGAGGGCAGGGAGGGAAGCAGGAAGAAGTAAATACAGGATTATAATGGGACAATAATGGGGCAGTGGAGCTGCCTTTGTGCTCCTGTGGTTGAATAGGAAGAGCCTTGTCCCTGCTCCTTGAGTGTGCTGCCCCTCAGTCCCTGACACAGGCAAGCATCTCCAAGCACTCCTATGGAGAAGAGAATAAAACCCAGGTGGGGCTGGAAGAGACAGTGTCACTGCGGCAGAGGGAAGGAAAATTTCACTCCTTTTCAGACAGGGAATTTGAGACCCATTAAGACCAAAAATCACACCGGCAAGTGTTAAAGGATAAAGTGGAGAGTCTGCTGGCTCCAAACTGCTGGATTCCCCCAGTCTTTCAGCAAAGAGCTTCCCACCACCCCTGGGCAGCAGCCAGAGTTCTGCCAGGGGAACAGAGCTGCTTTGGGGACCCAGGGAGACCCTCATCCCTTCACCAGGCAACAGATGTGAGTTTGGGGGCAATTAGTATTTCATTAACTTCACCACTCTTCATTATGTTGTCATTAATAAAGAGCTCTGTGCAAGGGGGAAAAGAAGCACATGAGACGCTTTCCACATGGAAGTCAGAAGGGGAAGGCACAGAGCTTTTACCTGTCATGATGGGCTCCAACACCACCTTTGAGAGCGGGACCCTGCTCCAATCTGTATTCTGAGACTTGTCCCACTGCCAGCCCAGTTCACCTGCACCTGGCTTCTCCCAACCCTGGTCAGCTCAGCACAGGTAGCTGGCCAGGATCCGCATTTGAGTGTGACTGGTGCTGCAGAAAAAGCTGAGCTTTAAGCGGGTGTTTATAGGATCAGCAGCATCACTCCATGGATTTACAGCCACGTGTGGTGGGAATCATCGGGTGTCATTTATTTTACACTGGCACACATAGGGACCATACAAGAAGTCACTGGAAAAAAGAAAGTCACACCAATTTGGCGCATTTTCATAGCTTTGCTGAGAGATCAATCAAAACGCTGCCTCTCTGCCAGAAAAGCGAGCTCAAGCATCTCCTGCAAGCCCGCCTTCACCCAAACACAGCGTCACTGGAATTTCATCTTCGCTATTACACACAGGCTCGCAGATGTATTAATATAATTTCTCGCAAAGGGCAAGAAGTGAAGCCCGAGGCTGCTTTGTCTTCATTTGTTTTGCTGCTGAGCTTTTCATTGCTGATGACTGCTGTTACATGGGCTGTTAGGGATGCAGGCTGCCAAAAAAAACACCCAAACTTTTCACTGCTTGAAATCTCATCAGAAGCCTCCTGCTCCCCAAAAGAGGTGAGCGGGTTTGATGCAGCAGGGGACAAGCAGCAAGGATAGCAAATAAATAAGCTGCACCAGCCCATTGCAGAGGTAGGCATGTTAGTAGCTGGTTAGACATGGACTCTCCCTCACCAAAAAACCCTAAAAAAAACGAACAAAAAAACCCCAAAAAAACCAAACCAACAAAACCAAACCAAAAAAACAACAGCAGAGGTTGTACTCAGCATTAGGGAGGTCACCCCTTAAATCCTGGATTCAGGTTTGAGCCCCTTACCCCCAAGAAGGACATTGAGGGGCTGGAGAGTGGACAGAGAAGAACAACAGAGCTGGGGAAGGGTCTAGAGCACAAGTCCGGTGAGGAGCAGCTGAGGGACCTGTGGTTTTTCAGCCTGGAGAAAAGGAAGCTCAGGAGACACCTTCTGGCTCTGACAGCTTCTGACAGGAGGTTGGAGCCAGGGGGGGGTCGGGCTCTTCTCCTAAGCAACAAGCACCAGGACAAGAGGAAATGGCCTCAAGTTGCCTCAGGGGAGGTTTAGGTTGGAGCTGAGGAACAATTTCTCCCCCTCCAGGGTTGTCCAGGGCTGTCCCAGGCTGCCCAGGGCAGTGGTGGAGTCCCCGGGATCCCTGGAGGGGTTTCCAAGCCCTGGAGCTGTGGTGCTGAGGGACATGGGTTAGTGGTGCCCTGGCAGTGCTGGGTTAACGGTTAGACCTGATGATCTTCAAGGTCTCTTCCAATCAAAATGATTCTATGATTCTACATCATTTCTCAGGCTCTCCCAACACCCCGCACACATATCCCTGTGCACACCCCTCTGGTGACAGATCTCTGTTCTAACATTTATAGTGATTGACTGATGGCATAGCAACAAGTGAATTAAACAGGCACTCACTCTGACATAGAGTGGCGGTAAATGTCATAAAAGATCAACCATTATATTCCGAACATGGCTTTCCTACCGCTGAGCGAAACCGATTTAGGTGATTTAGTGGAAATGAAGACTGGGGAGAGCATGAAGAGGAGAGGGGGAAGTCTGGAGTGGTGCTGAGCTCCAGAGCCTCACCAAGAGCTGCAGCAGGAGCATCCATCAGTATGTATCCATGAGGTACAGCACCCTGCAAGAGCAGAGAATTATCTCATCTTCCCAGATAGAAGAGAGACCATAAGCTCGTTCCATGCCGGGCTATTGTATTTCCTCTCTTCCCTGTGGTGTGAGCATCAGACTGGAAGCAAATGAGGCCAGTAGTGCAGGTGTGAGATCCACCCACCAGATGTTTCCAGATGTTAATCCGAGACATCCCAGTGCAACCAGCCTCCTGAGACCTGCATTCCTTGTACAATGTCAGGACTCAGCTAAAAACTAACTCAGTGTCCCCAAACAATCCAAGTCGCGTGCCTCTTCCCAGCTCCCTTGCCCTCCCCACACAACATGCTCCTCCAAGACAACCCAAAAAACAAAATCAAATCTGTATTCCAAAGGCACCTGCCTTAAAAATAATGTTATTTTGCAGTAATGCCACTTTAAATCTTGAGCAATTGAAAAACCAATTTGCACTTAGAAACATTCAATTTGTTTGCAGGTGTTTTCCCCTTAAGTTGCTCTGGGTAATCTGGGCTAGCAGAACATGCATGGGAGCCCCAGACAAGTGCCACAGGCCTCGACACTGTCTGATCTGGGCATGGTTTGAAAGACATGACAGGAGAATCATGGGGCTGAAGCAGAACCTCTGCACCACAGAAATTAATTTATCGTATCCAACAACTGGAGTGAGATATGGGCTGGGCTGAACAAGCTGCCAGCACACAGAGGCTCACACACATGCAAACCTTCCCCAGTGTGGAGGGGAGACACTGGTCCTGAGGACTAGAGACACTGGTCCTGTGGGCATGGTAAGGACCAAGAGGGATGAGGGGGACGTTTGGTTTTGTCCATCTGAGAGATCGGACACAAAAAAGTTCAGAGGGGAAAGGGACCAAGGGGTCCCACTGCTGGAGAGCTGCCCCAGGCAAGAGAGGGAAGAGAGCTTACAGCAGGGCTGTCCTGAAGCAGAGTAATGTGTGTTAATGAGTAATCAATGAGTATTTAATTAACTGTTCATCAGTCACTAGAAAGTCCTGCATGTATAATGCCATGAGTTTGAGCTGAACAACTCCAGGCACTTCAGCTTTTTGCAGTAAGAGCTCAAATCAGTTATTCTCAAAGCTTATCGCAAGAAAACTCAGTGCAAATCTCAGCTGGGTTTGTTCAAGAATTTCCTTTTTGTCCCACACTGCCTCAATAACACAAATTCCCCCCATTTTGCAAGAGCAGCTCGTAGTGTGCGCAGAGAGAGCGGCATTGCCGAAAACAGCGCAGCTCCATCCTGTGCAGCTTCAGCAAAAACCCACACAAGGGCCTGAAATCACAGTTCCATCTGCTCTCTCATGTTGTTCAATCTCAGGCCAAAGACAAGACAACCTGCAGCATCTCCCACCATGCTCTCCTCCCTATGCCAGCAACTGTTTGTGTTTGCCATCAGATGGAGCCCAGCCTGCAGATACTTGCTTCTCATAAAAACAGCTATTTGCTGTGGCATGAGGTGGCAAGTCTGGACCCAAGACGTGGGATTACCAGTGAATCTGCTAGATATTCTGCTGAGCAATGAAGGTCACGGACCATCCACTGGCAGCTTGGGATTGCTGACACGGGACAGAGGTGCTGAGACACGGTCTGCCCACAAGATTTCCTCCTCCCAGCAAGAAGGCAGAGTGACTAACCCCAAACCCAACTCATACATCAACTTAATCGTCCTCCCTGACACCCAGCATCCCTCACCTTCCAGCTAGCTGCTCTAAGGTGTGCAGCTATTGATCCTCTGGATGACCGTGTGATTGGAGTCTAAAAATCTAATGCCTGAGAAGTCCAGCCAAGCCCAAACCTCTCAAATCATGTTGACACATTTAGGAGGTGCCGGGCGCTTCATCCTCCCCAGTCCGATATGTAATTATGTACATGTCACCGTGATGTAGGTGTTTGGCAGGGCAATAAAACCCCAGAGGCCCTGACAGGCGGCTGCTACCATTCCACACTGCCTGCGAGAGCGTTTGCTGCCAATTTCTTTCTGTAGTTAGACCGGAGGAAATAGAGCTCAATAAAGCAGCGTGTGGATCGCAGTGCAAAGTTAGTCCTGAAAAACAGGTGGAGGAGATGTCAGAGGGTGGCTGTCACCCCAGGTTTGCACGGGTTTAAGTATTATTCACTGTCTTTCTTCCCCGCTACAAGATTACAGCCAGGTAAGGGGGGGTTAGCAGCTAAGAGCTGGACAGGGCAGCCTGGAGATGCAGGGTCTAAACCTGTACCTTTCATTTCTCTGCTACAGACAACAGCAACCTGATTCCACCAGAACCTGTCTTCCCCTCTCTCCACATGTGGAGATGAGGACAGGTCCTGGGACCTGCTGGGAAGATGGTGCTTCCCAGCCACTCTCTTTCTCTCTCTCCATGGGCTCCAGGGAAGCCCAGGCACTGTGGGGTCATGGGGTGATGCTTTTTACTGCCTGTCACAGACCATCAGGCTGGGAAAGGCATTGGTGGCAGCTAGGGTTTAGCATGGCACACCAGCCCTTTGGCCAGCAGCCTCACACTGGGCTGCAGCAGCAGCCATGGCAAATTCCCTCACTACTTCCTTAATCCCTTCAAAGCCCTTCAAGGCTTTGCCACGCTCAGGAAGTTCCCTGCCAGCTGATGCTGGGAGGTAACGGGGCTGCTCTCCTGGCTGATGTTCCCCCAAAGAGCACAAACGGTTCCCAGCAGCTCAATTCCTCCCATCAGGGCTCAGGAAGCATAATTTTTCTTCACTAATATATCTTTTGCTTGATGAGCTGTCGATGGCAAGAGGATTTAATCTCCCATACCCTTGCTCTCTCCCAAATCCACTAAGGTGAAGACACTTTATTCCAGAATCACTCAGCTGTCCGTTTCTATCGATCATGCCTTGGCATAGGTAACCTTGGATCAATAGGCTGCCGATTATTTAGTGCCTGTTCACCCACATCAAGTGCCAGCAGGACAGGAAGTGGCCTGTCTGCACCCAGGCTCTGCCTGCACCCAGAGAAGGCCAGGGACCCACAGCCAGTCTCTAACACCAACTCAATACACCAGGCTTTTCCCAGTTGGTACCATGTGGGTACAACTGGTCCCTTTTTCAAGTGGATTCAGGCCTTGGGTTTGATGCTTCCCAGTTTAAACACCTGTGCCCTGCTCTCAGGGTCCATGCTGGGCAGCACTGCTCTGTTGTGGCGCAGACCCACCCCTGGCTCTATCCACAGCCGCTGGGCAATCTCCTGCCTACAGCTTTGCCTCTCCTAACCCAAGATCCCCATCAGCAAAAAGGCAGCAAGACCCATGACTGACTTTGCGATGTGCAACACTACTCCTCAGCACAGGGGGGTGGGCCATTCACCCCACTTGGCTCTTAAGCCAAAACCCCTCTCTGTATCTACCTGATGATTCATCTGCCTCCAACAGATGCTCCCTCCAACCAGCTACTGTCTTTCTCTTTCTTTTTAATCAAATCCTTTGCTTCTCTTTCCTTTTAGGAGCCAGAGCCATTTTTCTATTACATAATGATTGATCAAGCCTTTGCAAGCAGGCTGTCAGCATCTTGGTACTTCATTTCCAATCCCCCCACAGCAGGTTGCTGAGCTGTGCCCACTCGCTCCAGCAGTGGCAAACAGATACATAACCGCACACAATTAAGGAGAGGATGCAGGGGGAAAATTGATCCTACTTTTGATTTTATACCCCCAGCTCAAAACCCTGTATCAAAGTGAGGGAGAAGTCATCATTAACCCTGAAACACATGAGCAGAGGAGGAGGTGGACACGGAGGTGAAACCATAATGTTGCTGAGTGCCAACAGAAAGATGCTCCATCCTTACGCTGTGCAAAAAAAAGCAGGAGAATAGGGAAGTCTCAAGGGCCCCAGCATAGCTTGTGCTAATGAGTTGTTTTCTACTGTAAGAAACAAGAACAAGCCCAGATTCTGCTAAACAAGGGCTGTAGCTGCAACAGGTTAAAGATCAGCCCCCACGCCCCCAACCAGGGGAGTGCCAACAAGATGGTAAAATCATAAAATTAAACCCTCCTCTTCCTTCCTCCCTATTGCCTGGCACGTTAAATGACTCTGATGTGTGCACATGTGGCTAGCAAAGGCACAGTGGTCCCCTGCCCAAGCCGGGGTGCTTCCCTCTGATGACGCAGTCAGACTGGTAAGCTGTGTACTGACCCCTGGGGAGCAGCAATGGGGTGCCCAGGAGAAGTGGTGTTGCGCTTCAGCCCCTTGTCCCATGCTGCCTCTGGATTTGCTCTCCTCACATATCAAGTGGCCAACAGTCCTGGGACAGGCGCTGTTTGTACTGCAGCAGATCCAATACACAGGGAAGACCTCAGATAATTAACACCAAAATAATGTAATAACAACCACCACAAAAGGTTGGACCAGATGATCCTTTGAGATGATCTTTTGAGATCCCTTCCAACACAGGCTGGTCTATGATTCTGGGACAAATCCATTCTCATTGCTCTGTAACCCAAATCCCATCCCCTCTCCAAGCACAAGCCAGGGTGATGCTGGATGAGGCCACATGCTCCCTTGAGCTCACCCTTCACCAGCTGCTGGCAGGGGGCTGAGCACAGCACAGGCTGCAGCTGTATCATCCACTGCCCACTGGCAAAGAGCTGCCTTATCTGGGCAGGAGAGCAGGGCTGCCCTGCCTATCAGCCATCCGTGGATTACCAGGAGCTTATCGGTTTTATTAGGGGACAAAAGACTCTTAGCAGAAGGGTTCTGAGACAGTGCGAAGGGATGGCTGATAAGAAACAGCCCAGGCTTCTTAGACATGCCGTGTCTGGCACATCACAGGCTGCGGGACTGTGTTACAAAAATCAGTGCATACACTGAGCACTTTGGGCAACTGATAGCGATGATGAAAGTGTAACAGCGATGTATGGGGGGGTGATGGCTCCTTCACAGCACCACCCACTCACCCCTCCAGCGGCAGGATCAGGCTCTCCAAACCTGGGCTGACTGCCTCCTCCTCCTCCTGGCAAGCCATGGGCTGCACCACCTCAGTGGTCAGCCAGGACATTTGGGGTTCCCCAGGTGGAGTGGCAATGGGACAGGACCTGTTAACGCTCAAGAGCAAAAAACCCAGTCTGGCTGAAGACCAAGGCAACACATGTGAATGCACCAGTGGAAAATACCCAAGAGGCTTTCATTTTCCTTCCCCAGTTTCAGACAACTCTATTACTGTTCCCCCCCCCCCCCCCTTTTTTTCCCCCCCCCCTTTTCTTAACAACATCAAAACACATCCCACATACAATCTCCCCGGGCACAACAAAAACCCCCCACACCCACACAAACCCACCACAAC
>WUAM01000239.1:149261-173913 GCA_024336885.1 Actenoides hombroni | reverse complement strand
CCAAGGGTCGTTTGTTTTCTGTTCCCGATTTCGAACACCTTTTTTGCGTTTCCCCCCCCCCCCCCTTTTTTTTTCCCCAATCCTTTTGGTTGACATGATAGAACTCATTCCATTTACAATCTTCACTGGCAAGAAACAATCCTCCCTGGACTCCAAATGACCTAACTAATAGGGTTAGAGGCTGTAAAAAGTGCAAGACAAAATTTTTAGCTTCTTCATACTAATTATCTTCTCCGAGCAACAAGGCCACAAAGCTACACAGAGCGACACCGAGATGCCTGGACTGCCAAGGGGACACGGGGCTGTGTGAAGGCTGGTTGCTGACTGGGAACATGCTTTGTCTGGTCACACTGGTTGCATTTCAAGGCTTTAAAAAAATAATGCGAATTTTCCCTTGCTGCACGGGATGCATTGAACTCAGGGCACAGCCTGACTGCATGCCCCTCGAGCTCCCATCACAAGCAGCCCAGCATGACCACAGGCATGGGAAATAGGGAGGGAAGAGGTGCAGAGGGGCTGGGAGACTGGGCAAGCTGTTTTGCCACTGTAATGGTAAGAGCAGAATGTGGATAAATAGGCTGACAGATAATGCTATTTAGAGACAGACAGACACAGCAGGTAAATAATGATAATGATCTTCTAACGAGCTTACATCTGCACAGCACCTTGCCTCCAACTGAATCCCAAAATGCTTACGCAAAATAAAAATTAAAAAAAAAAATAATCTCAACACAATCCCCCCACCCTTTACTGGTTTACTGCCAGAACTGTGGTGGGGGAAACAGGGACTCATCCTGATGCTTAGCTGTGTCCAGCTCCTGGCCAGAGCCCCCTGTACCCCAGGATATCTCCCACACCATGCACCAGGACACAGAGCAGTTTCCAAACAGCCTCCACGACCTCTGCCTTCAGGAGGAGGCCACTCCTGCATCACATCCTTTGATTTTTAACAGCCAGTTGCCACCAAGTTCTGGAAAGCATCATTTAGGACCTCTTGGGCTGTTTCTTTTGGTATGTGACCTGAAAATGAATGCTCCGATTGAGCCCCAGGTTTTCTCCCAAACTTGGAGCAAAAGCTTTCAATGCATCAAGGGCTACCTCCAGATCCCAACCATCCTACAAATGAATCACCATTTTAACCTGAGCTGTTATTACCTCTCTGTAGCCTGGGAATATGCATCCCCCCCCAAGTTGTGTTCTCGAAGCACTTGTCTCGATAGACCTCTGGGGTAAAAGGTGAGTGTTCAGGACTTCCAGTCCAGCTCTGCTCTCATTTACAACTCTATTTGTTCTATCGAGTGGTTATTGAGCAAGGACTATAGATTTCTTTCCAGCTTAAATATGTGAAAACAAGTACACTAATGAGCAATCTGACCACTGTAAAAATGACTACTGACAGACCTTCAAGGACCCAACTTTGCTGCTTTTAAAACCACTAAAAGCAGGAGAATACAATGAATTGCCCCAGAGCCATCAACTTAACCTCAGCCAAGGGAAATTCCTAGATGAATGCTTATTGTAAAAGAAAACAAGCAGAGAGGAAGGAAGGAAGAAAGAAAAGCCCAGAATAAAATCATCTCTTGCCAAAGCTGCTCCAGTTCTTCTGTGACTATTTCATGCTGAAGAAAGAAGCCAAAGGATAAGATTTTCAGATGCTCCCACATTTCTTCCACCACTGCAACTCTCACCATGGCAAAGAGTAACACTCCAGTTGCTTTCAAAGGCCTTCTCAATGGCCACTGCCATCCTTGCAGCATCCAAAGCACCTTCTAATAATACCCAGTACAAGATCCCAGAGTCCAGTATCAGCCATGGATCTGCTGACCCCAACGCAGCTCCTGCAGGATCTTCAAACCATGGGATCACTAGAACATAAAAAAATAGCATAACTGTCTGAAAAGCGGAAGGAGACACAAGAGCTTTGTATCAGTGAGAAGCTACACCAAGCCCAAAGAGGGCTTGCTGAGGCCCATCTCTCCTTGCCAGGAGAAAGATAGGTTTCCACAAATAAGCAGTCCATGAGCACACAATCTAGAGCTGGTATGGAGATTAGCAACACTATCACACAAGCTGAGATTTATAAAGTCCTTCCCTCCAAGGCAGATGAATATCTTAATCTCTTAGTCCACTTTTAATAAAAGCTTGGCACTCAAAGACGTTTACACCTTGGTTTGTAGTTGCTGGGGACTCATAGCTTCAGTCTTTGGCTGCTGCTCCCTGTCTTCAGAGAGACGACCTGGCTCTTGGCTGGAAAGGCACTTTCTCCCTCACAGCAATGCAAATGTGGATGGACTGCAAGAGAAGATGGGGCAGGAGGTGGAGCTAACAGAAACTAGAGACACGGGTTTGGGGATCTGCTGTGCAGACTGAGAGCAGATGCTTCATGCAGCGGAGGACGGGAAGGAAGTGTTTACAGGCAATGAAGGACACACAGACAAGGCAATGCTACTTCAACCTTCTTAAATATTGAGGCTCACTCTAACCCAGCAGGACTGGCTGAAAGCCATGGTCTTCGAAAAGCAGAGAAAAACTGCTCAGCTCCCCACAGCCAAGGGCTCGCTGCAGCTCTGGGAGCAGGACAAACAGAAGGGGAAGTTGCTGGCCTCACTCCCAGTTCCTAAATTCCTGGAATGCACCTCACCTCCCACACAAGTGCAGGATGAGGATGCTGCTAATGCTGCTCTCCCATGCGTGGGCTGTCCTGTCCTGCCTAAGTGTGAGCTCTGCATCCCCCCAGCACCCAGGACACCAGGGATCTGAACTTCTGCCTCATGATAAACCTGAGCCTCAAGTTGCTTCTCTGTTCATGTGGGCAGCAGGAAAAAAGGTACTGATAGTCAGAGACCGACACCAGCTTGGCACCTCCCTCAGCTCTGTATTAAAAATAAATTATTTTTTTTAAGTGCTTAAAGCTGATCAAGACCAGCCCCAGCAGTGCTGAGAACACCCAGCCACAGGATCTGCAGCCCTTAGTACCCTAAAGCCAGCCCTAACCCTGCCCCAGCAGTAGCCTGGGATGCTTCCTCAGCACACACAAGAGTAGTCCAGGGCAGCCAACACCCTCCCTTCCAAAATAAATTCCCCAGTATGGCACTTTAATCTATAACAAAGCAATCTAGAGTCTTTCTTGTCCCAAAGCTTACTAGGCTGACAGAGCTATAACATGACCGGAGGTTGATGAGGAAAGCATGTGGCCCTTTGAGGCTCCTGGAGTCAGACAAGGAGCCTAATTGGAAAGGCTGCTCTGATCAGCCTGACAGCAGCAACAGGCATGATGCAGACTTTTCCTGCTTCGAGAAAGAGAAGCAGAGATATAGCAAAAGCCAGGCACCAGTGTCAATCCCAAGGAAAACTGGGGCGGGGGATCCATCATCACCTTCTTGCACACAGAACAGGAGCGATGCCTTACTCCATAGCCCCTGTCCCTGTGCTCTGCAGGGACTCTACTGACCCAGGTACAGCCAGAGCCTCAACCAGGGCTTCTTCCTGCTGGAGGTTTCTTTCTACACCCATCCCACACCCATCAGGCAACCAAGTCAAGGCAAGCAAATTCTAAATAGGTAAAATAAATAAAATCAGAGCTATCAAGATACAGACTTCAGCCTCAAGTTGTTTAACAAAATCCTGCCCTTCTCCAGTGCTTGTTGACTGATGTTCCAGTTTATGCTGCCCATCTGTTAGGATATAATCCTCACTGGAAAAAAAAAGAAAAAAAAAAGAAAAAAAAAAAGAGGGGCATGAAAAAAATTCCTACACCATTTAAACACAGTATGGAGATTTATATGTATTTTATACACCTCTTTGTTCCTCCAGTGATGGCCCATTTTTGGGTGCTGCTTTGTTTTTGCAAATAATCACCTATTCTTTCGCTGCTGTCATCTTACAGCCTATAAAAGGGAGAGGTGCCAAATACAAAGTTACTTAACATGTAGTTCTAACATCCTCTGGAACAAACACACAGGAGGGCCAGAGCCAGCATGGGGCCATGATCTGAGCATGGATGGGATCCACTACCTGTGCCCTGGCATGGTTGGCAGCTCCGGCGCTGGCACAAGCAGGGTTGGCTTCTGCCACATGGATTCTTCCCAGGAGGGCAGGACATTTTTAGACCTCTCAGGAGCTGGAGAAAACCTGGAGCCTGCTCACCAGAAAGGAAAGGGTGGGCATTTTCTAAGGGCAGGCCTCAGATGGCAAGTCAAGCAGGAGAGTGCAGAGACAGGCACTCCACCTTCTCTGTCCTGCTGGGTGCTGCTGCCAGGACTCTTTCAGGAGGTTCTTCCCTCTTGTTACTGCTGTCACCAGCAAGAAGGAGGAATCATCTCTGCCTTCTCTCATCCAGCTCCCTGTACCAAGGTACCAATACATCCCATCCCCTCTCACCAGCCCTGAACATGAAGAGACCTTCCCCACGAGGGCTGGTGGGGAAGCAAAGATGCTTCCTACAGCTGTTGGATACCAGGGAAGACACTGTTCTCATCTCCTGGGCACTGCAGGGTGGCACCAGCAATGTCCCCATCCCCAGTCAGATCCCTGTCAGATTGATTAATATCAAGAGCAGATCAGAGGAGAAGCTCTGAAGGATGCAGGAGGGTGCTTGAAGGTGGCACCAGTGACTCAGTCATCTCCTGCAGACACACTTGAAAGGAGGTATCATTCCACTCCAGTGTCAAAGGGACTCTCTCACCACTCTGACAGTGTGAATATGCCACAGCAGCACAAGCACATGCACTATTAAAGAGGTTTTTCTTCTGGGTGAGATTGAATGAGTCCAGAATTGCAGGAGGAGGAGGCCAACTTAACCCCAGATTCAAGGCATAAGCAATAAATCTCCATGCTGGCATCTGGGCCACAGCAGACAGATGGAAGCAGAGCTGTATTGAGACACAGTTCAGAGTCACGTCCTGGGTTTGTCACTGATCTTCTGTCCCTTGGCTTTGCTCTTATCCTCTGTCTACCCATCTTGTCCATTTAGATTGTAGCATCTTTCACATCTGCTAAGAGCACATCCCTCCCAGCATGGAAAGCTCCAGTTTAAGGTGGTGCAATCACGGTTAGGACCCACAGAGTGGAATCACTAGTGCAAATAAAAAGAAAAATAAAAGGGAGGGGAAAGTGCAACAACCTTCCCACTGGTTTCCTACCCATCCTCAAGAGCTCTGCATCTGCAGCAGCCAGGCACCCCTGCAAAGGTCCAAGTCTCTGTGCAGGTCTGCAGTACTGGGGAGGTTTCTGTCCTGTGCAATTAGCCAGGAGCAAACAGAAAGCTCCCAACCCCACTGAAGAAGCAGCAGTGCCCAGCGATGCAGCCTGACTCAGAGGAAAACTCGGGTACAGAAAACGCACCCCTGGCTTCAGATGAATTAGAAGTGAGCCACAGATTGCTAAAACCATTGCAGGGGATGCAAGTGGCTTCACCACTGACTAAATTGGTGTTCAAAAGGAGCCCAGCCTTGAGGATAGGTTTTGGAAGAGCCACCGTGGGCATTCTCGCCCTGGCAATTTTAAACCAAATCAGATTTGGTTTAAAGCATTCCTGCATTTGTAAGTCCTGCTGCCTGAGCCCCATGCTCCTGCTGGGATCTGAAAGCCAAAGGCTGATTTTGCTGGCTCCGATCAACCACCTGTAATGGGGATCCTGCCAGAAGAGAGCAAGGTCCCTTGGCCGCTTTGCAGAAGGCACGTGGGGGGCCAGCTCTGCTGCTTGACACCTACAGCTGGCTCAGCAGGACCAGTGGAACCCGAGTTACGCAGAGGAAGGACAGGGTGTGATGAGGGAGCAGCCCACACACATCAAAGAGCACAGCTTGCAAAGCCCTCGAAGGGCTCTGGCCCAGGCCACAGGGAGAAGGGGAGGGGATGAGACCAGGAGAGAAAACAACAAGCCTCCTTCTAATAAAACATAGAATTTATTAGCTGGAAAAGTCAACTGGCTTTGCAGGAGAATGAAAACCAGGGAAAGCTGCCCACACTGGCTGGATGCAAACTACAAGCTACAAAAGCACTGGATTTCTTGGCGCACCTCCCAGACAGATGCAGAAGATCTCTCTGCTCCTCTCAGCAGCTTCTTTCAGTTTAAATTACCCAGTCTCTGTCCAAGAGAGGTGCCGAGGCTATGTCCTCAGACCTGTCTCTTGCAACCATATCGTCAAACACCCCAGTCACATATACAAACACTGTACACAGCCATCCTGGGGAAAAGGCAGGGGGGAGGTCCCCAAGAGCAACCCCAGTCTGCAATTATCCAACAGGGAGGCTCTCCACCCTACACAGAGTACGTCCACCTCCTTCCCACCAAGAAGCTTCATGCAGAGCTGCAGGTCGCTCCACGTAGAGGAAAAAAACCTCAAGGTTGGTGGCCCTTTTGTGCATAAAGGTGTGTGGCATTGAACAAGCAGCAGCATGGAGAGGGGAGAGGAATAAAAGCCAGTGGTCCCAGAGGGAACACAACAACTCAACGCTTTCTCTTGACTCTTCTGAGCATTGAATTCCAACAACTTCCCTCCCCATCTCAACCCAGAGCAATTCTCTCCCCCCACACTGTGGGCTCTGACAGTCTCCAAGTCACATACTGTGGCCAACAGAAATTGATTAGTGATGAATCAGGCAGTTCGCCGGTGACAGGGATTGCCACTTTTCACAAGTACTGCTTGGAGATCACGCAAATACATCCACCAAGCAAAACACTTCAGAGAGCCTTCACAAGCAATTAGCATCCCCAGGCTCCTGTCAGGGAGCGTGGGACATTAAAGAGAACATGCTCTGCACAAGCAGACACTCAGATTGGTTAGTGACATTGGCAGATCAGTGTTTTTCTCTTTGCTTGCAAGACTGCTCCCAGTTCCCAGGGAAGGGCAGAGAAGTCTCGTGAAGAAAGAGCTGGGTTTAGTCCATTTACACAATCTTTTTCAAGGGACTCTTTCCGCTCTTTGCTCTTGCCATAATAAGGACCCATCTTTGATTCTCAGACGTTCTAATCACCTCCAGGTCAGGCCTGATCATCCTCACAGCCTCCATCCAATGTGCCACCACTCCAGGAGACTAGGCAGTATGGTTACCATCCTTGGCACACAAAACACTCAGGCAGGATCTCAAACCTCATCAAGACACCAGCTCCCATTGAGTCCACAGGGATCATACATCTCAAATTCCTTCACTGCTTTGGGCCTGCATAAGGGACAAAATGCGTCCAGGACAATTGATGGGGAAGGGATGAACCTCCAGTGTATCAAGCCCTGCTCACCAGTGTTTCAAAGCCCTGCACCACCCTTCCTTCACCTCCATCAGCTGTTTTATACCCTCCTTCCATTCCTGGAGATGTGACCTGCAGAGAGGTGGTGCAGGACACCCCACTGCCCAGCAAGGACAGGGACGATCACAGCGGTACAAACACTAGGCTGTATAATTAATGCACATCTACATCCCAATGCTTGTGCTGCACTGAATGAACTAATTTACTTTAATTCAGCAATAGGTCAAGCCAATGGTAACTTCCCTCTACCAGACCTGGTAGAAGGCCCAGGGAGAGTTGCTGAAGGAAGAGAAGGAAGCCCTTTTATCCCAGTTAAAGCACAACCCGGACGAGCTGAGCCACCACCTTTCTGACACCTTCCACCAAACTGCTTAATCATGGGTTTAATGAGTTTCTGTAATTACAGCAGGAAGTGATTTATCTGGGATACCTGAGGTTTAGTAGCATGACCTGAAGAGAAAGCCTGTGTCAGCAAAAAGGAGAGCTTACTTGAAGGAGAATCTTCAAGCTATGCAGCCAAGCTCCGAGTCTCTAAATCCCTCCCTGATCCATTCCAGAGCCAGTAAACATTTATGTGTTCTCAGCAGACCCCTCCAGGGATCGGCTGTTGTGGGCTGTCTGGCATCAAACAACTTCTTCAGGAGGGAGGGGGAGCAGGAACACCCCTGGCCAGGGAAGGGCAGGGGTGAGCAGCAGGTAGGCAGCTGCCTTCTCCACGCATGGGCAATTTTGCCTTGGTTAAGCAATCTAATCCCAAGGCTGTCTATTCTTTCTTCTCAACACAAATGAAGATGTTTCTTCTAAGTTTGGAAGAGGATTTGACCACTGGACTATCCCAGATTAGATTTTTTTACCTGCAGCATGGTTTTGTTACAGCCTAAAGGAGCCAGACAGGCATGGGGACATTTCTGTCCCTGCTCACAAACACCCAGGGAAAGTGGTGAAAAGGGTCATAGGCAGCACCTACCTCTTCTCTACATTCATCACCTGCTCCTGCAAACAGCTGGAGAAGGAATTCCTCAGTTTCACTAGGGATCTCATCTTAGCAACTGCATTTAGGTCGATATTCATTTGCTGTGTGTGAAAACCTCAGTTATGTACCCAAGAAAACAAACATTCCTGCTTTTTTTTTTTCCTTGCTTTCTAGGAAAAGCAGGGTTTGGACCTAGCAACCAAGAGCACTTGGGACCCAGAGCAAATTCAAAGGGCTGAACACTTCCATAAGCTGCCTGTCCAAAGCCTGCCCCAGGCAGACTGGCTGCTCACAGAAGAACACTCTGGCCTTTTACTAGAGTCTCCCTTTTTTTGCCCAGAGCCTCCTACCACACAGCTTTTCAGGTTACAAGTGAGGGACAGCATGCCCTGAATACAACCCTGACTAGGCTACCTGTTATTCTTCTGAGCAGCAATTCCTTTCCAATTTAAAAGAGGGGAAAAAAAAAAAAAAGCCACCAAAACCACTCAACCCAGTGTATTGCCACTATCATGCCAACAAACCCCCCATGAAGACTAGAGGCCAACAGGGCCCACATGCAATCGAACTATCTCACCCTTCGGATGTCTTTGCTGACCAGCTACGATACCGAGATCTGTTACTGCCCACCAACAGCTAAGTACATGGTCTTGAGCCTAACACAGCTCCCAGTATCAGCACCTATTCCAAATGCATATAGTAGGTGGGACTGGAGGAAAACAGAGCTGAAACACCTTGACAGAGGGTACAAGAAACCCACAGCAAAGGTGGGGTTAGAGCCAAGGGCTCCCAGCCCAGGTCCACACAAATCAGCCAAGTGCTGAGAAGCCAGAGCTCACAGGGGAAGTTTAAATGCATTTATCAAAGCGAGCTGGACAAATACTGCCACTGCTTAACAGTCCTCTCATAGGTATTTACAGCCTTAGGTGCTTGAACATGAGGAGTTTATCTGGCAAAGTATTTTCTTCTGCACTGGATGCTGATGGTACTTTTGCAACAGGCGGGGAGGCAAAATCCAGCTCAGCTCAGAAGTTCTGCCAGATTCAGAGCAACAAGCAGAGCAAAACCTCACACCACCACCACAACTGCTCACAGAACCTGGGTATGGGCCCTGCTGGCATCCCCCAGCACTATGCTTCCTGGGAAATAGATACAATCTGGTTCCACAGCGAGAAGAAACAGCTTGTGCAGAAGTAGGATTAGATCTGCAGACCACCTCTCCTGGCAGTTTTACACGAAGGGCTGAGCAGCATCTTGGCTGCGCACCCTGGAAATCCCTGCAAGTGGCAACCCACATGCTCGGCAGGAAGCAGCTTAGTCCTTTAGATTAAACTGGCAGAAGCATTAAAAAAAAATAATAATGAAAAAAATTCATAAGCTTGTTACACCCAAAAGCAGCAGGTTTATGCACTTTTGGAAACACCTTCTCTGAAAAGCAGACTAGATCAATACACAGATGGAAAACACGAGCAGAATGTATTCAGGAGTCCTTGTCTTATTCTACACAGGAGAACATAAAAAAACCAAAAACAACCAGCAAACCCCCCTCCCCCCCAGTAATACATTACAGTCAGGAAAGCAGAGCAGGAACAGTGAACTTTTGATTTCCCATATTTTATTTTCCTCACCAGCACCTTCCAGATCAAAACTGCTCAGTTTACAATCACTAGCACGTGCATTTTGCCCTTCCACCCCCAGTCCAGGCTGGGGTCTTCAGATCAAGCTGAGCTCTTTCCCCTTCATAAACCAGCAAACACCCCATACGAGATCCTCACATCTACAACTGCTTTGTTAACACACAGGGCAGGGTAAGCTCTGTCTCGCTTCTCTGCAGCTGCAAACCACATGGCAAAAAAAAAAAAATTTAAAAAAAAAATAGTTACAAAACCCCAATTTCATTTGACTCTCTCAGGATGACTCTGAGGGGCCCTTGTCACGGAGCTGGTCCTGGGGATCACAACATCCAATGCTTTAGCCTCAACCTCTCTGTGGCAGGCAGGACAACCCTTGTCCAGAGTTGGGACCGGCGCAACCTGCATGTTAATTAATGGCTAATGAAGATGATTAGTGTGCAGACATTAGTGCCCTCTACTGGGACCAGTCAGAAGAGTTTATGGGGGAGTACTGGGCACCCTGTGGAGGGCTGGATGCACCCAGGCTTGGGGAGCCCAGGCTGGTGCAGGATAGGTGTGATATCCACTCTGGAGACTGGTGCCCTCCTCAGGCACTGCAAAGGCTCCTCCCTCACAGCTCCCCATCACTATCCACCCCATCACATCCTCACACATCCTTCTGTCCCAAAAATTCCATGTTTAAGACTTCTACCAGCAGGCAGTAGCAAATCAAATGGTATTATCAAAGAGCATTAGGACTAACAAGCCTTGGCCCACTGCCTCGCTACCAAGCCAAGCTCCAGCCGGGCTCAGCACCATGCAACCTCCTCAGTGAGGCACCTCCATGGTTTCGAGATGAATCGAGTTTGACAGTGCTCAGGAAAAGATCCCAAGGGAACAGAAAGGGAGGGGGAAGGCGGGCTTTACAATTTATAAAACCACTTGCAGTTTGACAGCATTAGCTTTGCCTTAGGCTCCAGAACATGACGAAAGCCAGCCAGCAAGAAGGGAGGGGAGGGAACAGGGTTGGGGGAGGAGAGGGGACACGGCAATGAAGGAGAAAGCTGTAATTGCAATTGCTGGAATTCGCTTTTAATGCTGGATGCTGAATACAGTAAACACACACTTAAGTCCAGGGAATAAGCATTGATTTTGTTTTTGATTTTTTTTTTTTAAGTGTTCCAGTGAAAAGCTTCAAATCAATCCTGTTCTGTCAGACACTCTTGCCTCTTGGCCTCCAATTACTCATTCTCCACATCCACCCTTCCCATACCTCAACTTCATGGAGCACACCTCATGCTGAAGGAGCATCATTTTATCAGGTATCCCACACTGCACCAGTCAAGGGGCTGGGAGGAACCAGAGGAGCCTAGAGAGCCAACAGGGCATGAATATCCTCAGCACATGAGAGACTTTGCCTGAAAGCACACATTGGAGCAAGGGCCAGACAGCGTGGAGAGTGTGTTTGGGTGTTTCTTCCTCCTTGGAGCTCCAAACACACCATGAGAAGTGTTTTGAGGGTTCAGCCAAGCTCTGCACATACACACACTGCTTTGGTTTCTCCTTGGCTCCTTCCACCCCACAGGCATGCCTCACAGAGAGGTACCGAGTCCTGTCTGAAGCCCCAGGCTGGGCTCAGAACACACAGGAACTTTGAGTTTGTTTTATGGTTTGGCTTTTTTTTGTGTGTGTGGTTGGTTTTTGTTTGGTTGGTTCTTTTGTTTTGTTGTTGTTTTGGTTTTTTGTTTGTTTTTTATTGGAACCTTCCAACACTGCTGCACAGAAACACCAAGAACTCAGTCCCAGGCAGAGTGTCCTCTCCCACCTGCCTCCCAAAAAGTCCCCCAGCTCTCCAGATGCCACAGTATCAAGAACATTCCCAAAGCTTTCATTTTTCAGTCAAGATAAGATTGGATTTTCATTTGAAGCATATGTAGGCTTCCTAGTAACATTCGGTCTCTCCCAGGCTTGTCAGCGGCTAAGGGGGAAGAGCTGTGTAGGGCAGCAAACACGTGGCTAGCATTTTCCCTGCTCAGGTTATACAGATCCCTGTGAGTCCCACCAGCTGTAGACTCCCAGCCGGCAAGCTTCAAAGCAAGGGGCAGGGAGGGGTAGAAATTCACATATCCAGGGAACAACTCAACTTTCCTCTTGTAAATTCTGTGGAGACATACTGTAAAGATTTTACAGTAAGACTGGCATTGACTTTGATTGTCTCCCTGGGTCTACTCTGGGAAGATAAGATGTGTGAGAGAATAATCACTCATAAGCTATTAGTTGTTGAGTCCTGAGAAACATCAAACCACTACACCCTGGACTGCAGCATTTTACTAATCTGCTCCAAAACAAGAGGAAGGAATACCAGGAGAAAACAAATGTAGACTGTGGGATAGGGAGAACAAGCCCCAGCATCACACAAAGGATGAGGTACATGCAGTCTCCTGTAAACTCAAGGTGAGGCAAAGCTGATGATTTGTCATGTCTTAATTCCAGGTGAGCCTCAAGCTGCTCCTCTGTTCCTGTCACAAAGTGAGAGCTTCACCTCCCCATGCTCAGGACCTGCTCTGACACCACAGAGGTAGAGTGGAACAGGGACATACCACCCACCCAGGAAAGCCAAGCTGTCCTTACATCACATTTCCAGGAACTGATCAACTGCATCCCACTGGAAATTTCCTAGGCCAAACTGGAATCAGGGCTTCTCCAAAACAAACACTGATTGAAGCAGACACTTGCATCCTGTGGCTCCTGCTACACATGCTCTCCCTTTTCCTGCCTACCTGTTTGTCCCACAGAGATGAAGACCTCCTGGCACTGAGAATTCACTTTTGCTAACTGCAAGCATGAGGGAGAGGTACCACTGCAGTGACATGACCTTCAGCTATTCACAGGCTAGACATTTCCTTCTGACAGCTCCCACATTCACCCTCAAATTATATGCACTGTATATGACTGTTAAGAATAATCATTGTATTTGTAGTGGTGTGTTAGGCACCAAATTATGTATAGGCTAAGTGATTAGAGAGCAGAACAAAGTGGTTTTTCATGCAGCTAATAGCCAAAGTACCACTATTTTCTATCAAGACAATTTGCAGCCAGCATAGCATCTTCTCACTCCCCAGCCAGGAGCAGCATTGCATGAAATCTGCAAAAACAAATATGTTATCAGAAGTCTCAACGGCAGAGCTCAGAGGTGGTTGGAACAGCCTTGATAGTTTTGCATTCTCCTCACTCCACCACCTTACCTTTCTGTCCCCAGTGCCTTCTCCTGCTAGCTCTGACTGCACATGGCTGCAGCTGAGGTGTGTATCAAGAGCTTAATCACATTAAAACTTCTGCTGCCTACCATCTTTAGAGAAAAAACAACCCACTCTAAGTTTGTTCACTAAAGTTCAAAATCTACCATCTCAATTCCCTGTCCTACAAGCCTCCCATCTCTGTGTCCTATTCAGAGTCTCCTTTCCCAGGAGGAAGCTAGCATACACTCAAACCATCCACAAAATCTGTGCCTTTCAACGTTACCAGAGTCTTGCCATTGTCAACTGGACCCAGGTCCACCCAGTAGCTCACATAACAGAAACTCAGTGCTGAAGCAGGTCCAATACAGTCCCAAACCTTTGGCCCATCATGGTTAAATTCTCTCCTCCTTTTTGTCCATGAGTCCTCTCCAAAATGCCTTCTAAAGCCTGCTCAAGGGTGAGCTAGAATCATAGAATCATTTGGGTTGGAAGAGACATTGAAGATCAACACCACTAACCCAGCACTGCCAGGGCACTACTAACCCATGGCCCTCAGCACCACAGCTCCACGGCTTGGAAACCCCTCCAGGGATCACTGGGACTCCACCACTGTCCTGGGCAGTCTGGGCCAGACCTGGACAGTCCTGAAGGGGAAGAAATTGTTCCTCAGCTCCAACCTAAACCTCCCCTGGGGCAACTTGAGGCTATTTCCTCTTGTCCTGTTGCTTGTTCCTTGGAAGAAGAGACCAACCCCTACCGGGCTCCAACCTTTCTGGGAGTTGTCAAGACCGAGAAGGTCTCCTCTGAGCCTCCTTTTCTCCTGGTACTCTCCTGTGTTGTGCCCTTAGAAATAACAGATCTAACACAGTAATTGGCACAGACAAACCAAGAGGGAGCTTAACGGCTGATTGCCACATGGGGTAGGAAGGAAATACCAGAACTTTTTCTAGGGAGATGAGGAATCTCCAAGTGGGGACTAGTGAGCAGCTTGTAGCAATGGCAGAGAAGTCAGAGTGCAGGAACTGCAGGGAAGGAAGTGATGAAGCTTTGGAAGTAGAGGAACACTGGTGCCCTTGATAGCTCTGTCCAAGGTTGATAGAGCTGCCAGGAGGTACAGCATGTTCTCTCCTATTGATCTATCAATGTCTGCTTTACAGAGAAGGGATTACTCACTTCTGATAACATAGCAAGGTTGCCACTGATGAAAATCAATAGATCTGAGCTACCCAGCCTTCATTTAATTAGATCACGCTGTAAATACATCGGGAGCAGAAGAGAGACATTCTCCACTACCACCTCTGCTCCATGTTCCTCTCCCCTGTTTTAGACAAGTATCTTCCTGGTCTTATCAAGATAAATTGCCTTGATCAACAGACTTGTACTGTCTCTTCTGTAGCCAAAGAAAGGAAAAGTGTTTTTCTCCATCACCTTGGTCCACAGCTTGGTAAAGCCAGTCAGGAAGAGGACACTAGAGATGTGCAAGCAAATTAGTGGCAATTAGCTTTGTGGGAAGGTGGATTGGATTAAGACTGAGTGTAAGCGAGATCAGGCAGCTTATTTAGCTTGTAAAAAGCAACAAGCAGTTTGAGAGAGATTTCTCCCCCTGTTTACAAGGCCAAGCAAGGCCAGGGTAATTAATATCTCTTTCCATTTGCCCTTCTTACTGGGGCTTGTTCTCCACTTTGAGCAAAGCACCCAAGACATCTGCTCAGATCTCTCACATTGCAGGGTGATGAAAACAAAGGCACAGATGAAAATTGCTTTAGAGTTTAGCCTCTTGGAGAAAACAAATGTGCCCATGCTATAATTAGGTCTAGACATGCAAAAAAGAGAAGCAGATCTTTGACTGGGGCTTAACCAGGGAAAATAAATAAAAATAACAGTAATTCTTCCCACATACACACACATCACAAAAAACCCCAAAAAACGTGCAAAGAAAAAGGCAGCCCTCTTTCTGCAGCTCACAGAAGTAGTTAGTTCATCTTTCTTGATCCTCATACAAAGGCAGATCCCAGGCACAGCCCATGGTTCTGTGCATGGTAAAAAAATTAGCAGCCATGCCCTATGAAAACAAGGCATTCAAACACACACTTCTCCTCCTGGGGAGAGCTTATGCACAGTGCAGACACACCACGAACAGTGTTTCATGAATTGCTCAGAGCTATTCAGATCCAACAACCTGGACTATAATACCAACCATCATCTGAAAGCTGTGGCACAGCCTCCCTGCAATTCTCCCAGCCAGCAGCTGGCTTAGTGACATGCCAAGCACTTCCACTTGGAAGCTGCCCTTCCCACTCCTCCAGACATGTTTTAAGACATTTAGTAAGAGTGATAAAGTCTCACATGCTTGTCTTAATGAAAAGGTTCCTAGCAATGTTTGCTTTAACTTGCCATTAACAGCACAATTAGAGCTTCAAGGCCCGTCTGAGCAGTGCCTTGGATGGTCATCTCTGCACAAACACTGCCTCCGGCCCCTTCTCTTGAGAAGGGCACATCTCTGCTCCTTGCCCAGTACTTCTGCAGAAATCACAGCATGCACCAACACCAAACATTCCCATAGCTCAGCAGTAGGCCAGGAGCCAAAGCAATGAGCTGTGGTGCTCTTCAACACAGCTGGTAAACATACATGTGCAATTTCCTGTTGATGGACAACTCTAGAGAGCAAAAAGTCTCCAAGTTTACTGGTGGTTTGGTAATAGAGTTGATGGGCAGCAAGATCTATCTGGCTGTCCAAAGACATCAGTCAGCATCAGGATTTGCCCTGTCCCAAAACAACATCTCTGCTCTCACAAAACCCCTGTAGGACATAATCCACAGAGGCCAAACAAAACAATCAGCAGGTTGGAGGGTTGCAAGAGCTCTCCCAGCACTGCTACCTCAGTGGCAGGAGTCTACAGCTACATCAGTGCTGGCAAACCTTTTCTGATAAGACACAAGCTACCAAGCCTGCTGTATTCCACCTCTTTCAAGGTCTCCCTTCCAAGCACGTCTTATCAGTCATCCCCAGCACGCTCTGCAGCACTCTGCAGTCAGTCTCTGTGCAAGAGGCAGGTGCCAAAGTCTTGAGTCACCAGGCTTACAACCCTGTAACAGCCTGGCAGGTCACTGTGAGCTGGGAACACAGAGAAGGAGCTCAGTCTCCGTGTGTGCTCCTCAGAATCCAGACATGATCTCCAACCCACTTCAGAAAGACTGATGTGTTCCAGGGAGGAATGACACCCTTAGGAACAGGTCTTCCTCCTCAGCAGGGGTCACCTAGAGGAACTGCTTAAGTAGGATTTTCTCTGGGTTTGTGAGGATTCTACTGTCAAAAGGACAGACTGCAACTGGAGGGAAAGAGGCTGTGGAGCAAGGCAGACATCCTACAAACAAGGGACCAGAAGGCAAGGGCAGCTTGATCAGTTGTCAGCAGTTTTTAGTGGGAAAGATTATGGCACTAAGATTATTAGTGATTCTTTAGGTAAAGGCACTCTAAGAAAAAAGGACAAAGGGAGGGTTGGGGGGAAAAGCCACCTTATTTCTAGATTTTTTTTTTCTTTGACCCCTTGTTATCAATTGCTTTGAGATACATCTACGAATGTCAGCAGGCAGCTAGTGCTCCTTCATACTGACTGCAGAACTCTAGAGCAGAAAAACTGCTCCTGTCCCAGCAACCTTAGCAATTGACTCCTCTTTTTCTATTGTCAACAGGAAGACTGAGCTAAGTCCTAGAACAAAACATCTTCAAGACCTTGATTCTTTTCTGAAATGTGGTTCAAATTGGCTAATGTGTTAGAAGATTACAGGGGTAGAAAGGGGAGGATAGATGAACAGAATGCAATCAAAAGCACCTCATTTCTCTCAGAAGGTCTACTAACGGACAAGAAGCCCTTTTGCACATATATAAGCCCAAAGCAAAGGATAACAGTAAGGAAGATAGAAGGAAAATGCCTTCCAGGGTCAATGCCTTACTGTTTGACTGGCACCAGGCCTTCTCTAGGGCTCCCTACAGCCCCCTGCAATGAGGAAAAATTTCCTCTCACTCACACACAGCAGCAGCCAATCTGTAATTAATCATAACTCAGCCCTGAACTTTTACCACTCCTTCCATGTTAATTTCAATTTATTTCTGTAATATTGCTTGTCTCATGATTTCACTTTTCTCTGTGCAATTGTAAAGGAAATAATTGCACAGCCACATAAGACAGGAAATAATTTTACACTTCAAGTCCCAAAGCCCACTTCGATCTAGGGTTTCTCATGTAAATGAACACAAATCAATGGGCTGTGGTATTGGCATCACAGGTGTGCAACAGGTATTCTCCTCCTGTTTCAGGCAATGTTAGGACCCATAATTACAGCTCGTAGAGTCCCTGTACTGAGAGACACATCCCTTGTCCTCACTGACTTTGATGGAACTATGCCTGCCAGCTGGTATCAGGGGAAGATTTATCCCCCATCACACAATCCCATCCTGTGCAGAGCTCAACAGCGGTACTGGGAACACAAACACCCAGGAGCAGAGTTCCCTTAAGTGAGTTCAGCACACCTAGGCTTGATTCTCAGGTTTAACAACCTCTAGCCTGGGATAGCCTGGCCCAAAGTGTCACACAACCCAGTCTGACTAGATTTAGTTCAGGGCTCCATGCTAGCACCCTCTGCAATGCTGCTTTCTCCCCCTGAGCTCTTCCCGCCAATGCTTGTTTAAGCCTCATCACAAATTGTAAACGTCAATGTAGAGTTCCCATCACTGCCTCAAGCACGCCACCCAAGCGTTGTTATATCTTCTGCATGGCTCCAGCAAATCATTTCAGTACCTCATTTCCTCTGAGGGATCATTTCTCCTCCATTTTTTCATCTCTGGGATAAAGATTACCCCCAGCTCTAGGTACAGTGTCCAGCACTGAGGGGCCCTGGCTGCATAGAGGGGCTCTAGATGCAATGGCAATTCAAGTGCTCTCTCTCTGCCCCCAGATAAACCTAGATGCAACAGCCACCTCCCCACAGGAACTGCCCCAGCAGCATATTCATTCCCAAGTGACTTTTACATGAGCTACAGCTTCAGAAGGCTAATGACAGCACACGTGCTGCTGCCTCATGCGGAGCTGACCGAGTAGCTTATCATCTTCCCCTCAGCTTATTACACCTCGGCAACTTCGTGACTGGGAAAAAGGAGCACCGCGAAAACATTTTGCTCTGAGCTCTCAAACAGGGCTTGGTCTGGCTTTGAAAGCTAAAAAGCTTCGATAGACACAAGCACGGTTTGCTCTGGGTCAGGCAGTTGCTTTATCTCCCTGAGAGGTCTGTGCAGACAGCAGCAGTGCAGGAGCCCCACACGTATCTCCCTATTCTTCTCACCAGCCCCTTCAGTTTGGCTTTCACAAGAGGAACAGGGTGCCTTTGAACAATTTCCCAGTAAAAACACCAGGCAGCCCTGAGGTGGCACAATCTAGGGAGTCCCACAGATGCTTCTCTGTGCACCCCAGGAAAGAAGCCAGCAACCTCACTTGTGCAGAGTGGACACAAAGACGGAGTCTGGCTTTACCCTGCTTCTGATTTCCCTGAAGCACCATCACCTGGGTTTGAGGAGGCGCAGGCAAAAGGGGACACTCTTTACCATGGGGGAGGATAAAAGGGAGCAAAGTCGGAGTGCAGCAGTTTGGCTCAGACCACTGAGTAGAGGCAGCAGAAGCAGGACCAAGTCCCTCCATAAACCACAGGTCACCACGCAGGGAGGAAAGCCCAGCCTGTCGCATTCAGAGCGGCTCCTCCCTGCAGCAGAGCTGTGCTTTCTCAGGTGGAAGAGACAACAGCTCCGCTCCGCACACCAAAACCAGCTCAGTTGCCTGTTCCTTCCAGTATGTAAAACAATGAGATGTCAGCTCCCAGCGACTATTAAATTACAATTTAAGAGAACCCTGTACCTCTCAGTGAAACAAAGCCCTGACCCTGTCAGCTGTCTTGAGAGCTCTGCAGGTTGCTCAAGCACCATTTTTATAGGTTTTGTTTCTTCTTGTGAACGTGGGAAGAGAGAATCATCGGCAGCCACCAGCAGCAAATCCAGTTGTGGTGGAAACAGCCTGCAACATGAATGGAAATGGTGCCTTTCCTCTGCGAGGAGCAGAGGCCTTTGGCAAAAGGGCTGGAAACTCAGAGAGTCTTCTGCCTTCTCCAGTGAGAGTGGAAGAGAAGAGGCTGAGCTGACACAGCATCAGCCCCAGGTCCCCATGGGACAGGACACACACCCCCAAAGGAGAGAAATGCAGTTCTGTGGCAGGGCCAAGAGACCTCCCTAGTCCAGAGCAGCCCTGAGAAATCACCTGGGTCTGGTGCAGAGGCAGGACAAACTGGGAAAGCAAACTGGGGAGATAAGAGTACTGGGATTTAACTCAACTTGGCAGCAAAAGTTCAACACCGTTCAGTCCTCAGTGGGGGTGAACTTGAGTTGCCAGATCAAGCAAAGCCCAGGGTGGCTGCCTTTCCTCCTCTTTTAGCTCCAACTCAAAGATTTTTGTTTTTCTTCCTTTAGTGCAGATCAATCTATGGAAACGAGCTCCACACACTGTTTGCTTGCGCTTTGGAGACAGAGTAGAAAGAAACTAACAGCATCCCAGAGCCTCAGGGAAACTCCCCACAGAGAAAACACCGACAAGTTGTAAAGCAGCTTATTCATTTTGTGTTGTGGACCCCTCGGGTTGAAGGAAAGTGGTGAAGACGGGCTGGGCAGGGCTGCAGGCAGGGGGGCTCCCCTGCTCCATGCCAGAAAAATGGCTCCAGGAAGGCTTCCCTGCATTGACAGCAAGAAGCTGGGCTGCTGTGGAGCACACAGAGGGAGAGTTTCTAATTAAATTCCCCCAGGAAACTGCTTTGGAAAATAAAATTAATTAAAAAAATTCACAATTGCAAAATTCCTGCCTGAACCATTTCATTTTATACTACAATGGGAGGAACGCAAACAATAGCTGAAAGGAAACACTCTGATTGTCATGAAGCAAAGTGCCACTTTCATTTTTCATCAAAGGCAGATGAACCCTATTAAAAAAAAGAAAATATCCATTTCCTCACTTCATTATCTTCCCCACACCCCCAACCCAGGAAAACCATCCCTCAGGAAAGCTCATTGCTGGCTCCATTCCCAGCCCTTCCACCTTCATCAAAGGCTGCCCTGGCTGCTTTCTCCTGCCTCCCTCCCCAGACTGAAGAGATGATCCCCACCCCAAGGAGTGCACAGAGTCACCATTCCCTCAGTGCCAGCACTGACACAAAATGGCCACCTTGCCTCATGAGGCCTGGCCATGGCACCACAGCTTCTCCCCATCAGGCTGGCCACTGACAAAGCTCCAGTCCTCCTTCGTGGTGACAAAGGAGAGGAAAACAAAGAAAATTTTGGCTGGCATCACTGCCATGAGGAGTAAGGTGGCCTCCCTTCCCACCATGGCACCTGCCCCTTGCAGGGTGACAGGGCCATTTGAGGGGGATTCACCCAGCTCTGCTGGCTTACACTGTTACCATGGTAACACCCGCTCAGTACAGCGTGTGAAACACTCCATTCACTTATTGATTGAGCCACCGTCAAATTCAATCACAAGTGAAAATGGATTTTTTAATGCGACTATTAGCTGCTTTTGAAAGGCAAATTGAGTTCAGTTATACCGAGTCAGCCATCAAAAAACAATTTGCCATCAGCCAGACTGTCCGGCAAGGCACCCAACCCAGAGAGAGCCGCAGAGGGGAGGAGAGGCCTCTTGCCCACATTTCAGGACGCCCAAGCCAGGAATGGAAAGAAAACAAAACTTCCCCCCTGCTCCCCAGTAATGCGCTGGATGAGGAAGATGAGGTGCAAGGCTGGGCTTTGAGGAGCTGGCACAGACACTGCCCCACATCTCTGCAACGCAACAGCTGTCACCTGCCCTGGGAGGTTCAAAGACAGCAATATGAATGATGGGGTTCATCACAAAACCCAAGCGTGGCTCCAGAATGAGTAAGATGGAAGCTCTCCCCAAACATCAGTGTGTACCACAGAAGCCAAGATGAGAAGGACACACGACCCGAGTGATCACAACAGGCTACTATCCATACAGAGAAGACCAAAGCAAAGCCAAGCCAGCATCACCCACCTCCATATCACCCCACATCCAACATGATTCAACAATACTCCTTTTCTTCTAGCAGCTGGAAAATAAGATTTTTCCCTTGCTGATTAGGGAAGCAGATTCTCATTATTGTGTTAAGTGGGGATCAATATTGCAGCCAAGTCTGAAATCAGCCCTGTCTGACAAGGTGCTGAACACACCAGTTTCCCCTATTACGGCTTGAGTACCATCCCTGGGGAACACAGCATTGCTCCAGGATGGCTTCACGGGGACCAAGCGATGGTGATGGTGAAAGGTGGAGGGACAGGAGAGAGCAGCTTTTAACTAAGAACTGAAGTTCAGATAAAACTACACTAGATGTGGCTGGATTTACCTGTATACACACATGTAAAAAAACCCCCAAACCCCAAAACCCTCTATATGTAAAAAACACTTAAAATATATGTTTGGGGTTTTTTCCCTACAGAGCTCAAGGACTATAATACAGGTCATTAATTATAAACACAATTTTTCAAAAGCCCTGAGAACCTAAAAAAGCGTAAGACCAATGCATAAATAATAATAATTTTTAAAAATCCAGATTCACTTTGGGGTGCCAGCCTTTCCGATTGTCCTCTAAATCCTGTGAGCAAACTTACTCACTGGCATTATTAAACACTTGCAGAAACAGCCCAGGAATTTCTATAGAGGCATAATCCAAAGAGATCAGCTTTCAAAGAGTCTGTGCTTCCCGCAAAGCTCGTAGTCTCGGCTAATAAGAGCTTAACCACATGTTTGTGGCAGATGAAATAGTATCATTTTGCAATTATTATCATTCACACATTATTTATTTAACCTGCAACCACATTATATTGACTGCAGAATTGCTGTCATTTTTAGTTTTGATGGCTGAACTAGAGGAGCTGTACTTGGTGCTCCCAGCATAGGAGACTTTTTTTTTCCCCACCCTGCACACTCCCCAACCAAACCCGAGCCTTTGCTCCAAAGCTGGTGGTATTGGGTGCTGACATCCCCAAGGACCATTTACAGGCTGTTTCACATCTTTTCCTCTGCCCCACCTTCCTCCACTGGTTGTATTTGGGGAATTAGTCCATTCTTGTCATCAGTACAAAGTACCACACACCAAAGAGTTCCAGAGGCCAAAGGACAGAAAGTGGACTTTATGCCACCTTCGCAACCTACCCAGCTACTCTGAAAGCACTTATATAAAAGCTGTAGTGATGCGACAGCAGTTGATGGGCCCCGTGCACCCCAGTAAGTCAAAATGCAGAACTGACAGCCTGTCTTGTGCCAAAAACCCTCCAAGCGAGGCTGCAGGGTAGCAGCAAGGTGGGTCACAGCCACTGTCCCTGTTTCTTGCAGCAAAATAAGTCCCAAGGGATGCACTTCTTAAGATCTGTATGACAGATGGTTAAAAAAAGCAAAACAAGACAAAACCAAAAAACAAACTGCCTTCCCTCTCTCTGCTCACCCTGGTTCTTCTCTAACACATCCCTCCCCTGAAGCCTAGTGAAATGTATTCACACAACAGGAAATCCAACATTCTCCTTCACCTTTTTCTTTTTTTCCCCTCTCTTTTAATTTTCCCCAACTGTAAAGGATGAAGTCATCTCTCCTCCGGTGATGAAACATCTGCCTGGAGAAGCTTGCGGTGCAATGCAACATATTTTGATTACTGCTACATCTAATTACAGATAAGAGAAAAATTACAAAGCACAGTTTAGATATTCCCCCCACCCCACCGCCCCCCAGAAAAAAAAAAAACACACCACAAAAAAAACCCCAACAACAAAAAACAAACCACAAGGCATCTGAAAAAATTATTGAAAAGCAGCAGCATTGACAATCAGACTGGAGGCAGCTTCCCCATCAGCCCTGAAAACCAGCATCAGAATACAGAGCCTTCTTGGAAAGAGGTAGTATCAAAGTGAGATCAGGGAAAGATTCATGCCAAGGTCATGTGGGAATCAAACCAGGATCTCTGTTTTCTCAAAGCCAAAGATGACTTAAGCTGGGACACAACAATAGGCCTATGTGTCCATTCTTTCCAATTCACCAACATTTATTCAAGGTAAAGCTCTTGCAGATCCCTCACACATAAAACAATGTACAAGGAAAAAACCATTTGAAAGAACATTAAGCCTTAGTAACTGACTCATGTCCACAGATTTCAAGACCAACCAAATACTCAATCTTCAGGAGCCAACACACAGTGAGCAAAGGTGTACTCTCAAAACTTAGCAGCCCTGGCTTACCCTAGACAGAGGCAGTGCTACCACAGCTCCAAAGGGAAGTCCAGGTTGTTGTAGGGGCGCTCTGAACACATTCAGATGTGGCTTATAGCAGACAATGACAGAGCTCTCATGTTGGCCTCGAAGAAGTCATGCTGGCAACAGGAGAGGTCTCAAAGGCACAGCATCACCACCCACACCCCCTTGATATTCAGGAGGGGCTGATTTCTTCCTTTGTTATCTCTCTGAAAACTCCACTGTGAAACATTAGTGGGGTGCAGCCTCCAGCCATTCCAGGATGCTGTTCACCACAGAAAAAAGATTTTAGAAGTTCAAAACAAAACCCTAATCACAATTGTTTCTCTTTCCCTGTCTTGCTCTTCAAGCTCAAGGGGAGTTCATGGCTAACCAGAAACAAACACCACATCTAACAAGCCCTTGCATGGCAAGGAACCAACCACAGACACCTGGGGAGCCTGATCAACAGCTTCACTGGAGATATGATGACGGGTTGTTTATAGCAGCTCACAGAAAAGCAGTGAGAAATAACCAGGTGGCCACCTTCCTTCCACCTCTCTCCCCACCAAGTTTCACAGAAAACCTGATTTCGTTCTAAACGTTTCGAGTTTCCAGAAGAGGAAAACAAAACACTGTCTGTGATGAATGGAGTTTGGCAGCTGTTCAGGACAGGTACAGCACATAAAACCATGTGAAACTGGCCCAAAACCTTCACACCCTGCATAGAAACAAATAGTTGATGGTAAAGATGCTCACAAACAGGCTGGGGGGGATGTGGGGCGTGAGTCCCCTAGTCTCCATTTTTCTTCATCAATATTTGTTGCTGCTGTTCTGCTGGCAAACTGGCCCGCATCCATTTTTCTAGCAAGATCTCTTCTAGAACAATTGCTCGAAGGATCGTATTCACTGCTTCTCATCCTGCTTAAGTGTGAAGACACACTGTTGAGCAGCAGGTCCCTGTCTCAAGTGAACAATGCATGCTGATTTAATCCAAGTCCATCTAGAGGCTGAGGAGAACAGTCTGAAATAGCTGAAGTGTACAGAACTCAGCACTACTGGGGGGGTGGGGGGGAAGGCAGCCAGATACACTTAGAAATCATGCCTGCCATGGATGTTCTGGGCTGCTCCTGAAAGGTCACCTCCCTCTATGTTGTAGGATTCCACCAAGTTGCATCTGTCAGGGAAAGAGAAAAATATAACCCCGGGGCTCTCCAAGGTGGAATTAGTCCTTCAAATTCTCCCCTCTGGGCACAC
>WUAM01000239.1:103399-134917 GCA_024336885.1 Actenoides hombroni | reverse complement strand
CATCACCAGCTGCATGTCCTCCATCTCATTCCCAGAGCCTCCTGTCATCCTACTCCCCTTGTCACCCCCTCCCACCCTGCTGACCCCTCAGCCCTTTACAGCCTCCCTGGCCATCCCAGCTTGCGGGATCCTGCAAGGATCTGGTAATTACCAGCGACAGCTGCCTGCCTCTCCTGTCATAACCACACTTAATGGGACTAGAAAGATGTTCATCATTTAGCAGAAAGACACCAATTAATGTAGTGCACTGTTAATTACAGCTCAGAAAGCAACTCCCATGGGGCAATGCCATGATGGAGAGCCACAGCCTCTGCACCTCCATCACCACCTCTGTGGCACGGCTGGGCACCCCACCAGGCCACAGCTCCTTTGGCAACACCGAAAGGGAAGGAGGGTTCCTCAGGGAGCTGAATGCACAGCCTTCATCCTCAGGCAGCAGCATCCTAGGAAGTCATCTAAGGGTATCCCAAATTAATGGTGGCTCCACCATGCACAGACGTTCCCGGATGCAAGGTGGGGTTTGACGGGGACCAGGGCACACAGCCTGTGTGGGCAGGGACAGAAAAGGTACAAGCAAGCAGCAGTTGCTGGTCTCTTCCCTCCATGATGCAGGAAGGTGGGACAAAGCTGATGCTGGATGCAGTACAAACCTGCACTGAGCAGGGATGGTCCCAAGAGCAATATGCCTGGAGGTCCCTGCGCCGGGACAGAGAGAGAAATGTGGCCCTGACAAGACACTAAAAGCAAATTGGTAGTGAACTGACTGACAAAAAAAGATGATATCAAGGAGGTGAATTTACAGCCCATCCTTCAAAGATATAAAAATGCTTTTGGACTATGTGGAGATTACTCACGTGGAACCCGTCAAGTTAGCCTTTCTTCCATGTTACTGACAAGAACTATTAATCTTCTCTCACAACTTTGGGCCTTTCCCTGCATTCATGTCTCAAGGTGCAGTCAAACCACTCTGTCTTGTCAAGATAATTACCCATTTTTAAAAAAGTGTAATCGTCCAGGGGAGCTGAGCCTATAGAGATGTCCCAGTCCCACTGCCACCCCCAGCACCATTCTGCCACCCTGCAGAGGCTGCTGAGCTCAGGGCACATGGCGGGACCCAGGACTCATCCCTTCCTGTCTCCTCAGCTTCTGAGCAGGCACCTCAAATCCCACTTAGGTCCCAGCAAGTAAAATACAACCTGTTGTGATAACACAGGCTGTGGAAGCCAGTGTTTCCTCCCAAACATCTCTCCAGCTTGCAGCGACCAGCAGTGAGAGAGCTGGCTCCGGAGTGCCAAGGCTGAGACACTTCAGAGAAGCAGCTGTCTCCAGGGTTGTCCCTTGGGCACCTTGTCCCAGGCCCTGGCTGCTTTCTGCAGACTGGAATTAGGTTGGTGCACAGACAGGGCAACGCTGATCCGACAGCTGAGGCTTGCTCCTAAAACGGAGATGATATATCTCCACCAAACTTGCAGCAGATTAGGGATACAAAAGAGGTGTGACCCTACTGATTATAATAGAAGGGTCACGCATCATTCTACAGGCTGCTAATTAATTTTCAAGTGTGTGATGAGCCTCTGCAGACATCTCTCGGAGGATGGATGCAGTTATCTTCTCAAGCGGTGGATGAGACAGGATTAGCATCAATTCCCATCGCATTGCTGGCACCAGCTTTTGGCCAGACAATCAAAATTGCTCACAATCCTGCTCTGGAGAGCCAGGGCGTGGTGTCACATCTGAATCTCACAGGTGCTGGGAGCAGCACCCAGCACTCATCACCATGAGAGGTGAGCCCATCCAGGGCACAGGGACTGGCCCAGCCATGAGGGATGCTCGTTGCAAGGATGCTCCTCTTTGCAAGGAGGGCTTGAGCTGCCTTTGCAGCAAGGCTGGCACTGCCCGTCTGGCACCTGCTGGATCTGAAGGAAAGCTGAGCAGAGGCATTGTCCAGACAGCCCTGACCCAGCCTCCATCAACAGGAACTCCGAGACGAGTAGTGCAAATCCTTCCCCCTTGGCCTGTCTGGAGCACGCTGTGCTAGAACACAGCCAGTGCCAGCAAAAAAAACCCAACAAACCCAAGTTAAGAAAAGACTGGAGAGAAGCAAAACGGAAAGGGAAAAAAATATGAGAAACCAGAAATAAAGAAGGAAAATCAAGTAAAAGCTCCTCTCCCCCCAGCCCATGCTGCTGCTCTGCATCTATCCGCAGCCTGGTCAGGCAGAGGCGAGCGTGCAGAGAAATTCCCAGCCCCACTTCAAAGCGGAGTTACCATCCAGACTTGCTAATCAAAAGCCATTAATTAGCTCTCCTGGAAAAAGAGTAGCCCATAAGCCTGGGAACATCTGGCAGTCCCCGTGTGGGTGGCAGGTCAGGGGACACAAGCACGAGCTGTGCTCCATCCTCCTGCCCTTGTCACCTTGCCTAGCAAAGCCAGCACTGACACCAGCTTCTCCATCTCCAGTTGCAGCACCCCAGCACCAATCTGGCTGCATCCGCACATGTGTGAATTATTAATGAGGCGGTAGCTGTCAGGATGCTTACCAGCATGGCCAGCCAGGCATGAACAGGGGCTGCCTCCCCAACAGGAGCCTGCCCAACCCAGGGAGGTCAGGGACACAGCCCAGCCAAGGGAGCTTGGAGGTGGGGAAGGATGCTGAGGAGATCCTACTGCAAAAGCAGCTGGGAGATGGGTCCTGGACTGATCCTGGGCCCAGCAGGACATCCTGGGGATGAAGCGCACAGGTCCTGATTGGGATCTTGGAGATAACATGAGCAGCTGCCAGCAGGAATGACCCCAAAACCTGATGTCCACCCCAGCCCTCACCCCTCACCTTCCTCCCAGCAATCCCATACATGAATGACAGCCATAAGCAGTCCTGTTCAGTGATGGGACCCTTTGGTTTGTTTTTTGGCCTGCAAAAGCAAGCAAAAGCCAATATTTCTCTGTGCATGTTGGGCTCTACCCAAACCTGAAGCTCCTGGGGAGTCAGTAGAATTCCCTCAAGAAAACAGCCCTAAACGGGACATTCACATAAGCCCTGCGAAGCAGAAGTGCATGGATCAGCACAGGCAGGTTATTTGCTTCCTCGTACATTATTTCCTCTCTCCATTTAGCTGCCAAGCAAATGTTCAGGAGGTAATTTATTTGCTGAAAAATGCAGATAATTTAAAGACAGTTCCTAGGACATTTGCCATGTTGTGGTTTCAGCTGCTTCTACTAATACCTTGGCCCTGAAATATTGCTGGTTTAAATGCTACATTACAATCAAGATGAAGAGAACAGCGGTTTGCAGAACCTGCTCATGCATTTCCTGGTGCTGGGGATTTCTTTATATGATCAGGAAAGGTGAGGAGCTCCAGCCACCCAAGGCCATGGCTGGGGCACATTCTACCTGTGGCACCTTAGCCACAAAACTACTTGGGAAAGCTGCAGCACTGGAAAGCTCTTGCTGGGACAGAGAGGTGTCCCCAAATCATCAGCTGAACATTTTAAGAACACCTGCAAGAGACAGGACATGGAAGAACCATCCTTCTCACTCTTAGAGGTTAAAAATAACAATCCTTAATGATCAAGCTTTCCAGGCATATCCAGGTCCATCTGTCCATCAGCACATCACGGCTTCCACAGATGTACCTCCCAAGGGGACAGGGGACATAGAGATGTCCCCAACTCCTGCCACATCACAGCCTGTGAGCTGCTGCATCGTTATCTGTCTTCAGACAGTGCCAGGCAGGCAGTAAATCTCCCCCATCTCTCAGTAAACATGTCACCCCCTTGAGCCTCCAACCATCACCTTGGCAGCAGTGCTGTCAGAAAGACAGATCCCCTGGTTGCCTTGTTTACTGCATTAATCCCAACAAGCCTCTTTTAGCTGGAAACAGTTAAACATGCACAGTGGGAGTTGTGGAGGTGGTCGAAGGTGGAATCAGGCTCTGCTGGGATAAGGTTTTCTGCCTGGAGTGGCACAGGGTCATATCAGCAAAGCAGTTTGCAAAGAGACATGGGCAAACTCCACTCCAGCACATATCCCAGGTTGATCACCTCCTCTCTGGGCACCCCTGCACCCTCCCATGGGGCACTCCACAGCACCCACCCTGCAGGTATGGGCAGGCTGCAGCCACAGCCTCAATGCTGGCTAAGCAAGAGCTGGATCCTGACCCTGTGTTAGCAATTTGCCTCATTTCTCTGCTATCACCCCAGCTTTTAGCCTGCTCAGGTGAGAGGGAACCCCCTTGAAAGGGAGTGAGGATGCACTCGTGGCTTCATGCCTTTCATGGGACAATGGTCCTTCTGCCAAGCACACAAAAAAGAAAGAGGCAGTTATCCAAATGCTGCTAAGCAATGCAGAAATCAGCCCCAAATCACAGAATCATAGAATCGTTCTGGTTGGAAGAGACTTTGAAGATCATCAGGTCCAACTGTTAATGCAGCACTGCCAGGGCACCACTTACCCATGTCCCTCAGCACCACAGCTTAGAAACCCCTCCAGGTATGGGGACTCCACCAGTGCCCTGGGCAGCCTGGGCCAGACCTAGACAACTCTCACAGGGGAAAAAAAAATTCCTAATACCCAACAACCCTAATTGTTACCCAACCAAATAAAAAACCAATCCTAATTCCCTGACACAACTTGAGGCCAGCTCCTCTCGTCCTGTTGCTTGTTCTGTGGGAGCAGAGCCCGACCCCACCTGGCTCCAACCTCCTGTCAGGGAGCTGTCAAGAGCCAGAAGGTCTCCAGCCTCCTTTTCTCCAGGCTCAACAACTCCAGCTCCTTCAGCCACTCCTGACTTGGAATAATCCCCTGAATCTGGGTGGGTTTGTACCCACAGAAGATGGGGCCATGGGAAGGGAGATGCACATGAGAGGGAGCCGCTTTGCACAGGGGCTGTGCCTTCACACACATGCAAACCAAGTAGGCTCCATGCTTGCTGGTATCCCTCACAGCACCCAGAGATGCACAAAAGCATTTTTGTGCAATGCTCCTGGCCCCTTTTAAGCAAGCTGCTGCTGTCACGAGCCCAGTGAAGACCCGAGTGCCTGTGGAGGTGAGCAGCTCTGCATCACCCAGAGTCCCCATACTGCAGAAGCACCAGCATTTCTTCAACCTTCCCCCAGATTCCCACCTGGCTTTTTGCTTAGTCCAAAAAAAACCATGCTCACAACCAAGACTGCCACGTGCAGAGCATTGATTGCCACGTAGCTGCCTTAAGCTGGGCTGGCAGCTCTGGAGCAGTAAGGACACAGTTGAGTTGAAAAGGCCATAAGGGGAAAGCAAGGGAAATTTTTCTTATGTCTGCCCTGGGCTCTCTGCCATTGCCTTCAAGTCCCTGTGCACCCCTGTGTGATACAGCACCACATGCCTGCGGGCCTCTCATTGCCCACAGTATACCCACAGCTCTTACTGGTGCACTTCTTGATGCTGCTGCCCTTCTTCAGCGCGTGCCGGCTCAGCTTGCAGTGGAAATTTTCCTCCCAAAACTCAGCAAACCAAATGTTTCGGCGGTTGTTGTCCAGCGTCCTGCTGGAGAAGTAGCGGTCGAAACCTGCCCAGGGAAGAGGTGACAGAAGGGATAAATCTCTGGGATGACAGAAAGATGTTTAACATGGCCTAGAACCCCCCAGACAGAGGGGAAGGAGGGTCCCATGAGCAATAGGGTCTAGGGACACAGAAGAGGGGGGGTTTGTGTCTGAGCTGCCACTTGTGCAAAGCTGCAGGTTGGAAAACCCACTCAGAGAAGACCCCCTGCAAAACACAGAGTCTTTTGCAGTCCAAACTGCAGTTAAGGGGATGCCAACTGATCCAGAGGAGAGCTGAGGGAACCCACTGAGCACAGCCCCTTACCTTTGACAGAGACCCGCTTGGGCAGGATGGTGACAGAGCCCTCGGCCACCTCCTCCAGGTGCAGGACTGGCGAGATTTTAGAGCCCCAGCTGTCTGAACCCATCCAGATGAAGTGGCCCGTCTGGTTCGCCCTCTTGGCTGCCTCCAGCACCCTTCTGCGGAGAGAAGCAAGAGGCACTGGCACTCACCAGCACTGTGGGGCCAGGACACTAGCTTCGTGTCCAGCACAATGGAAATGGGGATGCTGGCAAGAGGAAGGGTTCAGCACTGTTTGCACCTCCTTTTCTGGGCACTCACTTGGTGTCAGGCACCACGCACGACCCGATAAATATGGATACACGAGAGTGAATTGTGCTGCGTGTCTCCCACACCCTTCATTCCCCTCAGCCTGGGTTCACAGGCTGCTTTTCCCACTTCATTTGTATATTTGCTGACTGGTAAATTGAATTTCCCTCTTAATTACCCAACATTAGGGAAAAAAAATCAGGTTATGTTGCAGCAGGCAGAAAAAGCAGCAGAACTGGAGAGCGTGCGTGTGCCCTCAGTTCTGCTCGTCATTGCAAGCCACAGGAGAGAGCTGGCCAGTGCTGTCAGTGCCCAGGCTACAGCTAAACTGGGCTCTGCTGGGCTCAACTGGGCAGTGAAAAGCAGTGGCGGCTGGAGATGCCATCCATCCTGCTGAGCATCCCTCAGCGTGGCCAGATGCTCAGCTGCACACACTTGCACGCTCCACCAGCACTAACCAGTTGAGAAAATCTGAGTAGGTGGATGGGAACTTCCCTGAATCTGACCGTGTTTTTTCCCCAGGGCTCTCTGTCCCCTCAAGGGTCTGTGTGTGTCCCCAGCAATGTGGGAGTAGGGACCAGGGCAGCTTCATCTCCCCCTGCAGCGAGGAGGTTAGGTTTGTGACTCATCCCCCACCACTGGGAGCCGATCATTTCCGAGTCCAAATGGTGTTTGAAATGTGGAATAAGGAAAAAAAAAAAAATCCACCCTACAGATCAAGCAGAAAGTGGAGACAAGCTGGAAAGAGGCAGGTTCCAGGCACAAGCAGCATCTCCAGCTGCCTGTGGTCCTTGTGTGGGGCAGGATCTCCCTGGGGCAAATCGAGGAGGATTCTGTGAGATTGGTGATTTACACCTGATCCAAGCCAGGCAGAAATTCCAGCAACAACCATTCCCAGGCCACCTTGCTCAGGAGCATTGCCCTGCGTGTTTTGGGAGAGGCAGCACATCTTCTACCAGGCTCCACAGCCCAAGCTGACACAAGGGTCGGGATCACTGCAGCCTCCATGCCCAGGCTGAACCCACATTTACCCAGCATGAGATATGTGTGTGTAAATCACAGCACATGGGATGTAATCCTATTTGGATGGGTAAATGTTTACAAACCCCAGTTAATGGGGTTTGCCATTTACACAGCGAGGTAAATCCCCCGTTTCTCACCACACACATGCTTAAATGTCAGGTTTGCAGACATTTCTATTAAAGAAGGGGAAAAGAAACTCAGAGCGTTTGCACATCTGATGTAAACTGATTTAAAATCACAGTTTACCCACATTTACATAATGTTTGCTGATTAATGAATTAGATACTTAGGAAATCAGGGGTAGTTCCATGTGAATCATTCTGCTCCATAAACAACGGAAGCTGCAAGACATCGCTTCACTTGAAGAGCAGCCATCACCTCAAAGCATGGCTGTGTCCCCAGCCCTTCTGGGAAGGCAATGTGGCAAACGGGGCAGTCCCCAAATGGTCCCCCCAGACCCTTTCCTCTTCCACGCTTGGGGCTGAGGCTGCACAGCAAAGCAGAGCTGGCACAAGGATCCTGCCATGGCTGGTGCTCAGCAAGGCTTCACATCAGCTCTGACTCAGCCCACGAGCAGTATGAACCAGCCGGGCCATGACAGGAGGGGTTTCCAAAGCCATCAGAAAGCAGATTTTTCCTCTTCTGAGCTCTGTGTTGCTGTGGCACAATGGCAGCAACATGCCCAGCAGCCACTAAGTCAGCTCTGGTGGGTCCCTGCTACAGATGTGTCCCTGCCATGCTGCAAGGTCCATCCTCTCCCCATTGCAGTCACATCCATGCCACCCTGCAAAGACAACTATGCAGATACATCTACACCATGTTGTAGGCCTGGTTGGCTCCTGTTGCAGTGCCCAGGTCCTGCCATTAGCATCCCGCATCCCATGCCCTGGCCAGCAGCAGTCGTAGAACACATCAGGCTCAGTATGGGTGCCCTGAAGTGCATTTCCACCCCCCTCCAGCCTCCCCTCACAGCCAGGACAGTCCCTCTGCACCTGATATCGTCTTCATTAGCGAAGATGATGATGGCCCGTGCATGGGAGGTCTCCAGGAGGCGGCGGATGATCTTGTCGAACTCTCCTGGCTTAGGCTCCCGTGGGATCTTGACGGACTGGGCCACGCACACCCCCCCTGCGGCAGAGAGAGCCCTGGCACTGAGACACCCCCACGAGTCCCCATCCCCTGGGGACAGCCCCTCTCCCACAGCAGGCAAAGAGAGTTATCCCCAGCTCACCTGCACCCCAGCCACAGTGAGGGGCTCAGCACCACCCCCAGAGCCCACTTCCCACCACCCAGCCCCCCCCAGGACACATACTTGAACCATCCCCTTACACTATCCTCTCCCAGGTCACTGCCTTCACCGCTCCTCTCCCTCACAACTCAGCCTTTCTGTGTTGCCTTCCCTCCCATCCCACATCTTTGTGGTTCCTCTCTGCCTTCCACTCACTCCTCTTAGTGCCTGTCATCTCAAGCCACAACCACCTCATGCCTTGTTCCCTTGACAGACACATTGTCCCATCCTGGTGGCTCAGGGAAGGTTTTTGGCCAATACTGGGAGCACAGCACCAATCACCAGCCCCTTGCCAGCCCACAGCTGGGTTGCAAAGGGCTCTGCACACACAACGGTCAAATTCTGGCAAAACCAGCCAATAGGAAGAGGAGACGATGGGCTGCAGCCCCGGCACAAGCCCTTTGCCCCTGAGACAGCTGCCTGACCCTGCAAAGGGGTTTATTCCCATCCCTGTGGCACCAGCTGAGCTCCCAGCCCAGCTTTCCACAGGGTGACTGCAAAAGCAGCTAATTAAAATTAGAAGAGACAAGGGGAAACTGCAGATTGGAAGAGTCCCTGTGCGTGGCTGCTGGGCTCCCAGCCTCCAGCTCTGCAGAGCCAGAGCCCTCCTGCTCCAGTGTTTTTGCAGATGCCAATAAAAAGACAGAACTGAGAGAAAATTAAACATTGTGGGACCTTCTGGATGTAATTGATGGTCTCAATTTGCATAGTAAATGACACGGCTGATACCTCACCTGCCACTAAAAGATCCCCACTTAAGCAAAGGTCAGAGTAATTAGTACACGGTGGCAGGGATAGAATTCCCCAGCTGAAGGCCCTGGAGAAGAGCAGGGGGATGATGGGATGGGCATCAAGGAGGCCTCTGGGATGGGAGGGTTCACTCCCTCCTGCAGGGCTAGAGAAAAATTGGGATAATTTGGTCCCTTTTAGCCAAAGGACAGAGAGAGGGGGTGGATCTGATGGGTGCTGAGGATGCAGGGATGGGGATAACATCATCCCCCAGCAAATACCTGCTGGCCAGGGAACATCTCCTGCCCCTGGCCCCACACAGCCCAGCCATAGTGACAGGTTTTTCTTTGGTTGTTGTTCTTTTCCCTTATAGTAAGAAATTGGGCCAATTTGCTGTTTGTTTCCCATATGGGGAACCAGATGGATGGAGAGGAGGGAGTTGGATAAACAGACTCCCGGACAGACAGGTCAGCCAGGCGAGACAGGCAGCAGCAGGCAGTGCCAGCAGCATGGGCATGTCCCTGCCCAGGGGACACTTGGCCCCGGTAACCACAGAGCCCCCAGCCAGGCCAGGGTGGCACCAGCTGTGCCACCAGAGATAACGGCTCAGGCTAAGGAGCCAGTGTAGCTTAATTACAGTTTCCATGGCAATAAAAGGAGAAAAATCCAACAAAAGCAGCAGTTTGCAAACACAAGAACCTTCCAAAAGCCCAGGCACAGAGTTGGGCGGGTGTGTGCACACAGAAATGACAGCTTGGGGCTGGCACAAGCACACACCCACTTGCCACCGGGCACCATGTGCTCTGCTCCAGGCTAATGTGAGCACAGGAAGGGACACACCATGACACGTGTCCCACCATGACACGTGCCCCTGAACACATGTGTTCTCGTAAGTGTGCAACACAAGGACACAGAGGTTCCGGGCGTGCACTCAGCAGCTGCAGCACCAGCCCCTTCTCAGTGCAAACCCATCTTTGAGCCACACCTGGGACAGCAGCAATGCTTTGCACTGGAGTCCTCCACAAGTGTTTTATTTCCCAAGCAGCAGCTTTGAGCATCCCCAGGGGCAGGAAGTGCCTTGGGTGAACTTTTGGCAGAGACCATCTCCTTCTGCACATGGGAAGAGGGGATGGCAGAGGAGATGAGCTCATACATACATACATAAGAGACTAAACTGATGGCATTTCAGAAATGCCCATGTTACTAGGCAGCTCTGTTAGATCAAACTAACAAAGAAAGTAACAAGAAGGCATACTGACAATTAGGATGTAATGAGAACCTTATTAATGGAGTGGCTGGAGAGCATGGCACACATGGAGGGGACACAGCCAGGCCAGCAGGAGAGGAAAGCAGGGACAGGGATCCAAAAAATGGCTGGATGCTGGGAGAAAACTGCCCTGAGGATGGACACAGATATATGCAACCCGTCTGCACTGCCCACCCTTTTACTACAGCTCAGCAGGGCTCTCCAAGCTTAAAAATAACACAAACTTAGCCTGGGTAAAAGCCACTGGGGGGTATTGGACCCCCACACTCCCACAGCACACTCCTCCAGCCTCCACACTGATGCTGACAATGCTGCTTAACATTTTATCTTCTTAATTAATGAAATCTTCTTAAGATTGAAAAACAGAGGTCAAGGGGGTCGGGGGTCGGTGGCTGGGGTGGGCAGAGCTGCATGTTTCGGGGCTCTAGCAGCCCCGGCTCTCAGTGCCTGCATTATTCATGGCCCCTGGGTGCCACAGCAGGCAGGGGTATTTGCCAAGCATTGCTCCTACTGGCTCTGCACAAAAATTCATTTAGTCCAAACACTCCTTTAAAACAAGAAAAGGAAGCAAAGGAGGTGGCGGCAATGGGGAGGCTGCTCTCTCTGGTGGAATGGTGCAGCATTGCTCCCTGACTCCATCCAGGGTCTGACTCTGGGAGAAGGTGGGAGGTAAGGGACATGGACCTTCTTTCCTCCTGCAGCTTTGGGAAAGGAGCATTGAGAAGTAGGAATAGTGGGGAAAGCTTCCAGGACTAAGACAGCATCCCACAGTCAGCTGCTGGAGACAGCTTGGAGACAGACGCCCGATTGAAGGATGCTCAGATGAGATCCCATTTGTGCCATCACTGATGGACAGCAGCAGGGGATGCAGGGCACTTGCAGCAAGAAACAGTCTCAAAAAACCCAGCTCAGACCCATTCCCAAAACTCCCATGGGTTGGGGCAGCAACCATGCACCTGGACCTGCAGCTCCAGGGTCTGGGAGCACCCAGATCTGATTTTTGTTCCTGTCCCAAGTCCCTGCAGCGGTGGCAGAGACAACAGCTTCACAGGGAGGCTGCTGGGAAAAGCCAAGGATGAAATATTCAGCAGCACAGATCCAGGGAAGCAGAGACCAACAGGGAGAGGGAAATGGTGGGGATGTAATTGCACGTGACCAAGTATGCCCAGCACTGCACTCACAGCCCTTTCTCATCCACCTGTCAGAACTCGTAATGAGCCCACCCTGGTTAATAAGCCGTGGCTGCTCCATCCCACCCAGGCAGGTCTTGGCACAGAAGAAAAGAAGTGTGACCAGCAGGTCAAGGGAGGGGAGACACCCCTACAGTGCTGGGGACAGCTCAGGAGTCCTCAGCACAGCAGAGACAGGGACCTGTTGGAGCGGGGCCAGAGGAGCCCCAGCAATGCTGGGAGNNNGGAGCCCCAGCAATGCTGGGAGGGCTGGAACCCCTCTGCTGGGAGGCCAGGCTGGGAGAGCTGGGGGGGTTCAGCCTACAGAGGAGAAGGCTCTGGGTAGACCTTCTGGTGGCCTTTCAGGACTCCAAGGGGCCTGTCAGAAAGATGGCGACAAACTTTTGAGCAGGGCCTGTTGGGACAGGACAAGGGGTGAGGGGTTTAAACTAAAAGAGGGAGATTTAGACTGGAGAGAAGGAAGAGATTTTTGATGCTGAGGGTGGTGAGACCCTGACCCAGGTTTCTCAGAGAGGTGGTCAATGCCTCATTCCCTTGACCCATTCCAGGTGAAGTTGGCCGGGGCTCTGAGCAACTTGGTCTAGTTGCAGATGTCCCTGCTCCCTGCAGGGGGGTCAGACTAGATGAGCTTTAAAGGTCCCTTCCAACACAAACCAGTCTGTGATTCTATGATAAAACTGAGATGTGCAGTGAGAGCAGCTCTGAAAAGAGAAGGATTTGCTGTGGGGCTCATCCTCCAGTAAACAACCTACCATCCTGCCAGGAGAGCCAGGGCAGTGGGGACGTGTCTCCACCTCACAAGTACCACCTCAGCCCCAGGGGCCAAACTGCAAGGGTCTGCACTCAGTGCCACCCAACAACCCCATACACCCACCCCAGCCTTGCGCAGCTTGCCTGTAAGCACATCACCTGCACCCCACCCCAGGCAGGGCCAAGCCCTCCAGGACAAAACCACCTCCAGCACGTGGCCATGCCCCTCCCACCAGCATCATCCCCATCCCAGTGGGATCTCAGCATCCCCCGGCATCCCCATGGCTCTGCCGGCCACTCACTGGGGACTCTCCTCATTATGGTGGGGTTAATGTGTGTTGTCAAACACAGGTCAGGGTTTAATCTTCACCATTACGGGCTCGGTGGGAGCACAGACGCTCTGGGAAGCACGATGCTGAAGTGGCCTCTTGATTGCAGGTAGATAATAAGCTTTTGCTGTCGCTAACCTACACCATCAATCAGGGAAAGCTCTGCTGGGGCTCCCCGCAGAGCCAGCAGCTGCCAAGCACTGGGTAAGCACAGGTCTGGTGTGTTGAGAAGGGAGGCCCAGCTCAACTGTGCTGGGAACGGTGATGTGCATGTCCTCTCAACCCCAACGTGCTCCCCAGGCAGCCCTGGGCACCTCGAGGAGGGCATCAGGCTCTGCACAGCCCAGCAGCAGTGGCTTTCTGCCAGCAGCACCTAGACAGCTCCCCTGCATGCTCCTGGTCTTCCCTTCCTGACCCTAGCCATTTAAATGAGATTTCCAAGGCCAGAGTCTTAATTGGCTGCTCCCCTACCCCAGGATTCATTATTGACATCACTTCAAAGCCTCCAGGAGCCAACTCATTAGAGGAGAAGTCATTAGGGACACGGCTCTGTGCCCTTGCAGAGGTAAAGCTCCTGCACCATCACAAGACCATTACATTTTGGTCTAACCATGGAGCGTGGGACACCCTACACAAGGAGAGGGCTTGTATCATCTGTCTGTCTGTCCACCCATCTATCCAACCTCAACACCACAGCAACAAGTGGCCTTGCATCTGGGGAAGGCTCCCCATATCCCACGGGTACTTGCGTGCAAGCTGGGCTGGGGAAGAGCGGCGTGATGGGCAAAAGGCCCCATGCCACAGCACGAGCCAAGGGATAACAGCAGTTCCAGCAGGATGCCCTACAACTCATCACACATGGCTGTAATCTCCCTTTTGCTGTGCTGGAGCCCTAATGATGGTGACACCCAATTATCCAGCATGGAGGCTGCAATATCCCATGAGTTCCACAAAACTCAACGTGTTCCCTGATGCAGCCAAATCTCAGCTCATAGGCTCCTGCACTTGACTGCAAGGTGGACATATTGCCCCTTCCCTCCTGGGAATGCAAAGCAGGGAGTGATGGCAGCTCCCTGATCCCCACATCTTTCCAGCGTGTCATCCCACCTCGGGGATGACAGGTCCCTCCCTGCATGTCCTGGGCTCTCCATCTCTCATCCCCATCACTGGAGGCTCCTGGCACTTGCTGCCTGCCTCATCCCTGGAACAGGCTCAAATGCTGCTCTTCAGTGTTTTTAAATCTCATCAAACATTATGAATCAGAGCAATTTGAGCCCGCTTTTCAACTGCCTACATTGCTGGGCCAAACTGATAATTAATGAATTTGCATTGGGGAAAAAAGAAAGACTCCAGCTCAGACCTGGGCAGGACACTTGGGAGCAGTAAATTCAGGTTTCTCATGTAGGTAGTAACACCACAGGAAGAATCTTCTGCTAAAGATCTAATCAGCATTTGCCTGGCATGACCCAGCCATGTTCACCAGCCCATGGGCACCCTGCAACACACACCAAAAATACTGAAGAGCAAGATATTGACTTGAGCTGCCTCCAGGTTTGGGCTGTAAAACAGAGCCTGCGCACCAGCTCCAACCACAACTAATAACTCCTCTTTGTCCAGCCCCACTCAGGTCACTCCCCAGCATGAAAATATGGAGTGGAGTTAAGAAGTAAGGGCAGCGATGACTAGTAACCCAAATCCAGCTCCAGCTCTCCCCAGTCCCAGCCTGCCGGACACTTTGCAACCACCAGCAAACTGCTTGAGGGCAGGGAAAGTTTTTAGGTGGGGAAATTGAGGCACATCTCCTTTCAGGCTGTATCAGGCTACACAGTGTTGACAGAAAAAAAGAAAAGAAGTGTGTGTGGGGAGGGAAGAAATAGTAAAATAACCCAGGAAGTGTGGTTTCTGCCTCTGAAAAGCCCACAAGAACTTCAGGACCCAAGGTGGCAATGGCAGCAGAGCCTCAGTGACCAGACCAGTCCCTCCAGCTGCCCCATCCAGCACTAAGAGGTGCTGCATCCAGCAAGAGCTGGGGATAAGTTTTAGGACAGGGGGTGAGATAATAGAGATCAGCACAGACACTCAGGGGAGGGGTATAGCCATGATTTTGGCCAGTCGGTGCCTTACGGAGTCACACTGTGAAAGGACCTCTCAGAGATAGTCTGTTTGAGCCCCAGAGACAACAGAGATGCCACCACCCTTGGTGTTATCTACTAGAAAACACCTGCAGGAAAAGATTCGCCCCAAATTCTCTGAAAGAGCGGGGGGACCCTTTGTGCTCCCAATATAGTGCCATGAAAAACCACCTGGCTCTGTGTCAGCTGCTGAGCAGAAGGATTTGGCTGGGGACCCACGACACCAGCAGCAAATAACAGTCCTTGGGTGAGCTGAGATAATTGAGAGCTGACTGCAAAAGAACAGCACCCTTGGGGATGAAAGGGAGCTGGGTTGCCAGCTCTGCCCTACTGCTCGTCACACCTCACTGTCACAGGGCTGAAGGTCACTCACTTGACCTCCTGCATGATTTGCTGGGGGGCGGAACTCCAGGGGCAGGTACCAGGATCGGGTGCCCACCAACATCATTCTCCCAGCCATCCCAGCTGTCCCATGGGGATGGCATCCACAGGACCCAGGATAACGGCACTTCCTAAGGCCAGCGAACAACCAGGCTTAGCAACTGCCAGGATTGCATGTACAAATCCACCATGAAGTGGTATTCGCTACTTGCTTATGCCTTAAGACTTGGGAGTGACTTTCGAGGGAATGGGTGAGATCCTACTGCATCTACCAAAAGTAATGAATGCAGCTAAAACGAGAAAGGGACAGCCACAGATGTCACATGGGGATGGATGAATGCATCACAAATATGTATCAGCCTCTTAACTAAAAATATAGAAAACTCAGCAAAGGATAAAACAATTGAAGGGAGAAATGACAGTGTCAAATTGATCCAGACACATGACTAAGGAGCCTTGCGTTGGGCTGGAAATATGGCCCTCTTCACAAAAACGAGCGCTGCACATTACGACTTATGGCATAACACACCGCATTCACCAGCTAAATTACAACATAAATCTAACACTTCATCTCCGAGAGCTCAGTGACAGCGGAGTTGTCAACGCACATAGAGCCAAAGAGCTGCAGACGGGTCTGCCCATCCACTGAAAGGATGCCACAGAGTAGGGTAATGGGGAGATGATGTACAAGAGGAGATAGGGACACAGGGGGCACCCTGATGCTGTCCCTGATTTGCAGCTTGGTGCCAAATGTCAATACAGCTGGCATCCACCCGCTGCCTTTGCAGGATTCCTTGGGAGAGTACTTAAAAGCCTTCAAAATGCCCAAAGTAAATTCATCCTTTGCAGACGTAACATCTTGTCAATGCTAGCATCCAGAAAAACCCATCAAGCGAGTGAATAAGGACTGTCCGGCCATCGATGCAACCACCAGCAATCTCCAGGGGCCAACAGCACAATTGCCAGAGTAATTGCAATATATCAGATATAATGACCGCCCAGGGCTGTCTCGGCAGCCCAGGGCCAGCTCCAGCTGCAAGAACCACGTGTCCCCAGGGTTAGGAGGTCAGTCTGTGCCTTGAGCAGAAACACTTTCCACTGTGACAGGGAAGGATTTAATGTGAGGCTTTGCTAAAAATTGAAACTGAAGGTCAAGTTGATAATGCATCAGAAAGCAAACAGCTTGAATGCTAACTGCTAACTACAGCAATGAGCATTATTGCCTGATGGAAATAAAAACTGACTCTGAAGACTCAAGCTTGGCATAAAAAATGAAGCAGAGCCTTGTCCAGGAGAAGAGCGGGGAGAGGTTCACCCTGAGCCTGGCATTGGTGAGAAACCTCCCCCCCAGGCAGAGCCAGCGAGGCAGGGACTGGCTCCTTCCCCTGGCATAAATACCACCACATGGGTAAACTCCACAGCTTGATAAACTGCTGGCAAGCCCTTGGCAAAGGGCTGTCTCCAACAGCCCTTTTACATCACTTTGACAGGCTAGAGGCACCTTGAAGCAGCAGGACCCTTTATGCTGCTGGAGAATTGCAAATGAGAGCCAGGCATATACAAACAGGCTATAAAAGAGGGGATGGATCCTTCACCCATTCCCAGTGGCTCTGCACTGGTATAAAAGTGTCAGCAGAGCTGGTTTTATGGGGGAAGACAAAAAGGTGAAGCAGGCACAGCCTGGCACTTTCTCCAGCCTTGCAGTTGCCACCACAGGGAGCAAGGCTGAGGGATTTTCAAGTTAAAAAAAAAAAAAAAAAAGAAAAAAACCCAACCATGTTCCTGGTCCTGCCTCACCATTATGGCTTCAAACTGGAAGAGGGGAGATTTATATTAGAAATTAGGAAGAAGCTCTTCACTCTGAGAGTGGTGAGACACTGGAAGAGGTTGCCCAGTGAAGAAGTAGATGGAAGAAGTAGATGCTCCATTGCTGGATACATTCAAGACCAGGTTGGATGGGGCTTTGATCAACCTGCTCTAGTGGGAGGTGTCGCTGCCCATGGCAGGGGAATTGGACTAGATAATCTTTGGGGTCCCTTCCAACCCAAGCCAGTCTGTGATTATTCATGGCTGTAAAGCTGCCCTCCTCAGATGGAGGAGCAAAGCTGATCTCCAGTGCTCCCTCCCAGGGAAGATGCTTCACAGAGCATCACAGAGCCCACCTAGGCACCCAAGCGAGAGCCACTGCCCCACGCTTGGACTGACAAACGACAGCTCTTACAAACAAATGTGTTCCTGCAGCATGAGCAGGGCAGCAACATTACCGCTGATAATGCACGGGCTGCACTTGCGCTTCTGTGATACTGCAATTATGGTGGAATTATGCTTTTTGATAACTAAATTATCACTAATGCACATAATCGTTAGGTTATGTGGATACACAAATTACTAGACTGCCTCAGCCCTGGATTAATACGTGTGCATTTCAACTCCATGTACACTCGTTTACTCTGCAATTATGCTGTCATACCATTAACCATCTGGTTATAGGAACTCGTGGTAACCACAGGTAGCTCCAAGAAGTGCTCATGCTGCAGTAGGGCTAGCAGTCACGGCAGCCACTCCTTACTGGTGCTTAATGGAGGAGAAGTACGGGTTCAAATTGTACCCGTGCATCATAGAATCACAGAATTGTTTTAGTTGGAAAAGATCTTTAAGACCATTAAATCCAACCACTAACCCAGCACTGCCAGGGCACCACTAACCCATGTCTCTCAGCACCACATCTCCAGGGCTTGGAAACCCCTCCAGGGATCACGGGGCCACCCCTGCCCTAGGCAGCCTGGGACAGGCCTTGGCAAGCCTTGTGGGGAAGAAATTGTTCCTCAGCTGCAACCTAAACCTCCCCTGGTGCAACTTGAGACTGGTTCCTCTTGTCTTATCAATCGTTCCTTGGGAGCAGAGCCCAACCCCACCTGGCTCCAATGTCCTGTCAGTGAGTTGTGGAGAGCCAGAATGTCTCCCCAGGCCTCCTCTTCTTCAGGCTCAACAACCTCAGGTCCCTCAGCAGCTCCTCATCAGACTTGTGCTCTGGACTCAAACCAGGACAAGTGGTAACCCCAGCACCACTTACACCCACATCCCCATCATGAGGCACACAGGCAGCAATGTCCCACACCCAGGCCAGCTGTTCAACAAGCATTGCACCCGCTGGCTCTGAAGCATCCCCACACACTCCACCTTCCAAAACCACAGCACTGTGAAAATATTCTGCTTTTCAAGTTAAAATCCTGAAGAGCAGATTCCAGGTTGAATCCCCAGATGGGTTTCTCTGCCTATTAAAAGCACAGCCAGTTCCCAGTGCCAGGGTGCACACATGAGACAGAATTAACGCCGTTCCTATTTATAGGGCTTTGATTAGGAGCTCGTCACCTAGAAGTTTTTATTCCCTTTATCCATTTATAAGGCCGTAACACAGTTTGACTAGCTCCAGATAGTCTGGTGTCCCACCGATTTTGCCAGAACTTAATGTGCCATTCAGATACAGTTAAGCCCGTAATAGGCAGTAGCCTGCATGCTGCAGGGTTTTAACTGCCTCGGAAAATGCTCTTTAGCTCTTGTCTTGCCCCATGCACATGATGCTGCAGCGACAAAGCGATAACGGAGCCAGGAGGGACACTGGTGCTTTGCCGGTCCCTCTGCAGAGTGTCAGGGCAGCTTCAGGTCTGTGGTAATACCAGCCACAACAGCAACACCCAGGGGTCTTCACCACCCCAGCCAGTCCTGGGAGTGATGCTCAGCCACTCGCAGATACCTACAAGCTCCTCCACTGCTCCTGAAGCTGCTAATCCCCACTAAGCATCCCAGCACTCCCGTCAGCAAAACACTTTCTAGCTTCAGACAAATCCTCCCAAAGAGTTTTGCTGAGCACGGACTTTCTGCCTGTCCACAGCCTATAGACAAGTTAAAGCACGTGCCTCTGGGGATAAAGTCATTAAAAATGGGTGAAACGTGCCTTGGTGCCAAGTTTATTTTCTGTTAAAACCTGGGAGTATTTGTAAAAGTCTTTTCTTCTGGAATGTGCTCAGCACCATGGCTAAGCCATGAAGGGAGGGATTTAGACAAGCTCAGAGGATCCGAGGTCTCTTGATGAGCAGGGAACAGGATCTCAAGATGCTTGCCAAAAAGAGCCATCAGCAGTGAAACAGCTTGCCCTCAGAGCAGAGGCAGCTTGAGGTTGCTGGTCCCAATCCTTGCTGAAGAGCCTGGATCCTTGCTGGCCATCATGCTGTCCTTGCAACCAGCAGGGCAGCCACAGAACTTGCACTGCCTGGAGGTCACCCCCCAACAGTGTCATCCACCCTTGCTCACTGCAATCACAACCCAGCTCAGGCTGAGAAGCCCAACTAGATGTATCCCTCCATTCCCACCTGCTGCCTTTCCTCCTCCAGTCCCACATGCTCTAAAAATCTCTGAGCTCCCATCCTGGGAGAAAACCCACTCACCATCCTCTCTGGACTTCTGGATAAAGGCCTCCACACCACTTTCACCATAGCTGCCCTCAGAGGCTAAGGTGGAGACGTAGTTCCATTTGAGGGCTTTGACGATGTCGACCATGGCTTGGGCCTGGTAGGTGTCAGATGGGACAACACGGGAGAAGAAGTCATAGCGGCTGTTGTCACTCAGGTCTGGTGCGGTGGACGCGTAGCTGATCTGGGGGATCTGGGATGGAGAAAGACAAAGTGTCAGGAGGAAGAGGTGATCTCCACCCCACTGCAATGCCCTCACCTTGCCCACACTCCCAAAACCCTGTTCTGGAGGAAAGGGAAGCAGAAATCAAGGAAGACTATGGGTCAGGTAGGAGCATGTGCCGCCAGTCAGACATAGGATGATCCACAGCACCCAGGACGAGCAACTCATGGAGGTGTGACCACGAAGTGAAGGTGATCGGCTCTACTGGGTCTTGGTGGCTACCCAAAGGCTTCGATCTGGTGATTTCCATCCTAATGAGGTACAGAGACAGAAAACTAACTCAACTCATGCCAGGACACACATCTCCTCTGCAACCTCCAGACTGATCTAAGCCCACACACATCAATGTCTGGAAAGGGGGAAAACTAGAACCATCAGAAAGCACAGGAGCTGCTGCTTTACATTTCTGCCCACAGAAGCAGCTGGCTGGGCAGAGCCCAGCAGAGCAGAAGGACTCCAGGATCTCCTAAGGAAGAAGAGAAACCATCCCCAGGGCAGAGCAGCCACCAGTAAACCCTTTTGAGGTCGACCAAGGAACTGGGCAGCCCTGGGATTTGCAGGGAGAGGTTCAGAGCACGCCAAACTTTCATTTTGACATGTTCCATGCCTGCCTGCCTGCTTTGATCTCCCCTCCATGCTCCCCGGGAGCCAGAGCAAGAGCTGTGGGTGCCGCCTGGGCAAAGGGGACTAGAACGGTCTGAAGAAAGCAGGTACCAACCCTTGGCCAAGCAGGCTGGCTGGGAGCCATCAGGGCTTGGGGACCACCTGAAGCTCAGGGACACCCAGCAGGACCCCAAAGGGTTTCCCGAGCATTGAATGTGCCCACAGTGGGAGAGGTCAAAGCATAAACGTTGATCCTGGCCCAGAATAGCACTGCTAAGATCTCCCTTTGGCTTCCTGCCCCAGGAAGGACAGATCTGACCCCACCCTGACAGGTCCTGTCCACTCAGGCTATAAATAGGTCCTTTATATTAATCAGACCTGCTGCACCTCGCACAGTCTATTAGAATGATGTAGCACCAGAGGATTGTGCGACGCTTAACACTTACATAGCACCTTACAGCTCCACAATGCACCACAGAAGTTAATTTATCTTAAAGATGGAAAAGGCTTATTAAATTATCAAGCCCAAGTTCTCTCCACTAGAGTGAAGCTCCCTACGGGGGGTATACCAAACACCCAGACAGCACCATCAATAGTCCCCTTGTCCTGCACCCAAGTAGGGACCTATCCTGGGTGCAGCCCCGCACATTCCAAGGGTTCTCTCCCCAAAACCTGGGCATGGTTTTAAATTCAGCAGTGATTTAATTGCAGGGGCTGAAGCCACAGGGCAGGAATGCTGCAGAGATGGTGACAGTCATACCTGGAGCTGACACAGCTCAGGGAAGGGTCCTGCCACCTGCTGCCCTCTCACCTTGCCACAGATGCTGCTTTACTGCCAGGAAAGAGCAAATGGAGGAGGAACATCCCAGGACATCACTGATCCCAAACTGCCCTGGGGGAAAGTGGGTGCAGAGCAGCAATGCCCAGCTTTTAGAGAACTTTCCCACTGTTCTGCTCCCTCTAATCAAGTTTAGGAACAATGCAGCAATCACCACATGCAGGATCACAAACCCTGCCAGGCCACAAGGGCTGCAATGGATCCCAGTAATCCCCCAGGTTCAGCAGGCACCCGGGTCATGCTGGATGCCCAAATCAGCTTAGGCTGCCTTTGGCCTCACCCATCACCACTCCCCATTAAGCAATTAGCCAATTCCCAGCAGCAGAGACACTTGGCTGGGCTTGGAGGGGATGGGGAGAGGTTTGGAGTCCTAGAACCAAAGGTCTGCAGGGGTCCTAGTTCAAAGATCATGCCACCTTGCTGGGAGCCCATCTGGGTACCAGCACCCCAAGGATGAGGAGGCTAGCACTGGAGCCACCCTACAGACCCTCATGGTTTTCTAAACACCTCCATCCCCTTTCCGCTCCTGCTCCCAGGCTATACCTCACAGTTTCTCCTTTGTTTCTGTTTTTTCCCCCTCTTCCACTTTCTCTCTCTCTCTTTCCTAAATGGGATACTGGTGTTAGAAACCCACGACTCCACCTGAATGCTAAAAGGCTTCTGGAAAGGAGCAGCCACCCTTCTACCTGCTGCAAAACAGAAGATGAAAAAAGGGAGAGATAGAGAAGGAGCAGGAGAGGGAAAGGAAGGAATCTTTATCAAGGCACAAATAGGATTACTCTCTGTGACAATCTGCTTTGTGCTCCTTTTCGAGGAGCTGTGATCTGCTTGTTGAGTATCTGTGACTGGGAGCAGGTACATGAGACTTGATTAAAATTCTGCTCAGCAGGCGAAGGGCTCGCCTGGCAATCATTCATCCTGGGGAGGGAACGGGGAGAGGGGGCTGCTCTGCACCTGCTCTCCCTGCCTCCTCCCTGTCTTGCCTGGCCAAGGGGTGGACACGGGTGGCTTGGGCTGGAGGCAATGCCCAGGTGATGACAGAAAGATGGCATAGAAAGCAGCGGTGCCCATGTCAAAGGAGATTTGTGGTCAGGGATGCAATCCTGACTTTCATAGAATCACAGAATTGTTTTGGTTGAAAAAGATCTTTAAGACCATCAAGTCGAACCATTCCCCCAGCACTGACAGGGCACCACTAACCCATGTCTCCCAGCTCCACATCTCCAGGGCTTGGAAACCCCTCCAGGGATCATGGGGACTCCACCACTGCCCTGGGCAGCCTGGGCCAGGACTTGGCAAGCCTTGTGGGGAAGATATTGTTCCTCAGCTCCAATCTAACCCTCCCCTGACACAACTTGAGGCCATTTCCTCTTGTCCTGAGAGCAAGAAGGTCTCCCCTGAGCCTCCTTTTTTCCAGGCTCCCTCAGGACCCCAGGTCTCTCAGCTGCTCCTCACCAGACTTGTGCTCTAGACCCTTCCCCAGCTTTGCTGCTCTTTTTTGGACATGCTCCAGCCCCTCAATGTCCTTCTGGGTATGAGGGGCCAAGGATCATTTTCCAAGAATTCTTTCCCAATTATTTTTTTTTTTTTCTCTGCACGGTGGTTTAGGTTAAACAGATCCCTGCCTCCTCAGCAGGACACCCATGATGGAGACTTCCCAGCTATTCCCGGTGCCACCACACATCCCACTCAAGCTCAGACTGAGCTTAGACAGCCAGGGCACATCTGGGTTTAACCCCTGAGCTGCCCATCCTGTTCGAGTCCCTGCTGGAAAATGACGTCTAGCAAATACCTGTTGATCTACATGCTACAAACTGGAAGTTGTATTTTAATACTCAAATGGAAAGAGCTTTTCTCTCTCATCCCTCTGCTTTGGATAGAAGTGAAAATAAAATACCAGTTCCCAAATGACCATTTCATAGACTACTGCTTTTTCTCCCCTCTGCCTTTTTGATCTCCTGGTCTACAGTAGCCCAACTCCTGGCACCAGCTATTTTCTCAGATAAAAGACAAAAGTCCTTTTAGATCCATAAAAGCAAAATGCAGGCAGGGAATTCAAGGTTCTTAGAAAGAAGGAGGCTGAGATGGGGAGGGGGAGCTGGAAACATAACTCAGATGCATATTTGGGCACTGGTAATACCTTGGCTCATCTCCAGCCTGGGATAAATACTGCGGTGGTGGTGGGGAAACCAGTGGGATCAGCTCTCCTGCACCCCAAAGCTCCCTTGTCCCATCAAGAATGGGAATTAACCCCAGGACAGGGGATAAATCCTTCTTCCTCCCTTTTTTGAACCAAAACCCAGAGTCAGAGTCATTCAGAAGCACCCCCAACCTGAGGAAATGTCCCTCAGATTAAGAGAGAAGGTGGGACCTAGTGCTGGGGATGTCATCCTGCTCCCCCCACACCCTGGATCAATGGACTGTTGTGATCAAGCTCAAATGCACTGCAAAAGCACCTCTATTTTATAACCATATCATTAACACTGGTTCACGAGCTGGTGCTGCGTTTTCTCTACCAGCATCGGATGGAATCCCTCCAGATCAGGGAGAATTAGGCAAATGCAGTGATTTCAGTGTGGCCCCAACGAAGGCTTAAAACTTCAGTCTGAACATCAGCCTGAACAGACAGGAGGGAAGAAGCCAAAAAACAAAGGGGCCGTTGCAAAGTTAGAGTGACTGACACTGGTGAGGAGCAGCCCCAGCAGAAGGGGCTCCTGGCACCGCCCCCACCCCAACACCATGCCAGAAACAGAGTCAGGAGCAGCTAATTCCCTAACCATAATTATTAATTTCATGCATATCTTATGCAAACCTCTGGTTCACTGACAAGATGGAATTGATTTAATTAGAATTTCGATCATCAAGCCATTTGGACAGCAGCTTTAAATTAGGGAGAGCATAAAGCAGCACAGGGGCTGGGGGAGTGAGGGGGCTGAGTGGAGATGCTCAGACAGAGTGAGCCCTAGCTCCCAGCCCACTGCCCCTTCTCCAGGGCCGCAGGATCAGGCCCAGCAACAAGACAGGATCCAACCCTCGGCAGAGTTATAACAGTCCCACACCCCACAGGCTCTGGGCTGCTTATCAGGTCTCCGTGCCTCAGTTTCCCCAACTGAAAATGGGGAGAACAGCTCATACCACACAGGGCAGGCAAATCACTCCAGGATCATGATGCACTGACACAATGCACAGCCGATAACAAATTCCTCCATTTCCCAGCTCCGGTGCCACCAAAAGGCAACTGCTCTGAGGTGATAGCTATGCTCAAGGGGACACAGCTTGGGGCAGGGAGTGACAGGCTCCCTAACCTGCCCACTCCTTTGCCACAACCTGTTAAACTGAGCATGTAAATCAGGTAGCTCCAATGCTGGGGCTGACACTGGCTGGGCATGGGCTGCTCAGTCCACTTCAATAAATCTGTCTCTTCTCAAGAAATAAAGCACCGAGAAATAAAGAGCGGAAGCTGCGGGAAGATCTCCCAGCCAGCTCTGGCACAGGTTTGCACAAAAAGGAGACAGCTCAGCCAGGGAAGCTGGCAGCAGATGTAAAACCAGAGACGAGAAAGAAAACTTTTTCTTAATTGCCCGTGGACCTGGCTTCCCACATCAGGGAGGCAGCTCCAGCGGAAAACCCCAGTGCTGGACAGTGCTGGTGGTTGCATCACTTTTTCAAAAAAAACCAGCTCACATTTCAGCCGAGAGCAAAGTCCAGGATGCAGAGAGCCAGGGCTGCTGCCCTTCAGCTCCTCACAGGACCTGCCATCCCCACTGCCTTCAGCCTCCCACTCCTCCTTGCTGAGCTGTGCCATGCCCAGGGACTGAGCAGAGCCACTGCGACCAAGGAAGCCCAGGGCAGCCAGGCTGCTGCAATTTGTTTTAATAAACCCAGTGAAAAACAAGTCAGTGAAGTGGCAGGAGTGGGTGATTAATCAGAGCATCCCCCAGCCAGTTTCCACCTTTCCACCTTCATGAAGGTTATTTACTCACTAAGTGGGGACATTTGGTGCCAAATGTAGCATCCCTCTCACACCACCAACCCCAAAGCCTAAGGGCATCACTGTGTCCCCTCCCCACCCCGTGGCAGGGAGCAGACACAAGCCTGGGGGGTTCAGCACCAGGGGCCTGATCCAGCTTTGCAGCCCCAGGAGGCTGCAGCAATCTGGCCCCAGGCAGCAAAACCTTGTGTGCCTGCAGGTGCTGAGCACCCCTGGCCCCTGTGTCATCCTCCATTAGGTGAATTACTCATGCTGTACAACATCCCTGAGCTAAAAACAGTTGCTGCGCTCACTGCCATGAAGAAAACAAGCTCCTCAAAGTGTCCGGCATGTGTCAAGTCCATCCTTCCACCAGGGATACTCCTCACCCCAGCTGAGCATTAGAGCTTCATCATGTCCCAGCTCTTTCTGGATGGGGTTGAAAAGTTCACCCCACACCCTGACGCAGCTTTTCAGGGATCACATTTGTAGGGGACAGAACGGGTTCCTTATAAACCATCGTCACTGTGGTGGTTCAGGAGACAGTGGGTAGAGCTAGGGCTGGAAAGCCAGTGGAAAGGGGTGGAAAGGAGCCGGAGCATGCCAGAAAGCTCTCACAGTGACACCAGAGAGATGCTATCACAAGGAGCTGAGAGCGGGGATTTGGAGGAAGGTTTTTCTGCAGACAGAGCTACAAGGAGTGATGAAACCAGTATGGACAGAGAGTGTCGCATCTGCAAGTTGTTCCACTGATGTACAGCTTTAATTAGGTGGTGGCATCTAACAAAGGACATGTTATTTATTTATGTAGTGTGGGAGCGACAAAACCCCCAGCTGGGAGGGGCAAGACTCGGGCTACTGAGAAAGGGCTGGAAGGGCTGTGCAGGAAGGGAGTGGGGAGAGGCACAGGAGAGGGGAGCATGGGAGGAGGTGAGGGACCACAGAGGGGAACATCATCCCAGGGCAGGAACATACCCATGCAGATTGTCAGAGGTGGAGAATGGGCTGCTCCAAGCTCTTGGGGATAAACTGGGGGCAGGGGGGTTGCAGGGCTCACAGCAAAGGCTCTGCAGCACCTTCCCAGTGGGATGCAGAACTGCTGGAGCACAGCGAGGGGAACCATCCTGGGTCAGCAAAGGGAGGGGATGGCTCCTGCCTGCAATCCAATGGGCGCAGGGGTGTGGGCACACGCCCAGGTGCTGGGGTGGGCAGGGGGAAGTTGTTTGTTCCTCGCCTTGTTGGGTTTCCTAATTGATTTTGTGCCTGCACCACACACTGGATGTGCTACAACCCTCCTGAAGAACCTCCTCAGTGATTTAAAAAAATCAAAGTACTTTGAGTGCACTTGAAATGCCCTCACGATTCCCCCCATACCAGCTGCTCATGGGGAGGAGACACAGATCCCCATATCCAGGGCTGGCATACCCGGTGCTACTCCGAGCATTGAGAGCACGTCTCCCTGTTTCAGCTCCCAGCGCTTTACATCAGCATGCCCTTGCTGGAGGAACGGACGTGAGCAGTCCTCGCCTTGTGCCACGACGCCACAGCAGGAGCCAGAGCTCTGGCAAAGTGTCATTCCCGAGGGAATGGGCAAAGGCAAACGCTTTGCAGCAGGGCCTGGAAAGGCAAACGCTTTGTTAAACCTACAAGCAGAGTCACCCACACTTAAAGGTCAGCAGCAGCGGAAATGGAAGGTGCCTTATATTCATTTTTAAGTATGTCCCTGCCATAAACCCACTATTTGAATAACAAAGAGCAGCAGCAGCTCTCAGGTTGGGGGTGGGTAGGGGGAAGAGCCTCCTGAACCCCCACCTATGTCCCATGAGGTGGGTTAAGCCCCCACGTCCCATGGGAATGGTGTCCCTGTGCTGGGAACCATCAGGGAGAGCACCCTGCATCCACCTGCAGACACACTCCCCCCCTCACCCACAAATAGGCATTCAAAGCTGTCTAGGAAGAGTTGAGCTCATCCTGCACTGTCCCCTCCCAGGGATTTCAAGGTCTCCATCCTGTACCTGCTCATCCACTGATTTCCATTTCTTCACTGCCACATTGTGCTGAGGTCAACTCTAGCTTTCAGAACTGCTGGGGACACCCAGGACTTCAGACATGCCCATGGCCACCAGGCCACCAGCAGCACCAGTGCTCAGTGCAAGGCTGGGCCATAGGTTCATCAGGGCTTAGTCCTTCCTCCATGGTCTGCTTTACCAAAGAATTGAAATTGGAGGAGAAGGGCAAGAAAAAATCCAAAACATCTAGAAAGGCTGTAGGTACCCCCCCACTTCCCCAGCTGTCATGCTCCTGCCTCCTTTCCTGCTGCCTGCCTCACTCCTCCTCGCCGAGGCAAGCATTCAATCTTTTCTGTCTCTGCAAATAGCTTTTAAGTTCCTCCTGCTCCCTCTAATTTATATTATTTTAATTATTGAATAGCCCTCTCACTTGTCGCCTGGAACATTAACACATTTTTTAAAAAGGGACCCAGAAAAATCAAATTCCATCAGCTATCTGGTTTTTCCGCCTTCGCTAACAGCTTCCAGCCCTCCCAGGAGCAGCGCTCTCAGCATGTTGGGCCAGCAGAGGAAGCCAGGGGAGAAAAAGGCAAACAGCTCCATCCCTGCAGGACCAAGGGGTTTTGGGGTGCTGGGAGGGGAGGCAGAGCTGGGACCCTGCTCCAGGGAGTATTTACATTTCCCCCTGCCATTTTCTGCGGAGAGGGCTCTTGTGCAAACACTCTCTAGCCCAAGGACCTTGCTGCAGATAAACAAACGCACAAGGGGGAAAGTCATTATAAACTTGTTGGCTTTCCTGCAGCTGGCATGGAAAGCAGCCCTGCAACTCCCTAGCCATTTGGCTACAGTGTGACCTCACATTCTGGGGATATAACCCACACCCCCTTACCGAGCCATCCTCCATCACTGGTCTCAGGGTATGTGGGGTACCTTGAAATGCTCCCAACTATCAGCTGCTTGCAGGCAGGCAAGTGGAGAGCATTAGTCTGTAGGTGACTTGTGTGTCTTATATGATAGCAAAGGGTATTTTACAACCAGAGTCCTCCCACACTGACTCCACCAGGTGACACTGCTTCTGCAGACCAGCCAAGACCCCCTCAAGTAACAGCCAGAGAAAGCACCCCAGAAACCCTCAGAGAGCTCCCAGGGAGGCTGGACCCTCTCCAGCCTTAGAGGTCTCCAAGATCCACCACAACCAAGCCCCGAGATACCCGCTCTGACCCCACAGATGGCCCCGGTGGGCTGAGCTCCCCACAGCCACTTCCAACCCAAGTTATCCCACCCCACACCCATCTCCAACCCATCTCCCCACACATCCCCTGCAAAGCAACCTCCCTCCCACAGGCTCGGTGACTCCTGAAGCATCAGCATCCACCCTTGCCACGAAGTTGAGGGAGAAGTGATAAAATTCCTCCTGTTAAAATGTCGTCACTGGAGGGTGAATGGAGGAAGGGATCCCCGGGGACCTGGAGGAGGCAGGAGAAGGTTTTTAAAGGCACCAGTTCCTGCCTGCTCCCAAGTGTGGAGGCAGAGGCACACGTAGAGAAACACTGCAAAAAAACACCCATGGCGGTTGTTCCAAGTGGTTATTTTTACCCTCGCCAAGCCCTACCTTGAAGAGCCGCAGGATGTTGGCCACCATGATGGAGACAGAGCTGCCCGAGGCACCAATGACACCGACCACTCGCTCCGGCTTGGTGATGATGGGGGGACCACCATTGATGCAGCGCACCTCAGTGCTGTCCTTCTCGATGAGGGCTTGCACAAAGGTCAGCGACTGCTCCAGGGCGTGTGTGTCCCGCGAGCACGTGTCCAGGATGCGGGCACCCAGGGTGATGTTGGGCAGGAGGTCGGGGTCGTTGTTGATGCGGTCCAGGGCGAAGAGCATGGCCTCCAGGCGATGGATGCCCTTCTCCTTCTTCAGCTCCCCGCAGGCTTTGCCCTCCGACCCCCGGCCATGCACAGGGAAGAGCCCCCCAAGCGTGATGTCCCCGTCGATGCGGATAGAGTTCATGTGCGGGTAGCCCTGGCCTTTGGGCTTGGCAGCACCCCCGGCCACCCACCCCCAGCTCCAGGCACTCAGGAGGAAGCAGAAGGAGAGATGCTCCACGCAAAAGTAACCCCCGCTCATTGCCAAAGCCGTGCTGGGGCAGAGCTGGCAGCCCAAAACCTGGCGGCAGTCAGGAAGCGAGACTGGCAGAGGTGGGCAGCATGGCTCCCGGTGAGCTCCTGCTCGCAGCACCGTCAGCGGCTCCCACCCGTGACGCTGGCCCCCAGGGAGGAGTGGGTGGCTGGGCTGCAGGAGGGCACCAAAGTCTGCATGGCTACACCAGGGAGAAGAGGCAGCGGTGGAGTTGTGAGCCCAAGTGAAGCTTTGGGTCCTTTCTCTGGAATCCTTGAGAGCAGGGGGGGACAGGAGGGAGGGAGAGAGAGAGAGAGAGAAAATTAAGCAGGAGCATGAAGAGGACATCAGCTATTCTGAGCTTTGATCAAGGAGCCCGGTGGATATTAGCGCTGGGGGTTATTGCTAAAAACAGATTTGGGATTCACTTGATTTTTGATTCATGGCAGCAGCTTTGGCTCAGCCCAAACCACATCCGGGCAGAGGGACCGGTGCAGGGGCCCCAAGCTTGCTCTGCTCCAAGGAGCAGGACCAGGTTGGTGGCCAGGTTGGGGCAGGAGGGAGGCTCTGGAACCCCATCCCCTCTTCAGAAAGCTGCCAGGGTGGGACAGGCCCCAAGACAGTGCTCAGAGGGGGGCAAGTCCCACATGCACCCACAGCCCTGATCCCTGCCTGCCCTGGAGCATCATTCCTGCCCCAGGGCACAGTCAGGCACAGGAGCCAAGCAGTCGCCTTAAAGTTGAGCTGGATTTAGTCTCTGAGCTGATCTGGAGAGAAATCTGCTCTTTAAATAGCCTTGCTGTCAAGTGATGAGTACCCTTCTCTCCTGAGCATCCCCTGAAGCATCCACCTGCCCCTTCCTTGTCCCCATCGATGGCCCTGCCAGATACAAGCTCCTGTCCCTAGCAAAGCAGCCTGAGGCTGAAGATCTTCCCAAGCCTCCTCCCAGGTCTGAGCGGGGGTCAGGGACACAAGCCTTCCCCCCATCCCCTGCACTGCTGAGCTGAAGCAAGGAGATGCCTAAAGATCCAAGGGCTGTTTCCCAATAGGTTTTTCAATTGCCTGCCACAAGTCCTCACATCTCAAGCATCATCCTGCAAACTGAGCGGGCTGGGAGCTGATCTGCAGCTTAAGCGAGAGCCGACATGGCCAGACACTGCTGAAACCCAGCATTATGACTCTGAATCGCTATCCTAAGCATTGCTGCTCCTGCCACTCTTCCTTCAGGCCACTGATTTCTGATCCAGCAGCTGCTTCCTTGCAAGCATCCGTTATCGACAGCTTCCAGTAGTAAATACTGACAGTGCCAAAGGCTCGCCTGAGCCCTGGCAGGAGTTTGGCTTTCTAGCTGCCCCAGGCAAGCAACCCGAGGGTCCGCTCAAATTAAAAGCAACAAGGATGGATGATCAGCTGTGTGCTGCGAGCACTGGCAAAAGCCCTTGGATCCCAAGCTGGGTGTTCATGGGGGAGGAAGAAGGGAGTGAATGGTCCCTTAGGAAACTGGGGGCAAAATTAGTGGTGAAGGCGCTGGGATCAGTGCCTGGGTGATGCCCGCAGGCTGTGCCCACAGACACAAGCTCCATCCTGACCCACATCCCAACTCCAGGGGCATCGGTAGCCCAGGCACCAAGCATGGCCCATGGGGAGCATTTTGGCATCACCAGCTGCTCTCTCTTGAGAGGCATCAATCGAAGAGCAGCCCTGTCCTGCAGCATGGCATGGGGAGGAGGCACACTTGGGTCTCAGTTAACCATCAGACAGCCTGGGCCAAGATTTGGTCCTCTCACCAGGTGGCAAAAACACACCTGCTCTTGCTACGCTGCCATCCTGTCCTGCTACCCCAGTACACCAGTGCCCATACCATATCTCAGACGTGTCAGCTCCTCCAGAGCCAGCGCTGGAGCTGGCGGAAAGGGCTCAGCCCATCCCAGCCCTTCCATCCTAGCCCCACACCCTCGGGGGAGCCTCCTGCTTGCAACTCAGGGGGAGCCCAGGGGGTTCTTAACTCTCACAATCTTCCTGCACCCCTCCCCCCCCCCCCCCCCCCCCCCCCCCCCCCCACCCACTT
>WUAM01000239.1:75978-89786 GCA_024336885.1 Actenoides hombroni | reverse complement strand
CTGTGTCGGAGTGTACAGGCTCACATGGACCAGGCCCAGGGATGTAGCTGAGCAGTGAGAGGCTACTGTGGGCAATTACTCCAGATTTTGGGTCTAAACAATACAAGAAACACAAACTGCCAAGGCACAATGTTACATTGAAAATCTCTCATTATGCATCTTCAGGACCTTTTTTTGCTGGTGCTCCAGCAAGCACAGGATCTGTGCCTGCACCAGCACAGAGATGGCTCAAATTCATCACACCTAGGCTCAGATCACCCCACGTGCCACAAGAACGCAGGTTTGGGGATGCTGGTGATGCAGCTTTAGTTTAAGCCACCATCCTGCTACCGCAGCAAAGATGTATGGCCAAGGAGGGTTGTCAAGCCCTAGAGGGATGTGGGGTGGGACCTGAGACATGATGCTGCACAACTGGCAGTACTGGCTGTGCTGCTGTCATTGGGACAGCCAAATATTGCACCAAGCAGAAGCTGCTTCCATCTGCACTTGAAGCAGGGCTGGGGTCAACAAAGGGGCACTTCTAATCCCATCCTAGTTTTAAAGCTTCATCTGTTGACAAGAGCCTGGCACAGCACAGAGCCATCCCACATGTATACTCAGAGGCCGCAGGGTCCCAGCAATGCTGCCCTGCTCCCCTGGACCAACCTTCCTTTCTCTTTAAAGACAGAGATGTCCCTTTGACCTCAGTGACATATCCTGGGGACACAACCCTGCCCCCCAAACTCAGCACGGTGGGGGGCTTCCCAAGGAAAAAGGAGCAAACTGCTCTACCTGCATTTCCATTTGGATGCAGGAGGGTCTTTTCCACCCACAGGGACCACGGGTAGCTGGAAATACTTTCTTTAAAAGAGAAAAAAAGAAGGAGAGAGCACATTTGGTGGCAAAATTAACTGTGAAGGCCAGACAGCACATACTTCCTCTGCATGAACAGGACAAATAGAGGAAAATCTTTATGTATTAACTAAGACAAAATCCACTGATGCTGTGAAGAGTTAATCCCCTTGTCCTTCCTAAAGTGGCAGCAATGCCTGGGATGCAGGATGTTGGCCAGGGACAGTGCAGACTAGAGAGCAGCATGTCTAAGATTCTATGTTTCTACATCACCAGCTCCCAGCCAGAAACAGCCACAAGCTGTCGGAGAGGGATCGGCACTGGAAAGCCGTGGGATGCTGAATGGTCCCAGCGCCAAGCATCGGCATCTTGAGCACCCAGCCAGGAACAGGGATAAGTAGGAGATGGGGGTAAGCAAGAAGGAGAGCATGGAGTGGGTTGGTGAAGCTGCCATCACCTTGCTTCTCCCCTCCAAGCACCTGGGGAAGCTGCTGTACCCCTCTCAAATATCTCCAAGACAGCAGCTATGGCACTCATCCTGCACCCCATCCCATGCAAAAATTGCCTCATTCACTCTGCGTGCACCAACCTGCTCTGCTGGAGAGCAAAGTGCCCCAGACTGGGGTGGATTTGCACCAAGAGCTCCTTCAACACCCTCTGCCACACCACCCAGGAAAAGGGACCCTGGGCAAATGAAGCCCAGCAGCACCAAGGCAGCCTCCACCACAGAGTCAACCTCATTGAAACAACACCCGTCTTCTCCTTCCAACTTCTCCATAATTCATGCAACAACCTCCTGAAAGAAATATCCTCCTCAGACATAAAATATTCATGGCCTCATACTTTGCAAGGAAACACTGTCTTCCTTGGAGCACGCCCAAGCAGTCAAGGCCTGCATGGTTTTGCCTTTGCAAGAGTGATTATGTTCCTCATCGATTGGGTGTTGCAACCAGAGGGGCTGTGCTGCGAAGCACTCCCCCCCACACTCCGCCAGTATTGGGGTGTCCCCACCATGCAAGGAAGCAACTTTTGGTAAAGGCATAAAAGGGCTTGGGAAGAGGTGGGATGGACCCTGCACCATGACGTAGCATCCCAAGAGACTCCCCATCCTCATAGCTGCATCCCTTTTAACCAGTAAAGCTACCCCAGAAGGGACCATCTCCCCCAATATCACCCTGGATCCAATTCGTCCCCGTCCCAGCTGTGCCAACTGCTCCTTGCACACACACACAGCCTCCCCTCCCCAGCCCCTTTCTATTCACAGTTTGGATGCTGGTCAGTTAATTAAGACTTCTTCTGGATGTTGCTCTATGTGCAGAGTTCAGCGGAGGGCTCTGGCCCTGCTTAGCTGTGCAATATGTAAACCCTTTTATTACCATTGTTGTTATTATTATTATTGCTTGGTTTTTTCTCTTTCCCAGCACAGGCAGCACCATGAGCTCCAGACGCAAGAGCCCAGGAGGGCAAAGGATGGTGCAGCCTTGCTATGGAGAGTTCTGAGCAGCATTTCAGTGCAGTGAGGGTTCCCTGTCCCCAGTCCAGGATCTCATTCATGGCACGAAGTAGCATCACCTCCCTCAAGCTCCAGGGCTCAGTTTGACAGCAGCCAGGGAACAGCCTCCCCCCTAGCAGTGCTTTTCTACTTTGCATCAGCTCAGCACCAGCCGCTGGGCGTAGTTTTACTGAAGCAACAACAGATGAAGCCGCAGCCCTTGCAGGGTGCTCAGCAGTGCCGCACCCAGAAATTTAGAGATGGCACCATCAGCCGAAGATGCTTTTACTGCCGAGAGAACAGCTTCCCACAGAGACACTGTTCTGATCTAGCTATTAAAATTAACTAATAATAAATTCTCACTCATAACCTCAGCAATCCCCAGGCAATAAGCCAAGCCCCTGCTCAGGCCAGGCTCCTGCAGGAGGTCCTGGCACCCAGATGTCCTCAGCAGCCACCAGGCACCAAACCCATGGAGCAGGGGTGTCGGGTGACCATTGGCATGGAGGGTACATCTCCCCAGTCACTGGCAGGGTGTTCTTGGGCAAGGGGGGGGGACACCCACACTGCAGCAGAGCCCCCAGCTTGGTGACAGTGTTATTTAACTGCCACTGCTCGGGGACAAGGCCACACTTGAGCAGGGCCAGGCAGCAGCACATGTTTAATTACTCCCATCTTGTCCAGTGCAACATGAGCAGTAATAAAACACGGTCCAGATTTCACAGTTCCTTACATCATAAGCCAATTAAAAAAAAAAAAAAAAAAAAAAAAAAGCCTTTGCCACCAAACCTGACTTCAGGAGCCAAACCTCATCCTGAGCTAGGCACATGTCAGTGGGGCACAGCTCCCTGCACAGGCGTGAGGGGTCCTGATGGGATTCTTTTGCACATTGGCTACTTCAAGGTCCAGCAAAGCCCTCATCCACTGGGACAAGGTGAGAGACAAAGGCAGGTGCATCACTCAGCTCCGAGCGGTCTCAGTGGAGGGGAAGGAGAGGAGAGTGCTGCAGGGTCCCAAGGGGAGAGGGCACCTCATCAGCAGGAGTTGGGGCTTATGAGGAGGGGGGCTTAGCATGGTGGGTTGGTTTTCACTGAGTGATGAAAAATGATCAGAAGAAACATGTGCAGCCAGAGTCAAAAGCCAGCCTTGGTCAGGGCCAGTGTTAAATGGGACTCACTGGAGCGCTGACAATCCCCAGGACCCCCAGACGGGCTCACAGGATGCCACAGACTCCAGCCCATGCTCCCCACACCAGTGCTCTGGTCCCAGATCTGGGCTCAGCATCTCACATCCCTGGATTTCCAGCAAAAGCCACCAGTGCCTTCCTGTGGCAGCCATCCTCACTGCAGCCATGCAGTGGCACAGATCCAGCCATGACGAGCTCCCTTCAAGCCAGGCAGGGGAAGGGAGGAAGGATTTGGGGGGCAATTCACTGGCCTAACACCGCAAACATACATGGCTGTGGTGGGGACCATCCCCTCCTGTTCCATGCAGGAAGGGTGTTGCACAGTGTGAGCACACAGATCCTGTCACCCTGGTACAGCCAGTGAAACACAAGCCACATGCTCAACATGCCTCCCAGGAGCTTTCCCTAAACCTTTGGAGAACCAACACCCCCCACCCCCCGCAGCCAATGCGCCGAAGGGATGACGCCAAGCAGGGACCCTCCAGGCACCCATTCAATGCATCCTCCTATTTAGGGCTGATACGTGCGTGCTGCCCAAGGGGTGGGCTGGTTCAGTGGTGTTCTCCCTCCACAGTGACCTTGGAGCCTCTCATCAGGTATGGCAACACTGCTGTCCTCCCCCCAGCTTCGAGTCACACTGAGCCCCAGCCAGTGCAGTGGTGACGCTCACGTGAGCCTCTTTGGGCTTCAGCACCTACATACAGATTAGCAGTTGCTAAGCGAGCAATTAATCAGGCCCTGGAGCTGGCTGGGAAGGTGGGTGACAGCCTTACAAACTCCTACTGAGCTGCTCCTGTGATGGATGGAGGGGAATTGAAGCACATTAGAAGCCTTCTGCCGCCCACAACAAAGCCACGAACGCAGCAGGTGCCATGTGGGACACCTCTTTCATCCCAGGCAGAGGCCATGGGGGTAACCACAAGCCCACTGCACCCCATCATGAGTTGGTAGGCATGAAGGGCTCAGATGCTCAGCCCCACAGTGGCTTCCAGCCTTGTGGGAACCCCAGCTCAGCCCCTCACCCCTTTCCTTTGTGGCCCCCAAAGCTCCCCTGCCAGCATGTCTGTGCCATTTGAAAGCTGACCCCCCTCAGCATAACAGGGCAGCGCTCGGACCAGGAGCTGCATAACTGGAGCCGGGAACAACCAGTGACCATCAGGCCTAATCCTCTAGCTGGGCTGGATGTCACATTTCCCCCCAGGGACTGGAAAGCCACATCGCAGGGTTAGGGACATGCCATGTGCCTTGGTGTCCCCTTCTAGGGACAAACACACTGCTCCTGCAGTCCTTGGAGGGCAAAGCAAACAGTTCAGGGCAGTCTCAGTTCTACTGCTGGAGTCACCAGTGTCCCCCTGTCTGTCCCCTCCTCAGGGGACCAAGCAAGCCCCCCCAGTGACTGCCTTGGGTAGGCTGCCTGCTGGGAGAGGCAGAGACACCTTCCAGCCCTTCCCAGCTTTGCCCCAAGCCCACCCCAGCAGCCTAGCAGCTCCCCCCAACCCCAGAACTACCCTGCTCCCCAGGGACAGATACTGAGACTCACCACAGGGATGGACAGAGGAAGTATGCAAAGCTCTATAGGACAAGATGCAGGGCAAGGACAGGCCAGGGTTAGCTTCTGCCCACCTTGGAGGAGAAGCAGGCTCCAGCTGCAGGCATAGCCCCAGTTCACACCTCCGTGGGCTCCCAGCTGGGCTGAATCTGCCAGTCCTGCAGCCCCAGCCCCAAGGTGGGTGCAGCTGTCCCAGATGGAGAGCGCCCAGCAGCATCCAACCATGGGCTGGGGTCAGCAATAGGACACCTGGAACCCTTTCCAACTGCAGTGCAATCAGCCCCTTACGTTCCTCAGTTTCCCTTCACCACAGAAGGATGGGCCCCCCCACCCCTGAGCTCCAAGGTGATGCTCCCGTGTCCGACTGGCTTCAGGGGGGAAAGCACTCTCGGGTGACCCACACGCCGCGGGGAAGGCAGGCCCTGAGGAAGGTGTTCCCACCCCAGCTTCAGCCTTCTCCGTTGCTGGGAGGCCTGTCCCCCTTAGGTGGCAGCAGCGAACTTCTGTGTCCCCGCCGGGCTGGCATCGCCTGCCGGCAGCAGCCCCGGGATGCTGGCGGGTGTGCTAAACGCGGCCCCGGCAGCCCTTCCTCCCCTGGGGACAAGGCCTCATCCTGCCCGCTGGCACGGGGGCGACCACCTCTGTGGGCACCCCTGTTTTACTTTCACCAGAAAACAGTTTTCCAACCCCAAAAACCCACTTTGGCAGGGTGGAAGTATGTTCTCCTCAGGAAAACCCAGCAGTTACCACCCATGCCACCCAGCCCTGCTGCCTCTTGGGTCGTTTATTGACCCATAAGGTGCTGCATCCACTGCCAGCCATCACCCATCTCCCTCAAAGCCTATTAACTAACCCCCCCGCCAATGGAGAGGGACATGAGTCACAGCATCCACAGCAGAGACATGGGCTACTCTGGCTCCCAGCTCCTTCCTTTACACCAGCAGTCATCTTGGCCCCAGTCCTGTCACTTCTGTCATCACCTCCCTGTCCCATTTCCCTGCTCTCTGGTCACCCCGGGCCCGCCGCTTGCCTCCGGAACAGAGGATGCTGCCAGCGACTGAGTCACACGTGACCACACCACCTGAGTCACCAGGATGGAGGGAAGTCCCTCGGCCCCTGATTCTTTTCCAAATGTATCTGAGTAAAAGGGAAAGTGTCAAGGAATTTGGCTGGGAAACTTGTTTTCTTGGAGCCTCAACAAGGAGCAGTCTCTCCGGTGCATCCCCTTTGACACAGTGAACTTGGAGTCACGGGTAGCAAGTGCAACCCTGGGCAAACAAGTACATGGTGCCTGCACCCACACCACCCCACATGTGTGGGGGCAGTGCCGGGCACACCCCGCTGAGGGGGGAAACATGGAAGCAACAAGCAACGGCTCTGGAAACAACCATCCCCTGAACTGGGTCTCCTGTCCCAGAGGTACTGTGGATGTGGCTGATGAGTGTCCCCTGGGGTTCTGCCCTGGGTTGGAGGATGAGCTCAGGACATGCCCCTGCACAAAATTGGGTGTCCACTGGGAACAGCTCAGGTTGCCCTTTGCTCATGGGGCAGTGGAGCTGCCAGCTGACTGGGGATCAGGATGGGGGGCTCCTTTTCTATTGCATGGGGCCTGTGGAGACTCCAGAAGCCAGCCTTACAACTCGGAAGGGCAGGAAAAACACATCCCCTATCCCTTGTACTATATGTCCCCCATTCCCTTGCAACACGCATCCTCCAGCCCCCTGCTGCCCTGTTTAGTTTTGATGTGTCACTTGCAATAAAATACCTTGATTAAAAAAAAAAATAAGGCAGCCAGATTCCTCTGCAAGCCAGACAGCAAGACCTCGATTAATGACCCTTCAGGTTTGCTTCCACCACATCCCCCATTAATGATTTACAGCAGTTCCTCTCCAGCCTTGTTACCCCCTTTGTTAGCCCCCCAGCCCCAGGACAGGGTGGTCTGGAGCTGCAGAAGGAGACAGGGGTCCAGGGGGCACCCACAGATATTTTCTCACACACTGGGTGCCCTCAAGTACAATTGGGAAGCAATGGTGGGGAGCTCTTGGTCTGTTGAGGATGAGGAGCCCCAGGGTGAGGAAGATGCCGGAGTCCCCACCATGGTTGGGCCACATCCTTGCACAAAGATTCCTGTGGGCATGAGGGTGGCACAAGGCTCTGTTCCTGGTGATCCCCTGATTTATGCCACCCCCTTTCTAGCAGGAGCCATGCGATGCACGACCCAGCTTTGCTGGTGGCCACCCACTATCCAGTTGAGCCCCAACACGCTCGGTGCATATGTGCCTAAGCATTGGGTGGGGAGGGGGGCGGGGGTGGGCGGAGACAGGAATGGGGCTGGATCTGGCCCCCCCGCCCCCGACAGCCCGAGGCTTTGTGCTCCAGCAGGCAGCCCCGAGGTTTCATGTTACTGGGAAACTGGGATGGCGGGATGTTCCCGAGGCAGTTCCGCAGACAAAAGGCCATTGTGCCACGCAGCCGTGGCCGCAGCCCCAGAGCATCCCAGCGGACCTGACAGGGCCAGAGCCCAGCAGCCCACCCCAGGCCCTGGAAGGTTACATGGCCAGTGGCCCAGGAGCACAGGGAACCCATCTGCTGGACACCAAGCAGCTCTCTGAAGCTAACGGGATTCTCCACCTTGGGCTACCCAAGCCAAAGCAGCCCCTCCTTGCACACCTGCTTTCCCATCTCACCACCAGCAACCCCCAAAACACATCCTCATCGTCCCAGGGGACTGGAGAACCACACATTGGGCTCAAGTGGGTAAATGACCTGATGCAGCTGAGCAGGGGTGACAGGCATGGACATGTCCCCACAGATGCTGGCAGGTCAGGGCATGCAGGCAGCCAGTGACTGCCTGGGCATGACAGGAGACAGAGCAGCTTTCCAGCTCCACTGGCTTGTCCTGTGCCACGTGGGCTGCCCCAGCTTTCCAGGATCTATATTATTAGGGGGGTTATGCATGTATTTCTGTATATGGGGTTATATACATCAGAGACCTAGGCAGCAGTGAGAGCCTCCAAGTCCAGATCCTGATGGCAGGGAATTAAAAGCAGATCTCAGTTTTTGTTTAAAGGAGGGAGGGGGAATTAAACCTGGCTTCCGGGATCAAGGAGGGATGAAGCCCAAGCTCTGCATCATGGAAGGCAGCAGCTCAGCACCAAGAGTGCTCAGCACCTCTGAATCCAATTTTTTTAGGGCCTCTGAACAAGAAGGATGAGACACAGCATGCATGGGAACAGGTCCGTGGTCACTCTGGCTGATCAAGGAGTTAGGGGTTCATACCTGTCCCCAGCCTCTGTACCCCCATCAGGGACGTTGTGTCTTAGGGATGGGAATGCCTTTACCTTTGGTTCCTATGGCATAACCAGAGCTGCCTCACACTCTGGTCAAGTGGACAAGCTCTCCTCTAAATCCCCAGCTCCTGGAGTCAGGCGATCCAGCCCCCATCGCCTCCCTGTTGCAAACACAAAATGCTGTGTCTGGCAGTGTGACTGGAGGGGCAGGCAGGGTGGAATGCCTGGCAACACCCACCAGCACCGGGACCAGGCTCATGACTCTCCACCCAGTCGGCCAAGCTGTCCTAGGGGTGGCTTCCCAGCAGAGCTTTTAAGACAAGACATGTTTGGCTTGGTCCGAGCAGATTTGATCACTTCTTTCCAGACACAAAGGGCACCCATGTCCTTCGTCAGCCCAGGCCCCTCTATGCTCGAGGATTGGGACAGGCATAAGGTGTAATTTTCCCTTCCTTCCCCACCAATTTTGCCCCAGGGTTGGCTTCACACAGACTCACGCACACTTATGGCAGCCCTTCTCCCCAGTGCACAGCCCCACTCACTCATTTCCACCCCATTTACTCCTCAGGTGCAGATGGCAGACAGACACTCAGCAACTTGCACATCTTGGCCTCGTATCACCTTCTGAATGCAAGCTGAGGAGCCAGCTACTAGAAATGTCTTTTCCTGGGAGCTAATTATTGATTGTGGCCAGTAGTAAATAGTTCAGGAGGGATTTGCACACAAGCTCTGTGGTGACAGCGATGGGAAGAAGGATGGGTCTTGTGTGCCCTGCTTCACAACTGCCTCTCCCACATAGACCTGGGCAAGTCCTTCTGCTTCTTGGAGGAAGGAGTATTTCTTCTTGTCTGCTGGAAGCTCTTCATGACATGGCAAATCCCAGGAAAGCCCTTCTCAAAGGCTGTAGTCTCAGGTTGCTCCACACCAGAGATGTCCTCCCAGGAGGAGGAGTTCAGCCTTGTGGTGGCTTGAGAATGTCAGAAACATGGAGCATGATGAATGTCACGCTCACCATATTGCACTTGGCAAGAATTAGTAAAGGCAGTTAATCACCTCGGAACCATCTGCAGAGCCGTCCTGCTTGTGCAGCCATCACTTATCTTGCAGAGAAAGAGCAGAAATGGGTGGAAACATGAGGGATCTCCACTCATCTCTGCAGCAACTGGAGGGATGTTGGGTCCCATAGTGCCATGAATGTTGATTCTGGCTGTGCAGAGCTCAGGTGACTCCTGGAAATGAGAAAACTCTGCTTCAGGGTAAGCCAGGTGCTGCCTGTGGCTTTGCATTTTTGCAAAACCACTTGTGCAGAAAGAAGGATCCTCAGTGAATGCTCCCTGTGATGCAGCTGGGGCTGGGATGGTGCAGGGGGATGCTCCAGGCACAGCACGAAACCTCCCCAGCCAACAAAGTCCTGGCAATGCTGTCATTAAAGGCTGGGAAGAGGGACACAGTGCAGCCTGAACACCAGACTGGACACTAACACCAGTGAAATGTGCTCTTCACCTGTCCTCAAACACATCACACCACTTCTGATCCGCATGTTTGTCCATCTGCAAAGTGTGGGTAATGACACCTGTCTCCGCAAGGCCCAGAATCACATGGATTAATTAACTATTGTTCCAGAAGACTTTGGAGGTGACAAATGCACCACGCTGTTAATTAGCTGGGTAGCCCTTTCAATTACCCAACAACCCAGGCTGGGATTTTTTTCCAGAGCTGCCTTTAGAGGATCCAGTTTCCCCTTTCCCAGGGAAATTAGCAGGAATTAGGCACTCAAATCCCAAACACTGCTTTACTAGGCTCGGTGGCAGTCGCTGGAACACAGGGCAAAGTGGGATGAGGTGTTCTTCCCACTTGGGGCCACCCTCTGGTCCCCCATGTTCCTTCTGGAGGCAGCTACATTTCAGGGGCAGATGATCAGTACCCGACGTTTTACAGAGCCCTGCTGAGCTGAAGAATCAGGGAATGATTTCAAGCAACCTTCTTATTCAGAGGACCTTGCAGAGGTGCAGCTTTTCCCAAGCACTGGGCACCCATTTCCCCATCAGATCTCCTTCCCAGGTCTAAAACGTTGGCTAAAAAAAAAATAATAGATACCCACTGATTCATGTGTGCAGCCCAGATCTGCAGCTCACGCATCCCACAGTGCCAGCACCACTGCATCCTGAAACTCAGGGTTCGTGCTCTCAAAAGTGGCAGCATTAAGCTTGTAATTTATCAGGTGATTTAGGAATTTGTCCCTGGAATAGGACTACAGGAAAACAGTGCATTGGTGAGTGTTAAATCCATGCTGCCTCACTGGGTGAGAAGGAAGGAGCTGTTTAATCAAATTAAAAGGACAGTTTCAGGGTGGGTCTGGGGCTGTTAGGCCACATGGGGCTTCATCAATGGAAGCAAAGCCGGAAGGGGAAACAAAGGCCCCATCCCCTTTCCCTGTCCCCTACTGCCATGGCCAGCCCTGCAAGCACTCTGGCAGGGGACATCTCCCACCAGCATCCCAGCGGGTTTCCCAGCTTGGTTCGCCCACCAGGATAACATAGGGCAGCACAGCTCAGGGCAATGCCAACCCTGGCACAGCATGGGCTGCTTCTCCACGGTCTGGGGAAAAATAAATCACTCCTTGGATCCCTGTTTCCGGCCATTTTTGCTTTTGGGTCTCACTGCTGAACTGAACTGCAGGTTGCGGGATTCTGCTCACAAATCTGCACTGGCTGCAGGCAGGAAAACTGCAAAAACAAAAGTGAAAATGATCCTGCCAGGCTGAAGCCCTGGGCCCAGCACTGGGCCCTGCTTGAATTCCAGCAGCCTGGCCCCTTGCTGCACGGACATCGCACACAGACGGGGTTCTTTCAGTTTAAAGCTGGGGGCACTACCCTGCAGCCTCCTCCCCATGGTGCAGACCTCACTGCCATGCATTGCCAGGCTATTTCCCAAATCCCCTGAGTCTTCCCGGCCTGTCAAACACACCCTGACCACCAAACAGACCTCGTTTCCCCAAATCCCCCTTCCCCCCCCCCCCATTTCCCCCCATTGTGCGCAGTCATGTGCTGGTTTCCCATTGGAGTGTTGCTCCCAGCGCTGGGAGCATCTAACCAATGCTCCTTAGTTTCTGGGGACCACCACAGCACTATTTTGCTGTAAAGACCAACTGGTCAGCCCATGGCTGAGCCCGACTTGGAGAGGCTCCGCTGTGGGCTCAGTGAGCAGGGAATTGCCAGAAGTTTCAGGGATCAAAGCAAGAAAGAGAAGCGCTGTTTTTTCACAGCAATCCCGTTCCAGCCATTCACTGCCACTGCAGAATAAATAACGAGGGATATTAATAACAGTGAGCCTCTGCCAGGGAGAAGAAACCAAATTCCTTGCCAGGCTCACAGCAAAGGGGGAAAGCCTGCTGCTGCAGGCAGAAATCACCCTCATACCTCAAAACCCAAGCGATATTACGCCAATTTTGTGGGGAAATAAATAAAAATAATAAAAAAAACCCCTCAGGGTGTGCAAACACCACCTTGCCTGGATGGAAAGCACTCGGATGGAGAAGACCCATCACCATTCCTGGGTCAGGGACATCAGCCACAAAATGCAGCTGTATGAGCAGGGTGATGCCTGATCTTTTTGCAGGCATTTGAAAACAGGTCAGTCTCTGACAGGGTGGGCTTTTTTCCTCTCTTCTTTGCTTTCCTTTTTTTAATTGTCAGAAAGGGACACTACTTTAATTGTGTTTGAGTCAGGGGAATTTGCAGGGGATTTTAAAAATCCAAAAAACAATTAGCAAAAAAAATTACCATAAGCCTGGCTTGGATTGATTTGTTTCTTTTTAGAGCAGAAATAATCTCTGCTGACCAAGTTTTTGCACATGCAGATACAGATACTTCCAAGTTTCACATTTTTAAAGGTGTGGGGTTTTTTTTGTTGTTGTGGGTTGGGGTTTTTTTGTGGTTTGGTAGCTGTTTTGTTTTGTTTTGGGTTTTTTTAACAAAATTTGTCTGAAACTTAAATCCAGCATCAGCCAGTCTAAAGTTTGGCTCTGAGATCCAGATTTCAACCCTTAGTGTCAGGATGGTCAAAAGTACCCTAATTGGAGTTTCCATTAAATCTGTGATTTGAGTTTCTGCAGGAGTTTGGGGGAATTTTGCACAGTTCCTTCCCTGAGAGGATGCTGAGCTCTGGATTTTCTTGTATCCCATCAAAAAAAAGCCTTGGAAAACTTTGCCCCTGCCACAGCTGGGCTCTGGGTTTTGAGTTTACCTACCTGGAGAGCTGATCTAGGCTCCTATTCCAGACTGACCTAAACCACTTCCAAACTAGATCACAGGAATTCATAACAAAGCTCTTTTACTGCAGACCGAGCCGGTCATCTGCCTAAACCCTGGGAGAGCCTCAGGGCCTCTCACCAGTTCCCGAGTCCCCACCGTGCCGAGCAGGATCCGCTTCCACATCAACCTCCCATTTCTGCAGTGGTGCCGCGGTGGAAAAGAAAATAAATATCGCGACAAACCCAAGCCAGCCCTGGTAGGCCCCGGGGGTGGAGCACTCGCTGTTGTGTTTTTGTTTTGTTTTGTTGTGGGTTTTTTTGTTTTGGGGTTTTTTTTGGTCTTTTTTTGTTTGTTTGTTTGTTTGTTGTTGTTGTTTTTTCTTTTTTGAGGGGAAACTGTGGGGTGAACCTGCCGGGGAGGGAGCAAAAGAGAAGATCATCGTGCTTTGCATCGGTGCCTGGCACAGCCCCGGCCGGTGTTTGCCCTCAGGGTGATGCCAAACCCCTCCCCAACAGCCGGAAAACACCGATGGGGGTGTTTTGCGGCGAAGGGGAGAAGCCAGGGGTTTACCCAAGGACATCGAGGAGTTCCTGCACCCCCCGCCCGGCCTCAGCCAGGAGCATCCTTGGAGCATCCCGAGGCACGGACGGGAACAGGGGGCGCGGGGGAGGGGACGGGGATTGTCTCAGTCCTTCATGTCCATCCCCCGAGGGGATCCTCCGCCAGCCCCGGGTGTGGGAAGGGGGGGGAAGCAGCAGCCGCCGCCCGCCCGCCGCAGCCCTTTGAACGGACCTATCGGTCCCGGCCCCGCCGCTGCCCGCCCCCGCCGTGATGTAGCCTGGCTCCTCCTCTCCCCGCTCCGCAAAGGGCTGGAAGCTCCCCTTAGCATGTTTGCCCTTATTTAATTTCGAGTGTGATTTTCCTATTTTTAGCAGCTGGATCCCCTCCAGTAAGGCTGAGAGCTCGCTCTTTTTTTTTTTTTTTTTTCTTTTTTCTCCCCCCTCTCCCCCTTCTCTCTCTCTCTCTCCTCTCTCTCCTCTCTTCCTTTTTTTTTTTTTTTTCTTTCTTCTTTTCCTCGTTCCCTGCAAATGATTTTGACCCAGCTTCCTTCCTCCTGGAGCGAATTATTTTTTTTTTCCCCTGTCTTTATTATTTATATAAATAATAAGGGGGCCTGGCTGAGCTGTGGATGCGTGTGTGAGTCGCA
>WUAM01000239.1:28512-64909 GCA_024336885.1 Actenoides hombroni | reverse complement strand
CGGTCCCCCTGTGTGAACGAGGGGCACCACAAAAAAAAACCAGAAGCCCAACTAAGAAAAATTACATGGCCCTGCCCCAGTAAAAACCAACCCCCCCAGTAAAAACACACCACCTGGAAGAACCCCCCCCCCCCCCCCCGGTATCGACCCCCGGGGCCAGGCAGGAGCCGCGGGGCTCGGTACACGGCCCTGTCCAGGAGGATGCTCCCCGGGACACCTCCGGGACGCGTCTGAGGGGATGACCCGGGCCCAGGGAGCCCCAGGCGGGGACGGGAGGGGGATGTCGCTGCACACCCCCCGGAAGAGCTGTGCTCACGGAGGGGGTGGGGTATCTCCGCCTCCACGAGCAGGAGACACAGACCTGCGGGCCCCCCCGCGGCAGACTCTGCTCCTCCACCCCAGGCACCATACACTCCGCGTCGTGTTCGCCGCGGCGCGTCCCTTCCTTTATCGCCGCCCGGCCCGGCCCGGCCCCGCCCCCCCCACCTGCGCACGCCGGAACCCACCCGGCGCGTGACGGGCGGGGCGGAGAAATGGGCGGGGCGAGGAAATGGGCGGGGCCTATAGGACGGAGTGGTGGCAGCGCGTGGCCGGCAGGAGGCAGCAGAGACAGGGCGGGGGGGGGAGGGGTGGATATCGGAAAAAAATGGGAAAAGGGCAAAGAAACCCCAAAACACGGGAAAAATGAAAAACAGGAGAAGGGAAGAAGGAAAAAGAAAAAAAAGAGAGCAAATGCGGGAAAGGAGATGAGGGGGCATCGGGAGGGGTGTGGGGCGAGTGGAGAGAAGGGACAGATGATGGAATGGGGGGACAGGAGGGGACACATCTGAGTGGGAGGGGGTGCACATCTTGGGGCATGGGCAAGTGGACAGACAGAGGGATGGATGGTCAGATGGATGATGGGTGGACGGACAGGTGGATAATGGGTAGATGGATGGATGGACAGACAGATGGACAGATGCATGGATAATGGATGGACAGACAAATGGATAGTTGCAGACCAGGGTGGTTAGGTGCATCCCTGCACTATTCATTGGATGGATGGAGGGATGGATGGACGGATGGAGGAATGGACATATAGGCACAGGGTGAAATGGCAGACCTGCAGGGGAGGCCAGGTGGGTGCAGGCACAGGGGCTGGCTGGGCAGGTCACTCGTCGCGGGGGCTGCCATGGGTCTCCCCCTAGCCAGGAGCTCCTGCTGTAGATGATCCCTTCCAGGAAGTGTTCAAGACTAGGCTGGACAGGGCTCTGACCAGCCTGGTCTAGCAGGTGTCTCTGCCCATGGTGCAGGGATTGGAACAAGATGAGCTTTAAGGTCCCTTCCAACCCAAACCAGTCTATGTTGATTCCATGATCCCCCCAGGGCTGGACCCACTGGAACCCCAGAAGCCCAGACAGGGGCTCTCACAATGCCAGCCACCTGTGGCTGAGTCGTGAGGTGGTGGCAGCGTCCCAGCCCTGATCCCCAGCCACAGGACTAATCCACTTTGCCTATGCAGGGACCAGATGGCCCAGATAAGTGGGTCAGGGAAAAGCAGGGGACACTGTGGAGCAAGGAGCCCCATTTTGCTTCCCAATAGCTAAAAAAAAATTATATTAAAGTGAAACAAGGAGGGAGAGGACCTTGGAAATGGCAGAGCTGGGGGGGAGCATGGCCCCTGGTGCCCAGGATGTGCTGAGGCTCAGTGCCACACTGAGAGCATCCTGCACCAGTGGGATGCCAGCACTGGGGAAAAGCAGTTCCTGCTCTATAGCCCTTGGAATGTACCTGCCCAGCAAGAGGTCAACCAGCTGCACAGCTGCTCACACCCTGAGCAGGGCATCACCCCTGGGCAAGCAGCCTGGGACTTCTCGAGGCCCATTCTCATCCTTTCCTTCATGCCCAAAGTGGCCAGGATTCAGCCAGCACCACTGCAATAGGGCAGAAGCCAGACAAGGTGGTGGGAGCATATCAACATCACTTTAGCTTCTCCCTCTGCCACTGCCCATCCTCTCCCAGTCCAGTGCTGCAGCTAAAAATAAAGCCAGCAATTTCTAGGAAAGTTCCTTGGTGGGAGTGAGTGGGAGCACACAGCCAGCCTGACCAGGCTGAGGGACATGTGGGGTGCTGGGGCAAGCAGCATGCCTTGGGAGGAGGCTGAGAGGGTGTCCCCCAAGCCCCTCTGCATGGCCAGAGGCAGTCCTGGACAGTTACAGCGTCTCCAAATCCCAGGTGAATATTTTCTTCCCCCATCCACCACTGCCTGGAGCATCTGGATGGGGAAAAAGGGGAGTCAAAGGTAGGGCTGCTCATCCCCAGGGAATCTCCCCATTACTTACCCCCATGGTGGAGGAAGGATGCTGGGGGCCTGAGGGCAGCATCACCACTCATTCTGGCAATGTGGCACCTTTGTGACTGGGGTGGGAGAGGAATCAGCAAGGGGGACAGGTTTTTAGCAGGAGATGAGAGGTTAGTAACTTTGTAATGACTGCTTAGGAGAGGATGAGACCACTTAAATTTTTCTTTTGTTTTTTTTGACTTTTGTTGTTGTTGCTTGGCTTTTTTTTTTTTTTCCCCTCTTCTAAGTACTTTGTATTCTCCTGTATTTCTTGACTTCCTGGAAGAAGGAACCTTGGGTTTGTTTTTTTCTCTAGTTCTTCTGTATATTGTGCAAGGTCCTGATATCTTTTGTCTTACTTGTGTTAATGATACAATTGTCTAGCAGGGGGGCTAGGTGATCATCTTGGATGTGTTTGCACAATGACAAAGACTGGTGATACATCCCAAGTCCAGTAGTAGGATTTTGTCCTCTGGTGTCAATAATGATGAAGCATCTCATCTTAGAATTGGACTGGGTGAGTGGAAAGCCTCCTTCTTAGTCAATGTGAGACTGTTGTTGGAAAGGCTCGTGTCATGTGAAATGATGCTTCTGGTCAGTATTTGTTTCGAGCAGGTGATGATGAGGAACTTGGTGACTGCAGGAGTAACCTGGGTAGGTGACATGTATCCTGTCCTGCATGGGTTCAGACTCCCAATTCACTGAAAGCAAAGTTAAGGAACTATCCCTGGGGGAAGAGGACAAGACTGGGAATTGCCAGAAGGGGCAGGGCAGTTCTAGCCTGATTACGTGTTATGTCATTTGTGTTGTCCATCTTTTGTGAATTTAGAGTGTCTTCAGGTTCTAACATTCTCACCATGCTTTGCATTCAATGAGAAGATTTTGTGTCTGAATTGCAATCTCTAGGGTCTCAAATGCCCATATTCATTGGCATAGTGCCAACTGGGCACCTCTTCTCTTAATAAGCTTGAAGTGTAGGTTGGCCTCTCATCTCAGAAGCTTCTCAATGATTCTCATTTACAGCATTGTTCCAGGCTGCATCAGCAGCTCTGTTTTCTAGCAGTCCATTTTCAAGGGCTGGAACTTCTTCCCCTGGATGCTAATATTCTTAAATCTTGGAGGCAGGCATCATGTTTTCAAGGACTGGAATGTCTTCCCTGCATCCTTACTTTTTAGGTCTTGCAGGCTGGACACTTGTGAGAGGAGTTACAGGGGAGGTGAGCAGAGCACCATAAGGAGATGGGTTGGGACACAGTGTCAGAGGGGAGGTGATTGCTATATGGCTAGCTTAGATGTTTTCCTGTTTTTTGGATTTTGCAGGTGGAAAGCAATGAGGAAAGTGGGAGCTCAGCATAGGAGGCATCTTGGGCATGAAGAGCATTGACTAGCGAGGTCAAGTAGCAATTATTTTTTGGGTGTTGTGTTGCCAGAGAAGTTTTAAGTGATTCTTGCTGTTTGTGTTTTGCAGGTTGTACCTGAGCCTGAACATAGCAGCCCAAAATACCAGAGTGTGGCGGGGTGAGTGGCCAAGGTAAAGGAGAGGGAGGTGGGAATCACTGGGTCCAGGCTGTAGTTTCCAACATTATCTCAGTCTGTACCTTCAGATTTATTTGTTGTAGATGATAGGAGGAGGCTCTGAGGAACAGAGGCCCACGCCAAGGAGCAGTTTGAGAAGTGAGGTGGTTATGAGCTGGGTTGATGTCTGAGAACCCAATATCTTATGTCAAATGGTTTCAGTGTTATTACCTATGCTTTTTCAGGTGCTGTGTTGGCCAGTCTGGATTGGATGACATTTGCAGTGAGTTGAGGTAGTATTGAGGAGAATCACAGGACTGGTGTTTTGCAGGCTGTATCTAAGTGTCTGCTTTTGGTTCTGTTTTTTGCAGATGCCACAAGCCAGCCTGGAGGGATGGAGCCACATGCTGAGGAGCAGTTTGAGTGATGTGGTTGTGGGATGGGCTGGGCTGGTGTTTAAGGGCCAAGTGTTATGTGGCAACTGTATTAAGAATTAGCCATTTAGTTCTGCAGGTGCTATGCAGCAGCCACCAAATTTGGAACTGAGGTGAGCTAGAGTTGCAGCAAGGAGGATCACAGGGCTGGTGTTTTCCAGCAAGCGCTGAAGTAATTTTGTATCTTGATATCTTGGGTACTACAAGCAACAAATTCCACAGCATCTAACTCTAGAAAGAGCAGGCGAGAGGAATGCCAGTTGGCTTTTGAAGGTGGGAATATCAGGGAAGAGGTTGGTGCCAGGTGATTCAGTGCTTTGCATTGTTTGACTTGTGTTTCTTTTTCCTTCAGTTGATGAGAAGGAACTAGTTGATTGCAGGAGCATCCCAGTTAGCTGATGTGCTTCTTTTGTCCAGTATGACTTCAGGCCCTGATCCTCTGAAAGCTAAGTTCTGGCACTCAGACAGGGGGAATGCTCTGGGAGGAGGAGTTCTTTTTGGGAATAGCCAGGAAGCTTTTAAAGTTAGTGTAGGGAAGAAGGCTGTTCTGGGACAGGACCCTTTGAGTGGGCAAGGGGAGTGTGTTAGTTCTCAGGACAAGAGTAGTGTGCAGTGGGCAGGGCAGTTCCAATGTGTTGTGTCATTTGTGCAGCACCTTCTGTGTTTTAGAGCTTCATGAGGTCTTGATGTCCTCACTGCTCTTACCGGTTAAGGAGCACAGCACACACCTCGGGCATCATTAGCAGGATTTACAATGCTTGTAATCATCAAGATGGTTGCTGATTGGTCACATCTCTCTTGCATAATAAGGTCGGAGCGCAGACAGTTCTTGCTACTCGCGTTCCAACTGTGGTACTGCAGCACGGAGTCATCTTTCTTCACCGCATGCGCAGTAGAGGTTGTGAGAAGGTGCGGGTAAGGGTGCGGCCCCCCCATCGTCTGCGCATGAGCAGCGCCACCGGGGACATTCCCACGCTCTCCGCTGCCACCCCGTGGGGACGCTGCGATGCTGCAGTGAATCCAGATCAATTAGGGGTTTTTTTTGCCACCAAGACGGTGATTCAAAATCGGAAACATCTAAGGATTGCTCCCAAAAGAAAGCTGCTAGCCCCGACTTCTCATGCTCACCCTCAGATACTCCTGGCTGCCCATTCACGCCCTAAAGACTGTGGACCTACCACCTTTAGTTTAGGCTTCAGAAGAGGTTGTTCTGAAATGTATGAAAAATACGTAGGTTAGGGCAGGCATGAGCAATCAGGGCTAGCAGGTTTGTTTTTTTTTTTGTGAGCAAGCCATTGACATTTCTAATGTTACTGCCTGCTCTTTGGAAAAAATGAAGGCCTCTACTGCCCCTCTACTCTGGTGAGACCTCACCTGAACTACTGTGTACACCTCTGGAGCCTTCAACATAAGAAAGACATGGATGTTATGGAGCAGGTCCAGATGAGGGCCACAAAGATGATCAGAGGGCTGGAACACCTCTCCTACGAGGACAGGCCGAGGGAGGTGGGGTTGTTCAGTATGGAGAAGAGAAGGCTCCAGGGAGACCTACTATCGACCTTTCAGTACATGAAGGGGGCTTAGAGGAAGCCTAGAGAGGGGCTGTTTACAAGGGCCTGTACTGAAAGTATGAGGGGTAATGGGTTTAAGTTAGAGAAGAGTAGATTTAGATTGGATATCAGGAAGAAGTTCTTTACATTGAGGGTTGTAGAACCGTAGAATAGGCTACCCAGGGAGGTGGTTGAGGCCCCATCCCTGGAGATATTCAAGGTGAGGTTGGACAAGGCTCTGAGCATGGGGAAAGACCTGTCTCCACTCCCTCCCATCTCCTAGGTCTCCTCCTTTACCCAGTTTTTCCGCGTAGCAAGAGGAAATGGAATCCTCTACTTCTTGTGCAGCCCTCATTTGCTGCCCTTCCCTCCAGGATGGTACAGCCTGGCTCCACCACTCTACCTCCCTTTCACAATCCCATATAGTCCTTAAGTCTCTTAATTTCCTCCTTTTGCTCAGCCACCATGCTGACCAGATCATTTACCTGTTCGCATCTGACACAGGTGTCATCTCCAACACCCTCCATGACAAATGCCAGGCTCTGGCATTCTCTACAGCCAGGGCTCTGGACATGAACATGCTTGCGTGGGGTCTCAGTCTGCGTGCCCACAGTTTTCCTAGCACAGCCTTTGTCCAGGCTGCAACCATCGCTAGATCTTTAGAAGTAACTGACTTAGTAGGGTAAAGGGACATAGCCGGATGACTCACCTGGCTCTGCACTGGACCTTGCTTGGTGCGCAGGGATCGACGATTCTTACGCTCCCGAGGCAGTTAAATCGCCCGCGGTGTGTGCGGCTCTGCCCACGCCTTTCTCCGCCTCCCTCACAAGAGAAACCAGAACCGGCCTGGGCTGCCCACTCCCCCCGGGGCTGCCCGCTCCCCCCCGGGGCTGCCCAGCTAACGGAAAGCTTACCTGGACCGCGAAAAACTGCCCATCTCCCGCTCTGCTGCTGGGACCGACCAGCTGCCATGGTGACTTCTCCAGTGTTCTGAGTGATTTTCTCTGCTAAAAGCCAATTCTTATTTAAAATAGTAGCTAATGTTCATAACCTAAGGAAAGCAGCAACCGTATAAATTTGATTGATGTTACATATGCTTTTGTATTAATTAGTCTTGTGGTTCAGCTGCATTCAAAATAATGCAGCTCAAAATGTGCTTATAAAAATAACCCGTTTCTGTACAAAGAAAGGTGCCAAGGGTGTTGGTTCCGAGTTGCAAAAGGGGAATGTCAGAAGTTTTGCCTCACTTTTCCTCACTTTCTCCTCTCATGTAATATCCTGCCCAACAACAATAAAGCTGATCTGCTCCAGTGTCAGGAGACCATTGCTCTCAGGCCAGTCAGCAGAACGTTGCTCATCAATGCCACAAGGCCTTTGTCTCTGGATGGAAGAGGACAGGAAAGACAGGAAAGCTTGGGATTTAATTTTTAGGAACACTGTTCACAAATCTTTGCACCATCTGTGTAACATCTGATGATCATATTGATAGGATTAGACATCACCGTACACAGTCGTGTCTACTCAGCAGAATTACAAGGCAGGAGGATCCACAACACACAACTAACCTTTTGAGCCTCATTTGAAAGCAGTACCTAAAACATGCGTTTTAACTTAAAAATCCTACATGGGAGTTCTCTCCGCCCTCAAAGCCTGTGAAAGTGTTGAAAGATCATCTCGAAGGTCAACATAAAACCTTAGATTAAGGATCCTAAGTGTCTGCCTACAGCATCATTTTTGTGTTCTTACTTCAAGCTACAGAATTCTTCCATTACCAATTGCCAAATTTTGACTGAAACTTCCAACTGGAACTACCGTCTCCTGAAACAGGTCAGATGAAATTAGCAGACCATACTTCCTTTCTGCTCAAGAATAATAAACCATACAATCCACAGGCAAAATACTGATATACAGTTAGGAGCTTTTTATGTACGCTTACATGTACGCATACATTTCCTGTGGGGGAATAACTTTCTTAAAGTCATCTCTTAGTATAATATTTATAAATAATTATATGGAAAAAAAACCCAAAGAAACAAGACAAAAACTGTATGAACTCTATGAAAAAACCTCTATGAAATACTCTTATCAACTGTGCACTATAGGTGAAGTAACATACCTTTAAAAACTAGCCACGTCAGTCTTTTTTTATCTAGAAAAGATACAAGAAAATGTTTCTTTTCTTTTTCCTTTTCTTTTTTCTTTAATCAAAATGTCTTATGCTGAAAGCCTACAAGTCCGTTAGAGAAAGACAACTCCACGAGGAAACACTATAAGCATAGGTATAATCCCCCCTTCCCCCCAACTTTCCTGTCTATTGTCACAATTCTGCACAGTCAATGACTTAAACATAAAAGTGAACAGTCGGGAGAAATAGATACTTATTAGAATTACTACTTTTATTTTTATTCATTAGAGCAACATTGAGGAAAGAAATTTTACATACAGGTTTTCTTAACCAACTTTACAAGCAAATTCAAATATACAGTATTTACTCTGGCCTGGGTTAAAAAAAACAAGAAAGCAGATAGTAAGGGTACCTCTTGTTTTAGTTAGTATTGAAATAAAGATTTCACTGACACTGGAATGATATTGTTTTTATTCTAGTGCTTTTACAATTAAGGAGGCAGTGAGCAGCTCTACCACAACAGTAACTGAATTTCCTTGATAGCTTAGCTGTGACTGTACTGCGACCCACCACCAGGATCATGTATTCGATCTACTCTGCTCAGAAAAAGCCACTGTAATGAGACAACGAATAACTACAGTAGCCCAATTCAAGATTGGATTTACATTTGTATGGCAAGAAAATGTCCATATGAAGATTATGTGCTGTGCAAAACCAGAAGTACTTCCCCCAACATGCAACCTACCCAAGAATGACAATTCATAGTGTGCATATGGTTGTGACATGCCAAGTAAATCACTCAAACAGTATTCAATTTTCTAGCATCACTACAACAACTCAGCATTCAGATCAAGGATGAAATGCATTTTACTGACCTATGATGCAGTCTAGTTGCTCTGTCTAGTCTCACCGCTGAGATGTAAAGTTGAGGAACCCAGTGGTTTTAGAACTACATGAAAAATTCAGTACCGTTTTGGATTTTCAGGGCCTTTATAATTATTTTGAGCAAGTCTAAGAGATAGTATTGCACTTTTCTCAAACAAAAACATAGGCTGAGAACATTATTCTTCAGGGGCTACGCTAGTCCTAGCTTTGCCATCAGCCTTACCAGGTAGTAGGAAGCACCAGCTTCAGGTAAGGGGAAGGTAATAATCTGGCTGCATCATCAGTGTTAAAATTCCACAGTTCAAGTCATTGCACAATAAAAAACCTCAGTACACTATATGAACATTTTTCAAACATGCTACAGTACATATTAAGTCTGTGAAAATGATGTGAGGATACCTTGGAAATGGCAACACTAGCAGTGAAATTAGTTTCAAACAAAAGCCACACACAGCAGGAGGCATCTAGATTATCTGAGGCACAACTCCAAGCAATAAAGCTCATCTAAAGTGCAAATCTGTTTGAGTTTTTTTTCTTGTGTTTATTCACTTGTTAAAATGCAGAATTGCCTCTCTATACACATACTGAACAGTAGTTTAATACTTCCGTGAATATTGCACAAAAGAATGAGAAATCAAAAAAACAAACAAAAAGGCAATAAACTAGTTTTAGAAAACTAAAAAAAGCCCTGAACATATCCTTTAAATTTATGCATTAATGATAATCTGCACCAGTGCTGATGACATAGCTGCATTTTCCACAAGGTAGTCACATTACCTGAAAATACTTCCTGTCCCATTTGACAAACTCTACACAGCACCCTCCAATCTGTCTCCCCCCAGTCCCGTCCTTCACCAAAGTGAAGCTTCATACTTGCATACACTGCACTACTGCTCTTCCAGTTGCCCATCTACTGACAGGCTTTGTTCATACTCTGGACTTACTATACATGCAACAGAGCCTTCCCTGATAAAGTATGAAGGGCCAAAATACGCAGTTTTCTTCAGAGGGACGCAAGGTTAGCAGCAGAATAGATGATAGCCTGAATCATATGTGTGTCTTATTAGTCATCAAATCCAGCTGTCTCCAGCTCAATGGCTCACTAATCTGTCAGAACAAAACGGGGAAATGCTATAACAAAGACTATAGTCTACTTAATGTTCCTTTAACACAGAAAACTTTCCCATAGAATGAATATAATTTTGTACTTCTGGAAAAAATTAAGAGCTTCCTTCTTTTTTTTTTATGAAAACCCTGACCATCTCTTTGCTTCGTTCCTTAATTTTCAATAAAGGTGCAGATGGGTGAATATCTGTACTTCAAAATGTAAACATCAAAATTTTAACATCACTAAACCAGGCTGGTGATAACTCCAGAATAAGAAGCAAAAGAACTCAAGGTGAAATCTCTGCCAACAGGGTTAAGTGCAAAATTATCATTTACACAAAAGCATATACAACAAAAAAATAAAATGAGCTTCTCTTCAAGGAAATTGTGTTTTTTTAAAAAAAAAGGCTTCCAAAGAAATCTACATGGACCAGAAAACAAATCTGTAAGTAATCTAATCATTCCCTCAACAGTTTTTAAACTCCTGAGAAAGTTAGATGCTAGAAGCTAGTTTGGGGGAATCTAAAGAGTCAGTTTTATTTTCTTATTGAAAGTAAATGCTTACACTGAAGGCCTTCTAACTCAATGTTTTTCAGGAAAGGAATACTTTTCCCTGGAGAGTAGTTGTTACAGGAATCTTGAATTGTATTTTGATCCTATATCAACTGAAACAATGTTACCCTTGTTACTTTTTGCTTACATTGTCTTAAAATGCCCACGTTAACAGAAAGTCCTGCAGGTCTCACTTCAGATTGGTATGAGAAGTTCTGAAACAGAACCTCCCCCCTACCCATTTCCCCCCCAAACTTTTTATTTTTTCCACTTCATTGTCAGTTAAAAGAATTTAGTGTGACAAATCCAAAAGCTTTCTTAGATATTGATCACATACTGAGAAATTCAGGTGAGATGATTGTATTTTTTTTCTTCTCCCATTCAACTAAAGTGTCCGTCAGGATACCCTAAGTTAAAGGGTGTATATAAGTTGATTATTGAACTTATTTATGAAATAACTGTACCTATTCACTTTAATTCTCTCAAAGAAAATACTGCAATATGTCCGATAGCCAAAGCCTAAACCAAATCATTACTGTGTTTCATTTCACTAACATAATATGCTGTTCAGGAACACATTTTGAGCAAAGTCACTGTAACAGTGACTTCTGCTGATTTTAAAACCAATTCAAGAACAGGAAACACAACCAACCAACCAACCCAACCACACACACACACACACACACACAAAAATCCAACCAAAAACCACACACACCACCAAAAAATCCCCCAACAACCACGTAACTGTTAATATCCAAGAGACAGTGATGACAATAAAGGGAAGAACTGGAGATAGGACACAAAACATTAAGTTCCAGAAATCTTCACTGGATAGGCATATATATATATAATTTGGAGCACATGTGTCATGGTCTCATAGTTGCACCATGATGGGCATATATTTCCAGGCCACTTTCAGAAAAAATACTACTTTCAGACAGCAGATATGTTTTGTTTGTTGTGGGTTTGTTTTGTTTTTTTTCTTAATTCCCAAAAAAACCTCCTTCCCAGTTATCATACACTTCAGAAATTATGTAAAAAAAAATAAATTACAAGACACCCCAAACCAAATACACATCTCTGAAAAACTCTTAAGAGTACCAGCTCTGGATTAGGACATAACAGAACTGTTCAAGGCAAATAAGTGGGGTTAACTCATTTTTTTTTAAATAGTTGCTTTTTAAATAAAAGTTTTATTCCGTAAAATAATTTCAAATCCTTACACATGTGGCAAAGTTTGTGCAAAATATCAAGTCAGGTACTTCAGAGTCTTTCAATATTAAACAGAAATCAATAAATACAAGTAGTACAATAAAAGTTAAAAAAATATGAATTAAAATGCATGTTGTGCAATCTCAACGTAGTTATTATGGACCCCTTATGCCCAGAGGCTCCCTACTCACTAATTCATAAGAGCCTGTATTGGAAGGTTTTGCACAAATATCCTTAGCACTGCATTTTAAGAATTTACCCCATAACGTGTCTATTCAACATAAAAAACAGACCATAATATTTTAACAAATTATGATGTTTAAGAGAAGATTCATTTCACCCTGTGAAATCTTACTGTCTGTGAATGGTGAAAATGAGATAAAGATCATAACTCCAGATTACAGCAAAATAACACAACCCACCCAAACCATCAGATTAAATAACATTAAATATGTCAATCTTGAGATAATGATAAATATAGGGATTTTTGCATAGGCCTCTGGAATACAGAGTCAGAATTATGGCAAATAGAAGATCTGCAAGTAAGTCTAATTTTCCACCACCCTAACCTAATATGAGCACTCAGAACCAAGAAGTTAAGCTGAATAGTAATTTCATTGTCTAATTAAACTCAAACAGAGCTAAGAAATTATTTCTGCCATCCTGAAACACATAGTGCAGCATTCTGGTAGTCATGATTACCACAGAATTCAGTATTTGCTCAAATGAGCAAATCTCTAATGAGATCACCGGGCAATACAATCTTTAATACAAGGGAAGATGCAGAGCTCAACGTTGAGCCTCAGAACGTAACAGAGTATGCAAACACTAAAGAAAAATGCTATTTTTCATATTCACTCCAGATAGAAACCTCAAAGGCAGTCAAAACTGAGGAAGTATTTTAATGCATGGCATCACTGGATGATATGTAGGTAGGCTTTCAATGTGTCTTTGGTTTAGGGAGGCGGGATTGCCAAGTGGAGGGCAAACCGTCCCCAGAGTGCAAACCGGTGTTCTGTGTTCGTTTGTTTTCCTTTCTCTGAACTGGTGGCTTTGGGATGTTAGTCTTCACACAGGTGTGTTGAGGCTCTGGAGGTACTGTTGGGGACTTCTGACTGCTCATTTGCTTAGATTTAACAAAGGACATAGCTGGTGGGCAAAGTTTAGACACTTTCCGACTCTGTTTACCCTTCGGAATATCCCAGCCAGATGTTGGCTGCAGCTGAGTCAAGCTACTTACTGGTAGAACCTCATGTTCCTTGGAAGCAGCAGAATGATTTGCAGATCGTGTGAGAACGGCCATCGTAGGAGGCACTAAAGCATTTGGGGGCTTTGCAATTCTTGAAGTCTTTGGCCAAGAAGCCTGGTTTGTGAATGAGGATTGACCTTTCACACCTAAGTCAGTCTGCACCTCTCCAGCATCAGCTCGTCTCGAGGTCTGAAAACAGGAACAAGAGGGTAATGTACCTTCCTTATTACCATTCACCTCTCTGGGGGCTTCAGTATCTTCATTCTTCAATTTTTCCAAATATGATGCATTCTCATCTTTTATGTTTAACTTTATGCTCATTAAAGACTTCACATCATTTGGGCCGTTTACAAGAGACGCATTTGCAGCATTTTGATTCTGACAATTGCCATTTTCATGCAGACAATGTTTAGGATATTCACTGGGGGCCTCGGTATGTTGCATTTTTGTTAGTTTTCCCTGGGCAAGGTCTGTGAAATTGGGAAGGCTGCTGGAAGGCTGTAGTACTTGAGGCTGTTAAAGAGAAAAGAATACAGTAATATATTAGTCAAAGAAAACACCAAGTAACATTCTGAATCCAATGCACACTGACTGGATGCTTGATAAAGGCTGTGCATCTGTTTTTTTAAAATCAAAACTTTGACTTGGGAAAAGCAGAATGGTTCATGAGATGTGTACAAATGTGGCTTGTAACTTAAGCAGAAAAAATTATACCAGCACTGAAATACACGACAACATAAGGACGGAAAAAACCCAACAACTTGCTTAAAAAACCCCACCAAAACCAAAACAACCAAAAAAAACAAACCAAAAAACCCCCAAACCCACAGAACAGGCATGGTTGATGGTTTCACCTATATCTGCAGGACAGCATAAGAATGGCACATGAGCACTGACCAATTAGAATCACAGAATCATAGGATCATAGAATGTTAGGGATTGGAAGGGACCTCTAGAGATCATCAAGCCCAACCCCCCTGCCAGGTCAGGATCACCCAGGGCAGGCCACACAGGAATGCATCCAGGTGGGCTTTGAAAACCTCCAGAGAAGGAGACTCCACAACCTCTCCGGGCAGCTTATTCCAGTGCTCTATCACAGTAAAGAAGTTTCTCCTCACGTTGAGATGGAACCTTCTACGCTCAAGTTTATATCCATTATTCTTTATCCTATTACTGAGCACTACAGAAAGAAGATTAGCTCCTTCCACTTGACACCTACTCCTCAGGTATGTATAGACTTTAATAAGATACCCTCTCAGTCTTCTCCTCTCAAGATTGATTAGCCTCAGCCAGTTCTCTCAGTCCTTCTTCACAGGGGAGATGCTCAAGTCCCTTAATCATCCTCGTAGCTCTCCATTGGACTCTCTCCAGTAGATCCCTGTCTCTCTCAAACTGGGGAGCCCAAAACTGGATGCAGTATTCCAGGTGTGGCCTCACTAAGGCAGAGTAGAGGGGAGGAGAACCTCCCTAGACCTGCTGGACAGAGTTTTCTACATGCAACCCAGGATGCCATTGGCCTTCCTGGCCACAAGGGCACACTGCTGTCTCACGGATAACTTACTGGGACTTCAAGGTCTTCCTCCTTTTCAGTTCTGATTGAACTGCTTAATAAACAAATGCAATGACTAACAGACTGTATCCATTGCTTAATTTCTATTCCCTGCATACTTAGGTTTACTATCCCAGAACTTTTATCAATGTTCTATGCTGTACAGGCAGGAAAGGAGTTTAATGGACCACATGAATTTACAGTGCATTTTGCTTGCCTTACTGCGGTCAGGAAATTTGATACAGGTATATTGTAACTAGGCAGGTATATTGTAACTAGGTACTAACTAGGCTTCAGTAACTGTTTTATTTTGAATGGATTTCAAATGCACTGATAAATCATCTTCAATGATGCAGTACAACAGAGTACCTGCAAAGCCAGAAATCACATACTACTCCACAGACAGATGTTAGCCAAAGTGTTATATTGATTTGAGACCTCATCTGCAAAAATTGCTAAAAAGGAGTGCAGAAACCACAGCAATATATACCTGATTACCATACAAAAACTTGAATAATTCAAATTCTCTAATCCTACATGAAAGAAAAAATTAGTACATTTATAGCAAACAATATTGTATCAAATTCTAGTATGTAAAAATAGTCAGAAAATGTCCCTTTACCTAGAAAGGCTTTCTAAATGCCAGTCTTCAAAAATGTGGATAAATATCTGAAGTGAGCATTACAACTCCTAACTTTATAGCAAATAACCCTAGTTATACTACTCAGAAAAAATTACAGAAGAAACTAAATTTGAATGGAAAGTTGAGTTGAACACAAAAACATCTGAGGCACAGCAAAACAGAAAGCTTTTGATAATGCTGTTTCAAGTTCTTTTGACAAAAATGAGGTAATATTTGAGCTTTTCCATTTGGAAGATTATGCATTTTTACATATACAAATAGCCAAACACATTTTCCTCATTATCCTTCATAAGACCTAAAAAGGTCTAAGCAGCTTAATAAACAAAGCATTTACAATTCAAAGGTAGAAAACAGTTACATCCTCAGAATTATGAGAACACTAAAGCTCTGGTATCATCTTTAAGTTGTTTTAAATACTGTACTGTTCTCTAATTTTGTATTTCTACTTGGTCAAAGTCTGTCCAATTACCACAATTATGCATTTTCATCTCCTCAGATCGCTACATTCATTAACATTCAAGATGACACTGAAAGCAGAAAGACCTGTTCCCAAATACACAAGTAACAGTTCACAAGGTATCTAACACTGAAATCTGTATTGCCTTCATTCACAGCTTACATCTTTGCTTTGTACAAAAGTTTTCCTTTCACTAGGGAAATCACAACCATGTTATTAGTCAAAAAACCCAAACCAACCAACCAGGACTAGTACTTGGTGAATTCCATTACAAGGAAGTGGAATAAAAAGATACAAGAAGCATTCCACCTTCTAGGCACTGTATTTTATAGCGTCCACCTCCATCCACCCCAAGCGTCCACCTCCACCCACCCCAAGCGTCCACCAACCCCCCAGCAGTTCGCATTGCTTTCACTGCACTTTTGATAATATATTGGGGTGGGACAGACCATGACTTCTTGTAGACTGTCACACTAACCACATGTCTATTTGTGGCCCCCCAAATACCCGCATTCCTTTGGGATGCTCCTAAAATGTAAAACTGAACACTAAAACATTTAGAGTACAACATCACTGAAGAAAATTAGTTGTCCCAAAATTGAAAGTACATTAGACAAAACGCTTCATGAGCGTGCTCCTTTCTGCAGAACAAAGGAGCTTCTGTACCAGCAAGAGCTTGCACGTATTGATGCACCAATCGAAATCACTATATTACAGCCCCTACCACTTGAACTTAGGGAATTTTTCTTATTTCTCTCAAGTAAAACTGGCTATTACATCATCCAGAGAAAAATGACAAGATCTCCTTGAAGAGGATTAGCATTACTACACAGTCACTGAACCACTGCGATTGTATGAGCTTTGTATTGGAAAGCTGAGGAAAGCCTGTTTTATCAATAAAGTTACATGAAGATGGTCATGACAGTGATATTCACTGCAATATCACTACTGTAAGATTCCCTTAAATTTTGCTTTTGTTATTCTGTGTACCTAACCCCAATCCCCATCTCAATTCCCTACATAATACCTCTGTAGAATACAAAAAAATGCATGTTCTCCCTGGAGTATTTTGAGGAATGAGGGAAGTGAAGCTATGAGAAATCTGAAACCTGCATGCACATCTCTGATAGACATGCATCATGCATAGGAAAAAAAGAAAAAACAAAAAAATGAACAACCAACAAAACTACAACAGTGAAAATGCGTGAGGAGACAGGAAGAAATCTGAAGTTGTACTGTACCACGCTTTATCACAGAAGTAATGGACTAACTTCTCAACTCCTTGCCAATGGCATAATGGGAAAGCAGAGACAAGAAAAAGACAAGGACAATGATGTCAGAGGACCAAGACAAAACAATGAGCAATTGCCATGACAGAACTGCAACTTTTCACCATTTAAATTGCAATTACCAGGTCCCCCATTGGTTTTTAATCCAATTTCCAGAAAAAAGGCAGCAATAGCATTTAAGTAATGCAGTACAAATAGTATTTATAGTAAGCACAGAATACCTTTGCTCTTAAGCCTTTTAAGATTTCATCTCTTACACATCAAATACCATTTAGAGCTGTAACTAGAAATTGTATGATTCCAACTGCATATATCAAAAATATTTGCATCCGTGAACAAACATGTTAGATATCCAACAATGAACAACAATGCTGCATCACCTATTTTGACCATGTTGCCTATACTGTTTAATAACCCCTCTTCCTGGCAACTCAACGAGCTTGAAGTGATTCCCAAATATCACAGGGGTTTTTTTGAGGGTATGCAGGTGGGAAGGGACACAAACTCTGCTAGGTAAGTTATTTTCTGATCAGTTCTGACACAGCTTATTCTGTGTGAGGGCAGTGAAATAAGGGATCACAGGCCTTCATTTGAAGATAGTGTTGCTGAAAGGCCCCACTGGAAAACTCATTTTCTGCTTCTAACACCAAGATTTCACATCTTAAATCTGTAACATTTGCCAATGCCTTCATTTTGGAATCCGCCCCCCCCCCCCTTTTATTTTTTTAGCTAGCTGTTATATCCATATTTCAACATTATAAAATAGGATTTCACAGGACAGAATATGACTTCAAATAACAATACAAAGCAACCCTAATTATTTTTTTTAAAACCACCATTCACCACAACATGAGGGTAGTAAAATAACTGGTAATATGGCATAGCATTATTTTTTTTCTCTTGTATAGTCTATACAGAAACCACAACTTAAAGGAAATCCACTTCTGTCCTTCTCAAAGCAAAATTACTGAAAGTAGTATGTAACTACATCAAGGTAGACATCTCATCCATAAAGAAATATGTGCAACAAACAGACAAGTACATGTAAGAATTAAGTGTTATTTGCAAATATATCCTCAGGTGCAAGAAACATTTCTGTTGTACTCCAATTTGCAACTACCCAACTTGGGAGAATGGAGCTATTTTTAAAAGACATTTCTTCATACAGCTGAACACTCATTTCTCAGAGCCAAAATAATTACATAAAAAGGACAGTAGTGTATTAATTCCAGGGCACTTGTAATAATTTGTCACTCTCCTTATATGAATCATAGAACTACCAAGATACTATTCTGAAGCACCTTTGTTCTGCTAACACCAACACTTTGTACACCCTACAAAGAACCTGAATCAGTCAATAAAGATTTGGAAACATTTCATAGTGTTAAGTGAAGTACCTTTGCTTAAAAAAACAAACTAACCCACACAAAAAACCTCAACCATAAAACCCCAAGCCAAACCCAATCAAACAAAATACAAAGAAATGAAACAAAACCAAACAAAAAACCCAACCAAACAAAAGAAACAAAACACACAACATGAAGCAGCAAAGCCTGGACCTGATTTGTAGTCAATGTGCATACAGCAGCTTTCTTGCTGGTGATAAAAGCTGTGTCACCTGTCAGAATTGCTCACTTTCTTACTTGTAATGCTTACGCACAAGAAGTCGAAATCATTTTTCCATGAAGTGCACAGTAAGCAGTGATGTGAACAACTGCAATGCTTGAGTTACAAAATAGTTCTAATCATTGTTTCTAGGTGGAAAAACATTCGGTACTAGGGGTCTAGAGAAAGTGGTATAATCTTGTATTACAGTAAGAGTTCATAATTAGTTCACTGACAATGCATATTCTAAATGGTGTGGTTCTAGAGCTGTGTTATTAAAGCTTAAGAATATGAATCCCATAGTATTTTTTCCTATATTTCATTCATAAAATGACAAAAATCAATTTGTTATCATGAGAAAGTGTTTATGAAATACAAAATGCTGAATTGTTTCCAAGGCATTTGAAACAACATAAAGTTAATAAACGTGAGACTATTAAAGTTACTCATTAAAAGTGCAAAACACATCCAATTCTAAAGCGTGTTAACAAGGTGCAAAGATATGGTAAGCTCACACTAAGCAGGAGGTATGCTAATATTGTGACTGGTGCTAATAGAGAAGAACTGTCAGTGTACGACAGTATTGAAATATTATGTAGCAGGGATATATTACCTGCCCTCTGCAACAGCAGTAAAATTATATTACAGTATATAAACAATTACATATTACCAGTTTACAGATTTATATCCTCATAACATCCATTGCTTCTAAGTGATCTATATATCCATCAGCTACCAACATAGGGAAGAAACCTGCAGTATTCACAAGCACAGATATTTTCAGTTCTGGACCCAGAAGTTAGAGAATAAATTATTGAATTCCAATACCTCTAGAGAAAAAACACAGCCAAAGAAAACCTGAGACTACTTCATGTTCCTATCATCTTCTCTGTATTATTGCAAAAGAACACTCACATTGACTTTAGGGCTGTTTTCCTAACCTTGATTATACTCAGCTCACCACGTGCCTCGAAAACCCACCTGTGGCATTCTGTACTAGCTCCAAAACCAGCAGACCTAAAACTACTGAACCAAGGGATGAGGTAATGTGGAAAAAGAAGGATGCCAGTGATAATTCTAGTAACGTTCTACTTTATGGGACTCTTCTCACAGTGGTAAATCACTGATTTTGCAAAAATGTCCGTAAAGTGTTCAAACCTCCCAATATATATTGGTTTTTAATTCTCAGTATTTCTTTTGATCAAACCTAAGGCTTATAGAAGAAGGCTAGGAACACTCAGTTACAGAAAACGTCTATTTTCCTATGCAACAGGTTAATTATAGTTTAGGTTTACTAGTCAAGGGCCTGTTTTCATCTAATTTATTTCCTTTACTAGTAATTCATAGAATTTAATATACAAGATGTACACTAAAAACTCCAACATACTTTAATAATGGAAATTCAGTACGAAATCCCTGAGTAAGAAGCTGCTGCTGTTAGTGGAAGAATGAGAGGAGGGCTCAGAGAACTAGTAAGAGATTGGCAGTTTTCTTCTTCAGTTAAGCAATGTGAATGACATGACACCAGAGGCACACATCTGGCAGCTCAAACACCATCCTCCCATTCTGACTCTATCAGTAGGCCCCAAACCCCTTACGTGTATACATTTCTCAGGTCTAAAGCTGATCACACTGCTGACAGGACAGCAAAACAGCCAGGCTGTGCTACTTCTGGTCCTCTACTCAGAAACAGAAGACATGATGATTAGCTTTAGGGGTTCGATGCTCATTACACACACAGTCCCACATCAAACAGCACAGGAAAATGAAGCATGTCACTCCATTGCATAGAGAAAAGCCTATGTAACAGGCTGTGCATTCCTGATAAATTGCTTAAATTAACATTTTCAAACAAACATCAAGAGAGTATTTGAAACAGTTTACACAATACTTTACAGGATATATTTTCTCTTGTAATTGAAATAAGCTAGGATCATTGCAATCTGAAATATAGGTAAGCTCAGTTTTCCAAGATGCTGCTTCCTCTTCAGATCTCCATTGGCCCTGGAAATTTTACTGTGTTTCCATAATTTTACTCTTTCCTTTATTGCTTGTCCAAATACACTCTTGGGCTTTGCTAGGCAGTCACATACACTGTAATTCTCAAATTGCAGTACATTCAAAAAATATAACTTAAGCTTTGTGAATTAGTTATATTTCTTAGAACAATTATTTGTTTACAATGCAATACCAAAGCACAAAATAAGACTTACCATTTTTATGTCTATGTAAGCATACAGTTTTAAAATCAGCAATTGTCTTTTGTTTTGTAGATCCAAGCCAAGTGAACAAATGCATCTTAGATCAGCCCACATTGTAGGTAGCACATAAGGAACATTAATAAATCATGCAAGTTTTGCAACAGCCACTTCAAATTATTAGAAGCCTTTTTACAACAAATACCAGAAGGGGGGGGGGGAATTAGTTTCAGGGAAGCCATTCTAAAAAGTGAAGAAAACTTGTGACAGGCAATGAAAATGACACTTTCACCAACATGTTTACGTACATCCACAACATAGTTACGTAAATGCATCGACATATGTGCACGTGCAGACTTATGAGCAAACAGGACGCATACACAGACAGGATAGTTTATTATTATAGCCTCGAAAAGAAAACGGAAATGCAGCAAGCAAGGTTTATGTTAACACAAGACTGGAAACAAGGGCCTACTCGGGTTTGTCTGAAGAACTGCTGCAGTAAATCAGCATTATAATAACTGTTACAAAGCTATCAAGTTGTAGCTGCGTACACGCTGGCTGGAGGAAGCGTTTGGGTTAGGCACAGGCTGTTCTGTACGCCTGTAAATCTGCCTGAGAATGGAGGGTACTACAAGATGAACAGTGCGTGCAAAGGGGAAGGTTCTACTGGAACACGGTGAGGGAGATGAGTGAGAGGTACAGACTCACTCTGTCTGCGGTGCGGTGGAACAGTCCGAGGGATGCCCTGGAATGAGCCCTGCCAGGGAGAGAAGGAGGGAGCAGAATACCCACCCTGTGCAGAAAGAGAGAGGGGGAGAAGTATAATAAAAAAAGAGAACAGGGAAAAAACAAAACTCCCAAAAGCCACACCATTCTTTTTCCCCCAGAAAAGTATCGTTATGTTTTCCAGTTGTTCTACTTCATAAAAGCAAACACTACAAGATAATAAAGCCCAGAGGAAAACTACACTATAATGTCCTAAACTAGTGAGAAATCTTACAACACACCTCAACTTTTATTCACTATGTGCACACTTTTCTCTTTTTAAGGCAAAAGTATAAAAGCTGAGCTTTTCATGTTAAAAATACATATTAAAAAACATGCTTTTAGAGTTTTCAAAAATGTTTTTAAAATGACTCACCAAGCAGTAAATTGATTAATTCTAATCTGCTAGAAAACCAGTCAGCTTTAGTGCACAACAAAAAGCTTCTAATGCATAAAAAGAGATTTTCTAGGAAATCCTGGTGCTTTAGTGTCCAATTCACTTCTATTTTGATAGTATTATTGAATGCGAAGGAGGAGAGTTGACATGGCACTGTTTTTCTTGCACTCTGATCTTGGAGTTTGAGTCTTCCATTGCAGGATCAGAGAACTGTGCAGGTCCATGCCATGCAGGGCTTGCACAGAACTGACACATTGCGGTTGCTGCATAGTGGTTGTTGCATCCTCAAAACAAGTAATTTTATGCAGAAATTATTTTCTCCATACCCTTACCTTTAAAAGAAACCTATCCAAGCTGCAACTGCCCTCTTAAATCACAATCTTGATTCCCTGTTTCAGCATGACAGGTTTAAATCTTTACAACCCCTTCACACTAAATGCAGCTGAAAACTGTTTTATGAATTCTGAAATATTGTGGTAACAATAACAACTGCCATTCCCTCCTGGCTACTGGTAACCAACGGGTATCAACAGCAACCTTTTGTAGCTACTCTTTCAAGACAGCAGGTGAAAGATATCTGAACAAACATCTGCATCAAAGATAACAGGAACACAGCTTGCCACTCCTCTAGTTTCTCTGCTGGCATAGCTGCTGCAGATCATACTGCCAGGGCTGTACAAGCAATGAAGTATTTTATTTCCATGCTTCTTTTAACAGAATGTTAAGCATCACATTATTCACATATATACTCTGCTTTTATTTATCCTAGGAGAATTTTAAACAGTTCCCTGACCTTCCAGTTATCCTAATCTAGTTAGGTTTCATCCACCATAACTTCAAGTTTCAGTACTGCTAAGATGTAACTTGGTAACACACGCATTTAATCAAGTCTTACAATTTGCTAGCCAGAACACTTTTAAATTAAAACAAAAAATAAAGAAAGAATCTGACATGACCTACTTTGTTCTTCAGAAGCTGAGGGAAAATGATTACGGGAGCAAGATTCAAGAAAAAAAAGTAACAAGTTCTTTAATCTGATTATCTCTAGATGGAGATGTTGATTATCTAACATGTTCTTATAGTCCCCCATTAGTAGCCATTAACATCAACACAATTTTTAGACTGCTGCATGAATGAGCAACAGTACTAGCTTGAGTTGAGCAACATGATAAAATAATATATGTTGCATCAGCTGAGTAGGCATTAAATACAGAAATATTCCTGAGAACAAGATGAATCAATCGATGATTGATGACATTAACAAAAGGTTTGGATTTTCCAAGCGCTGTACAAAAGCACACTTCATTCTTCAGGCTTGTTCACATCAATGGCCCTTCTCCAGATTTCTTTGAAATTTTTAACACAATAAATTAAGAAGAGAGGTGAAAATTTTATATGCTCTTCCTTCCTCTCTCTAAAAAGAGAGATTAAGTACAAGCCAGCTGCACTAAATAGCACCTAAAATCGCATTGTAAAAGCAAATAAATCTTTAAAAGTTTTGATTCATTCCAGTAATTTTTAAGCACCCACATTAGCACTTCAACGCACATCACAGGACAGTCTTCTCAATGATTCTTCAGGGCATTTAATTATTACTCTGACCAGAGAAGTAAATGAAGTGCAAGTAAGTTCCTTCAGTGTTTTGCCTGTTAAAATGAACTGCTCTCCAGACATGGTTCAAACCCCTCTCCTGAATGGCAGAGAACATTCTATAAACTGGGAAGCAGGAGAAATAGCTCTTCCTCTGGCAGCAGCCTTAAAAGTTTGCACTGCTGCATATAAGCAAGTATCAAATAAATGCCAGATTTCTTATTTGGGCATTTTGACTTACTCTGATTTTATAAATAACAGAGGTTGTACAGACCCCATAGACATAGCATATTAGGACATAAGCATCAGTAAATAAACCTGCCCTATAAAAAGATCACTTTTCTTTTAATAGTATTTTACAAAACTCCAGAAAATTTACAAAGATGTATGCTTTAAACAACAGCTCACATCAATCCTCTTCTATTAGTCAAATGCCAGCTGAGGTTCCCAAGAAATGGAAAAAGAAACACACCAGTAAGTATATCTCCTCAGACTATGGTACATATGCAAAATACTCAAAATGTGGCAGTTTCCTGCCAAACACAGGGGAGAAAGAAAAACCTGAATCACAATTTATTTTATGCCTGATTATTAAAGAGCCTATAAAACTCATAAACATTGATTATACTAGAACCAAAACATGAAAACATGACTTACCTCAGCTTCTATAAAAAAACCCAAAATATTTGATGGGATTCTTCTGGGTTCTGAAGCCTAGTCTGATGCAAGTCTTTCCACTTGAACTTTGCACAATTATCAGACCAGATCCTGCCCCGAGCTGCTATGTGCATCCAGCCACTAATCTTAAAACCCATTCCTCTCATTTCCCAGAGAGTGGAATTGTGAAACAGCAAAAGCATCCCAAAAGAGAAGGAATTCAGAATTTTGAACACCAGGCAAAACAGAAGACTCAGGAGTGAGAAAAGAAAAACATCTGAAATAAAGGAGCCTATAAACCATGAAAAAACCCTGTTCAAAAGAGATCCTGATGAATTGTACAATTGCTGCAAAATGTTTTATGAATTTCTGACCCTAACTGCACTGGAAAACCTGTGGTTACACAATGTAAGTAATTCCATTGGCATTTATGGGTATGTCTGCAGAGCTCTGTTGCAGTGTTTGGAGTGACTACATTGCGTGTGTCGGGGTGTGCTCTGTGTGGGTGGTGGGGTGGTGGTGGTGTGGGGGGGGGGGGGGGGTGGGTGGGTGGGGGGTGGGTTGGGGGTGGTTGGTCTTGGGGGGTGTCCTTGGGTCTTCTGAGGGAGGGTTCTTGGGTCTTCTGGGGGAGTCCTTTGGTCTTCTGGAGGGGTTGTCTATGAGTCTTTGGGACCCAGCTGGGGGTCCTGGGGGCATCTTTGGAGAACCAAGGGCAGGTCTTTTGGGGGATGTTGGTCTCTGGGGGATGTGGGTCTGTGGAGGTCCATGAGATTTTGGGACCCAACTGGGGGAAGGTCTCAGGTCTGTGACTTTTGGAGGACCCAACTGTGGTCTTGGGAGGGTCTTTGAAGACCCGTGGGCAGGTCTTTGAGGGATGTTGGTCTGTGGTTGACGTGGCCATTTGGGTTTGGGGGGGTCGTGGGGCCAGGGCAGGTGCACGAAGCCATCAGAGAACCGGGTCAAGGCCCAAAGGTCCTTGTGACACCTCCACCTTCTGCCCCCACCCTGTCTAGGTGGTGCTGACCAGGACGCACCACGGGCTGAAGAGCAACCAGCCAGGCAGGGCTCAGCTTCCCCCGGGCCGTTGGTTTGGGCTCCTCACGTCCCAGAGGTGATGGCGAAGAGCGGAGCCGAAGGTCCTCCAGCAGCCACCAGCAGCAGAAGTGCAGGCGAGGAGCCGAGGTCCACGTGGCTGAGCAGAGCTCTTGAGGTTCAGAAGGGTGACGGGGCTTCAGAAGAGGAGCTGGGGACCATCTACCTGCTGGAGTCCGCCCAAGCGAAAGACAAGGAGCCCAGGGGACCGAGATGGACAGCAGAGGGCACAGACGTAGCGCAGGAGAGAGACGTCTTGGGGCTGGAGACAGATTGGAGGAAAATAGATACAACATCAGCAATGAAAGGAGCCCCTGACTCACATCTGTGATGGCTTTCTTGGCCTTCTCTTCAGCATTGCGGGCTTCCTGGATGGTATCCTCCATTTCACTCTGAATTTGCATGATGTCTGTTTCCAGCTTCTTCTTGGTGTTGATCAAGCTTGTGTTCTGTGCAAAAGGAAAGACACAAGTTGTACTTTTAGGCCTAATGTCTCCAGATCAAGAGAGGAAAATGGGAGTATTGTTTATGGAAGTCTTGAACGCCAGAGTCCTCTTCAGAGCCATAGGAGCAAAGCACACCTGGGTGGCAGTCTGGAGTGGCCTTATTACAGCAGAGCTCTTCAAGTGTTTACGTAGTCAGCACTTACAAGATGCACAGCAATTGTGTGCTGTGTTGTCCCTTGCTCATGGGAGAAATTTCCAGCAGAGTGCCTCACCTGGGTATGGAGGAGCTGCACACGCTCACTGGCATCCAGAAGCTCCTGCTCGGCCAATTTTCTTGACCGCTCTGTCTGCTCAAGGGCTGCCCGTAGCTCCTCAACTTCAGCCTGCAGGAGGTTGGCTCTGCGCTCCACCATGGCCACCTGCTCCTTCAGGTCCTCCTGTGTCCTGAGAGCATCATCCAAGTGTATCTGGGTATCCTGGAAGAGAAAAAAGGACAATATAAGATGTCACAGTCCAAGAGCAAAGTTGGACAGTAACATGTACAGCTTATTTACTAATCATAGAATCATAGAATCATTAAGGTTGGAAAAGACCTATAAGATCATCAAGTCCAACCATTAACCCTACTCCACCAAGTTCTCCACCACTAATGTGTCTGTAGTTATGATGTTGGTGTACTACTAAGAAAACAAGCAACCCGCACGTTCCCGTTTGCCTTCCTACCTTGAGTACTGCCTGTGTGTTTCTCAGGTTCTTCTGTGCCTCTGCAGCCACACGGTTGGCATGGCTCAGCTGGATCTCCATTTCATTCAGGTCTCCCTCCATCTTCTTCTTCAGCCGCAGGGCTTCATTTTGCGGGCCGCCTTGGTGGCCAGCTGCTTGCGGGGCGCCTTCCCGCCCGTCGACTTACGCGCCGTCTGCTTCGTACGGGCCATTATTCTCAAGCAGAGAGCGACTACGCTGATACAGAAGCACTAACACTCTGCTTTCGTTAGAGCAGAATATATAGACCTCTACCTCTCTCTGATTGGTGGATACTTAACCACTAACTGTCATTGGTGAATTCAAAGTTTAAAAATCCCGCCACTGGAAGGTACCGCCCACCTCTTGCCGTCTTTGTTCCTGCTGTATATGTCCGGCCTGAAAACCGTATCCTTTGCTCGTTGTGTTTTTTTTCATCTTTCCAGAGGCCTTTCATGAATTATTGATTTTAAAATTGATCAGACGTTTTGCGTGTTAGTAATTAAGACACTTCTTACAACACCTACAGTGTAAAGTTTCCTTTTCTTTTTTTTTACTCTTTCCTCGGGTTAACAATAAAAGGATGTTTTTTGTAAAAGAGATTTTACTTTTGTAGGTTGAAATGAAAATCAGATACACATAGGCACACAAAGAAAAAAAAAGAAAACAAAACAAAACCTAATCAATTAAAAACTCACAATAAAAGATGAAAAATAGGGAAGGAGATAGTAGTTAAAGAACATAGCTTAGAAAGAAGTAATCAAAACGGGGACACTAGACATCACTGTACTAAATAAGGAAAAATCTCGAACTCTGTCCATTAGTACTGTATGCATACATCAACTGTATTAAGGAAAGGAGGACCATAAGAGGAACTCGTGAACCAAAGGCTGTAACGAAGTTTTTTATGTTAGCTGCTAAGAGGTGGAGAAGCCTTTTACAACTTCGGTTCCTTAGAGAAGATTTTTAAAAAAGGAGAAAAGAGGAACAACTGCGGGGCGCCGCGATCCTCGGGGGTCCGGGCTGAGGGGGCGGGAGCGAACGTTGCACCCGGGAGGAGCCGTCTGATGAAGCCCGCCCCTCCCGCCTGGCCATTGGTCCTCTCTGGCGCGCGGGAGGCGGGCTTTTATAACTGCGCCCCTCGTTATTGGTCAGGACGAGATTCACGGCGCCATTGGGTGCGCGTTCCCCGATAGGCTCCTGGGCCTATCAGGAGCCGCCGTCCGCGCACAGGGAAGGGATATAAAAGCGGGCCTCAGGGCGCCAGTACCTTACCTGGTTGTTTTTTTGTTCTGTAGCAGTAGCAGTTTACTTCCGACCGAACATGTCTGGCCGCGGGAAGCAGGGCGGGAAGGCGCGGGCCAAGGCCAAGTCGCGCTCGTCGCGGGCCGGGCTGCAGTTCCCCGTGGGCCGCGTCCACCGGCTGCTGCGCAAGGGCAACTACGCGGAGCGGGTGGGCGCCGGCGCGCCGGTGTACCTGGCGGCCGTGCTGGAGTACCTGACGGCCGAGATCCTGGAGCTGGCGGGCAACGCGGCCCGCGACAACAAGAAGACGCGCATCATCCCCCGCCACCTGCAGCTGGCCATCCGCAACGACGAGGAGCTCAACAAGCTGCTGGGCAAGGTGACCATCGCGCAGGGCGGGGTGCTGCCCAACATCCAGGCCGTGCTGCTGCCCAAGAAGACTGAGAGCCATAAAGCCAAGAGCAAGTAAACCGGGCCTGCAGAAGTGTCCCGAGCACAGAAGCGTAACCCAAAGGCTCTTTTCAGAGCCACCCACAGCCTCGAGAAAGGGCTTGAAATGCTGTTGAGTGAGGGAGCGGGCAGCAGGGGAACGGTGCGTGCGCCTTTCTTCCGGGAGGCTTGGCATATAGGAGGGGGAGTCCGTGAGGCGGTGGTGTCCCCTCAGAAGCCGTCTGCGGCCCTGTTATGCCGGAGAGCTCTGGTGCGAGCGGCAAGTGTGCCCCTCATCTTCGCCTCGGCTGGCAGCGCAGCAGAGCACTGAGCCGCTCCCCCAGTACGGCGGGGCTTGGGGGGGAGGGTGTGGAGTGTGCGTGAGGGTGCGCTATGCTGGGGCGAGCGGCCGGGGAGCGGAGCGCGGGCTTTTCTGGGCGCGACCTTGTCGGGCGCCGGTCTCTTTTCGAAAACAAGAGCACGTAACCCGCTCGCCGCCGGCGACCGGGCCCGACTGCGGAGGCCCCCAGCCCGCTCGTATCCGCTTGAGTGGAGGGGTCCTTTCCACGCTCTGCCGCCTAAAGGAACGCTGTGAAGCTACTGCAGTTTCCCTGCTTTGAGCATGAGCAGGTAGGTGGAAGAAGGGGTCTGCTGCCATTCACTAGAGAACTTAATGAGAGAGACAGGTTTGGGGTTTTTTTCGTGTGGGAAGGAAGCGGGGTGGGGTCCCGGTTCCCTTAGTTTGTTTTTTGCTTTGTTGTGTTTATTTTTATTTTTATTGTTCACGCCAAGCTCCTAGGGAGGCAGCCCTTAGGCTCGTTCAAGTGGTGGCAAATTTCTCGGGAAGCCGCCAAATAGCCCACTGCTGGCTTTCCCGCTAAGCTCTTCCCAAAGTGGGTACTGGGAAAGCAACAGGGAGCAAAATTGCTAGGAAGGGGAAGAGAGCAGTAGCAGGACACTGGAAAAGAACCCGGAGCCAAACCGCAGGGCTGGCCCGTGCGGCTGCGTCTCGAGAAGGGGCGGGGATGAAGGAGTAGGGAGCAGAATGGGAGAAAACCCGCAAGGCGAAGGAGCAGAAACACAGCCACAACAACGGCATGCCCTTGAGCGGGACGACACAGCTCTTTTAAAGGACCAAGTGGGCGGCTCTTAAAAGAGCCTTTGGGTTGTTCGAGGTGGTCCGGGAGCGTAATAAAAGCTTTAGCCGCCGAAGCCGTAGAGGGTGCGTCCCTGGCGCTTGAGGGCGTAGACCACGTCCATGGCCGTGACCGTCTTCCTCTTGGCGTGCTCCGTGTAGGTGACGGCGTCGCGGATCACGTTCTCCAGGAAGACCTTCAGCACGCCGCGCGTCTCCTCGTAGATCAGCCCCGAGATGCGCTTGACGCCGCCGCGCCGAGCCAGGCGGCGGATGGCCGGCTTGGTGATGCCCTGGATGTTGTCGCGCAGCACCTTGCGGTGCCGCTTGGCGCCGCCCTTGCCGAGCCCCTTCCCGCCCTTGCCTCTGCCAGACATGCTGCCGAAAAGTCTCTGCTCCGAGCTGTGAGGGGCGGCTGCTGGCGCGGCGGCGTTTATGTGTTGGAGGCCGACCTGGTTGGGAGCAGGGGCGGGCACAGCTGGCGGGGGCGGGGCCTGTGCTTCCGTCCCTTCCGCCGGCGAGGCGGGGCCTTCGTTCTCCGCTGCGGTCGGGCACCTCCGCGGCGTCCCGCCGGCCCTACCGCGTCTCCTCCCCTACCTGCCTCCGCCTCGCTGGCCGTGCCCCATGCCCGGCGTCCCTGAAGCGCCGTTTCCCGTCGTCTTCCCTTCCGAGCGAGCCGGCGGCGCACAGACCTTCCGTCTCTGAGGGGCCGAGGGCGCTTCTTCGCTTGGAGACCGTGGCCTTGAGGCCTCTGGGATACCATTTTAAAGTCATGATTGCCGTGTCTCAATAGCTCTAAGGTCACTCTGCTGCAAGTTCTTAATAGTGTTGTTGAGAAACAGCTTCTAAATGTAAGAACAGACTGGCAAGCCACTTCTTTGGCCTTGTGCTAATATTTGGCTTATGCTGTGAAACGTCAGGAAGATTACCTTTATTTCTTCACCTCAAACTAGAAATAAACAAATATATTTTTCTGGAATCTGAGTATTCCTGGCTCAGAGTACAACTACAGTGGTGAGGTTGCAAAAAGCTTTTTAAGCGTAGAACTGAAGGCAGACCTTTATTTTCTATCCTGTGTCTGCAATGTTGCTTCATAATAAGGTCCAGACATCCTGGTCATATTCAAAAACCATTACATTACCATTGACATCACCACTAAGTGGATGAAGACTAGTCATGCATGTCAAATGCACGACAAGAGTGGTTACGCTAGCTATGTGCATGTGTAGGTTCCTGTTTTCAAAGGTCTGACATCATTCTGAGTGGATAGATACTCTTTCATGTAATACGTTTTCCTTTCACCAGTGTACATTCCCAGAGGCAGTATTTCTCTTTGTTATTTTGGTATGACTTTGTGACTGAAATTCAGTAAGTGATCATGACAGTTAAACCCATGCCTCATTTCTACTGTCTCTCCTTGCAGTCCTACTTATTGTAGCTAAGGGCCCACTGGGGATATGAGATTAGCATAATTCCAGTACGGAGAGTTTGCCTATTCTCATCATGGCTGAATACACATGTCATTATCCATGCAGAGATGGAGGAGATCCTTTCAAGATGAAGGGATCAAGGAGATCTTTGTGAACTCTGACAACCCTTTATCTCACTGATATTGCCATTTCCTTCTGCCTTGGTCACAGTGACTCCAGAAAGGAAGGTCTGTGTGAGTAATGGGATCTAAAGGTATAATGGTGAGGTCATTCTTTCCCAGTATCTTTCAGATCTGATGTGTTATATAGGAACGTCTCTGCCTGCCCCTGAAAACTCATGATTTCTTTTTCTTTGGTCTTTCAAATGACTTGTCATTCTCCATGCTTCAAATATATTACCTTTGCCTCTCTTCAGCTACAAGAATGGGGGTTCAGCTCACTGTCTTTGCTCGTTTCCACATTGTCTTACCTCATCTACACCATAAAAAGCACACTCTCCAGCACTATTTTGTAGCTCACACTGAGGACACCTAACTGTATAAAAATTTGATATTTCTCTATGAAAGGGATGCAATCCGTGTAGTATACATATCCATCATCTATTTTTCCATCTACCACTCCGTTGTACCTACTTCTCAAACTTTTATAATTTGTCATTCTAAACCCACATCCTAAAGCATGAAAAAATGAGAGATGTTGTGTCCAGAGAAACTAATCAATAAATACAGAGGAGAAAAATCTGTCCAAAGCTCTCCAACAAAAAGACTTCCCTCCTGGCTCAATGAGTCCTGGCCTATAAATCAGTAGAACCTAAGGCATCATTTTGATAAGGTATCAGTTACTATTCTAACACTTTGTTTTTACTCGCCTCAGTCAGAGATGGCATATTGGCCCAGGTGGAAATTATCTGTGAATTACTCATTTCTTCTAGATCATAAGTGTCTGTCCAGAATGAACTCAAAGGGCAGCACGATCTCAAGGCTGTCCCACTCATTACCCATTAATTTCTCACCACTACAGATCCATGCTGACACTCCTAACTGCAGAAACAAGTTCTACCACTACACTCTGTCCTCTACCAGACTTACGTCTTGTGTGTTCCAGATACTAGCCCACTAGATTTAGTGTTGTCTTCAACACTGAAGCAACCATAACCAGGTGACCCTGTTACACTAGGGAGAAGGTGGGGCGAAAAAAAAAACCCAACACAATAGCAAAACCCCAGAGATAGATATAATATCAGAATTACTCTAAAGTCTACCTTACTGATCAATAGGTCTTTTTCTCATCAGCTTTTTTTGTCACTGTCTCCTACTGCAGTTTGGCTAAACCCAAAACCCCAGATGGTTTCTCTTTACTTACCACCTCTGCATAGCTGGACACACACTGATCACTGCTCCTAGCTTCTCAGTGATGTCATTGTGCTGGTTTTGTTAACCATATAACTAAATGTAAGATGTTGCAAACTACTAACCTTAAACAGCACACAAAAGTTAAACTTGTTATTCTATGCCTTATTTCATGCACGAATCAACCAAAACTTGATTGCATTTTCAGTGTCCAAAAGACAAAAAAACCCACCTATGTCAGGAAGACCAAGATTTAGACTTAATACACTTACTACAAAAGTGCTTCTTTCTGGGACCAGATCATACAAGGCAAGTTGCTGTCAAAATAGGTGATATATATGCTTCTTGAATGTGCCTACACTGTATACATGTATGCTCATGAGCCTGTGAAGCCAGATTCCTGACTTTCTAACTGTCTGATTGCAGGAGTGCTGAGTGACTGGCCTAAATTGTAAATTGTGGAAGAATCTGTGCATCAGCCAGCCCTTGTATTGCTCTTGGTAGTCTGGATGACATACTAACCAGAGGCAGTGTCACTCTGTCACCAGCTCATTGACTGCACAGATACAAAGCATGTACTGTAAAAAACATAAGCTAGAGCACAGCACTTTTACATGCTGAACAACTCTTCAAAACCTTTATGTTCGCTTCTATGGGAAGAGAGACAGCCTATATTGCTGGTGTCCAGGTGCTACTTTGTGATACTCCTGCTCTAGAAAGATTGCACAAACAGCCTTATCTGAAGCCAATACCTGCTTCACCCCCACACCTCTGAGGAGAACCTGCAAGGCAGCATCACTTAATGAAAGCACCTTTATATGGTGTGTGACACAGTGTTTTGGCTCTCACTGATGGTAGAAGTCCAGCCTTTGCAGTGTCTGGGTGCCACTATCACTGCCTGTGTGGACAAAAGAAAAGGTTGCCTTCTAACCCAAATGTACCTTGCAGCCTGTACTTTGCAAGGAGGATGAAGCCAGACTCTTTTTCAGTGGTGCTCAGTGACAGGACAAAGGGCAACAGGCACAAAGTGGACCATAGTAAGTTCCATATAAACATGAGGAGGAACGTGTTTCCTGTGAGGGTGATAGAGTACTGGAATAGGCTGCCCAGGGAGGATGTGGAGTCTCCTGCTCTGGAGATAGTCAAAGCTGGCCTGGATGCAATCTTGTGTGATGTGTTCTAGGCAAACCTGCTTTTGTGGGGCCTTTGGATTAGATGATCTCTAGAGGTTCCTTCCAACTCCAATGATTCTGTGATTCTGTGTGATTCTGTGATTTTGTCACATCAGCATCTGTGGTGTCACCAGCCAGGGAGAAGATGGGTTGCACACCACTTGTGCATGCACTACGTGCCAAAGGACTCTTTGTCCCTCCATAGGTACCAAACATGTCTCTGTCTGGAGGGGGCATGTGAACTAGTCTCATTGCTCCCTCCCACTTACCAGCATTCACAGGGAGCACTGCCACACAAATCAGAAAGAGTGGAGGGCAGGAAGCACACAGAAATGCTGGGTTGTTATGGGGAGCAAGGTGAGTTGCTCAGAATTGCTCTGTGTGGGCTGTTCACTTCTCTGAGCATCCAGGCTTCCGTGCTGTCACGGTTAATGGTCAGGACAGCCCAATAGACCTCTAACAGACAGTCTCTGCTAAGCCCCTTCCCTCCTCAAAGGGAAAGAGAAAAAGGGAGAGAGACTTACTGATTAGAAAAAAAACCAATAAAAAAACCCGAACCCTGCCCCCCCCAAACCCCACCAACACAAACCAAACAAAAAACTAGAAGAGCTTTAATGAAAATAGTAAAAATGGAATATATACAAATATATACAAACACAACATCGAACCCAACCCTTCCCCTCCTATCCCCTCCCCCCCATGGAAATTGCATCACTGACACCACAGATGCTGTGGAGAAGACACTGGGGAAGTCCCAGACTGGACTCTGAAGCAGACTGGAAACGGATTTTGGAGCTGGATTCTGGAACTGGATTCAGGAACACACAGATCGGGATAAAAGGCGGAACAGACAGAGTCCTCCTTGAATGCCCATTGAAGAAGAGAGATTGGTAATCATGATCTATCAGCTTTATACTGAATATGACGTATATGAAATGGAATACTTTGTTGGTCAATTTAGGGTCACCTGTCCTGGCCACTCGTCCCCACAGGTGCAGCCTTTTACTTTCTGCACCTCTCAGTGTGGTACACAAGTTCCAGCAGTGGCCTTGGTCTGCATACCAATCCTTGGTAGTAATTCTAAACATGGGGTGTTATCACTGCTAGAAGCAGACACTGTGAAAACATGATGCTAACCTCAGAAAGTGAAGTTACTTAGACACTGAGCTGAAAATTGAAATCTTTAAACAGAATTGATCTATTCTAACTCAAACCAGGGCAAATGGAGACACAGTGAAAAAAGACTGAAAGGACAGTTTGGTGACACTCTTCCTTGGTGAAATTCCCTACTAAATGCAGGTGAAAGAGGGGTACTGTTGATTCAGGAGGAGACAATTTCTTCAGGGAGCCATGGCTGATGGAGCTTCTCCTAATGTTGCTTACCTTTCCTAGGCAGTTTGCCCTGGGGTCTGAGGTCCTCTATCTCTAGGTGATGACTACAGTAAAAGCATGCCAGGGTGGTCTAGAAGACAGTTTGTCAAGTGCCTTTGGTTAATTTCAGAAGAACAAAGTACTTAAAGACATAAATTCTGTTGACATCTGACTGCCAGTGAGGATCTTTTCTTTCCCTTGTGTGAGAAAAGTACAAATGTGTTAACTCAGTAAATTCCCATACAACAGAGAACAAAGTGTATCTTTTTTCCTGATTAGCTGTTCTGGGAAGCTTTTTGTCCCACGGAGTTTTTGCTGGGTTTTTTTTTGCTTTCCCAGGAAGGGCATCCTTCCCAGTCTTAATAAGTGTGGACATATCCAGGTTTTGTACTATAGGTTTTCAATTCCCAAATGACACACCATGGCAATGATGAAGGGAGGCCATAATAGGTGCCCCAACCCTTAACCAAGAGTACAGGGAGGAGTATGCAACATTCCAAGAAGCTGAGTCTGCGGGGACAGTCATCTGTTGCCCTACCCTATTGGTCCTGCCCACTAGAGATGCTTAGCCATACATTGGATTTAAAAGGCCTTGTGCAGCCTCACTACACTTAAAAGTCTTAACAGCAGCAGCAAAATTAGAATTATGTAGTCGGAGACTTGTTTGCTGAGCTGCAACGAGTTTGTAGTTCAGTAGGTACCACTTCAAAATTGTTTAGCTGACAGTTAAAAGCTGTTAAACTGTGCTGGCTGGTTGGGTCGCATGAGTTATTATATTTGTAACTCAGATGAAGGATGAAGTCACTGAGGGCAAGCAAGGAAGGCATGGGTGTAACACTGTAATAGGAGTGTAATCACAGTTGCAGGGAGTACTTCTACCTCTTTCGCGTGGAACATGTATGCAGGAGTGCAACACATAAGGTAAAATCTCTCACCTAAATTTCTCTGGAAATTGTGACTTGAAGGAAGGAGAAGGGCTGTGGTGCACAGGCATATCAGCTGTACTTTCTCCAGCTGTCTAAGAATAACTGACCACAGGACTCACCTACAGCAGGTAGAGCACCCCATTATCCACATTGATGTGGCTAGCTCTCATGCTAATGCTTCCTAAGAAAATTGCTTGAGAAGAACAACTACTGTGCTACCTCTTATTATTGCAGACGTATCTAAATATAACTGAGAGCTCATTTTCTTAGGAACAAGTACTAACAGGTCCTAAACTGGAGATGGGAATGTCTGATAGCTCTCAGGTGCAGTGCCAGCCCTTGGCTGTGGCTCATGTGTCTCCTTGCTTATGCCAAGAGGTCTTAATAGATAACTGCAAAAGTTGGACAGACTTGGATATTTGAAGGGAAGTGACTTGCAGGGTTCAGATCGGAATCTTGTGCAGGTTTGTGATGTAGTGTGACCTGCTCGGGTGCCCATGGGTGAGAAGAATTGAAGTAATTCAGATGTAGCAGACATTATAATGATGCTCTCCCCAAAAGTATCTCTGAGGATCCTGGTATCACTCTCCTCATCTTTTAATGAATAATTAAACCTACCTCCCTCCAGTCTCACTGAGAAAGCCAAACTGTGTATCAGAGTCTACATGGCACCCGCTCCATAAAGTCTTTCTACAATATCTTATACCTAAACCAGGATTTTTTCCATTTCTTATTTACTCAGATGAAGGTGAAATTGCCATTAGTGCATTTTATATATACTTTCACCACATTTTTTCCTTTGCCTGAGTACACCTGACCATTCCGTCTAAACAATCTGCTCTTACTGCAAACTCTTTTAAAAACTGCCAAATGCGCCTTAACTTTCTAAAATTGCTCCTGCATCTATTTTTTTTCATGTAGAGAAGAAATACGTTCCAAGCAGCAATTCTACACAACTC
>WUAM01000239.1:14572-24605 GCA_024336885.1 Actenoides hombroni | reverse complement strand
AGACGGTCACGGCCATGGACGTGGTCTACGCCCTCAAGCGCCAGGGACGCACCCTCTACGGCTTCGGCGGCTAAAGCCAAGTTGCAAACCTTATACTGTCAGAAACACAAAGGCTCTTTTCAGAGCCACCCACAAATTTCACAACGAGAGCTGTTTATTACCGGATTTTCTTTACAAAGCTTTTAAACATCTGCAATGATAATTAAACAATTTTTTGTTTTGAAAAATGGGACAAAATATGATTCCTGACTAAACGTCCTGAAAACACTACTGAAAATATTCAGTACAATAAAATCAGGGATACTACATAATTACATTGGTGACTGAGCTCAGTGCAAGTTTATTACGCATTAGTTTTGGGTTTTTTTTCTTTCTAGTGAAGGTAGTTCTGTATCACTGTAGCTGCAAAGCACAGCAATTGTGTAGATGCGGCACCAAAGCTGTGACGGTTACAAGACGGAAGTGCCTGTAATTACGTTTGTAATTTTTACTCCAATAGGAATGGAACGATTACAATCCTCTAATTTGCATAACACCCTTATAAATAGGGGGGCAGGCGCCATTTTCGATGTTGTTGAGGTGCAGGGAGGAGCTTGAAAACAAACTTTCAAGGATGCCAGAGACAGCGAAATCTGCTCCAGCACCGAAGAAGGGGTCCAAGAAAGCTGTCACCAAGACTCAGAAAAAGGGTGACAAAAAGCGAAAGAGAGCAAGAAAGGAGAGCTACTCGATCTACGTGTACAAGGTGCTGAAGCAGGTGCACCCCGACACGGGCATCTCATCCAAGGCCATGAGCATCATGAACTCCTTCGTCAACGACATCTTCGAGCGCATCGCCGGCGAGGCCTCGCGCCTGGCGCACTACAACAAGCGCTCCACCATCACCTCGCGGGAGATCCAGACGGCCGTGCGGCTGCTGCTGCCCGGCGAGCTGGCCAAGCACGCCGTGTCCGAGGGCACCAAGGCCGTCACCAAGTACACCAGCTCCAAGTAGAGCGCCTCCGAGCGGCAGTTTTAACCCAAAGGCTCTTTTAAGAGCCACACATTTTCAATAAAAGGGCTGTACAGTCACACAAGAAAGAAACAACTTCTTAGTGTGAGTTCTTAATTTATGGTCTTTTTGAGTGCCATTGAAGATTATATTTGATGAAACGTTTTCCAGTAGCTTTTCACGGAACATATACTTTGGGGAAACAAATGACTTGTGGCAACTAAAGGTGTGTATGTTTTTATTATTTGTTTCTAGGTCATTTTGTTAATTTATAGATTCATTGCAGTTTTCAGATCTTGGTACGTGTATTACTTCAGCACTAGCAATTCTGAGCATATTTATCTTACATGCTTTGTAAATTGCATGGGGAAAAAAAAGCCTATTGTAGTTTTCTAGTCGGGAAAGAAAAAATCTTACGGTAGTTTAGCCACGTATGTTTGTAACTGCTATGACAACATTTACCTCTTTATGGTGCTTGGGACTTTTTTTGTGGTTTTTTGTGTGTCTTTCGTTGCTTTTTTGGTTTGTGAGGTTTTTTTGCTATTTTTTTTTTTGGGGGGGGGGCGCTGTTCGTGTGTGTGTTTGTTTTGTTGTTTGGTTTTTTTGTGTGTGTGATAGAAATGAAAGGTATCTACTGTACACTGTACTGGAAAATAATTTATGTAGTAACAACTGACATTTCTCTTAAGCTGTTACCAGTAGTTAATACAACACAGAAGTCCTTTCTGTAACTTGTTTAGCAATTATCCTAATCATTCTATTTTGTATGTGATTTTTGTAGTAACTTGTGTAGCTTCTCTCTATGGCTGCTTTACTTAGAAAATATACCCTCCCCTCTTGTAACTAAAAGCACAAAGTGAAGATGAAAATTATCTCATATCTATCTGACCTTTCCTGTATTTATATGTCATTAATTTGCTTAAAACTTAAAAACTAAGAAACTCGCCACCGTGGGTTGACTTCATAAACTATCGAAGTTTATCAGATAGATACTAATCAGCCCTAAGGCCTTTTGGCCTCAAACTGTAGGCTTGCTGAATTACTCTTGTCATATTCTTGGTTCTAACTACGTGTGTGAGAGGCAGATCAAAGTAATTACTATCTTCTCTCAAACTGGTTCTGAATTATCCAGAATTTCATGCACATTCTATGGACTTCTGAACATGCTTAGTTTTATACAGGCACCACAAAATCACAAAAATCGTTCTAGTAGTAACCACCTGTTTGGTAGTACAGGTAGAGAGATAGGCAGTAAGTCTCTCTTACAAGTTGCCACCAATTTATTAAGGTTACCTTCAGTTTTAAAGCTGATTGGGGACCTCTCAGATTGGATTTTGAGGTTACAGGGGGAAGAGGCATCCTTCATACTTAATTCTTCAGCAGCTTCAAATAGATTTTAAAGCGCTACCCTCAAACTGCCTTAGTGCAAACTCTGAAACGTAGTTTGCCTATTCTGGGCCTCTGTATATGTCCAATATCTAAAAAGATTATTGAACCATTTTATATTCCATTCTCTAGGTTTTTGTGTGAGGGGATATGTGGGTCTCTAGAAAGGGACTCAAGAAAATACCACATCCTATATGTGCCTGCATTTTGACTGTGATGATGATCATCACAAGATTTTTGTCAGTGGCTATCATTCTTGATACTCAGTCACGTAAAAATCAAATTCAATTTCATTGCCCTTTAAAAAAAAAAAAAAAAAGATTTAAACTACAATTAAATTCAAACTACAGCTACTACAGTCACCAGGGCAGCCCTGTTGCCTGAGTTGAAGTAGGTTCCTGGTGACTCCCTTTTGCCTCAGGAATCCAGAAGCACTCTTTTTTTTTTTTTTTATCTTTTACTGTCTTTGTATGCTTTATGCCTCACAGTTTATTAATATATATTTCAAAGAAATTTTAGGGAATATTTTTGTTTGTTAAAGGCTGTTTCAGTATGTGAAATTGTTTCTAAGCTTGTGGAATTCTTCAGTCAACACAAAGGAAAATGTTGCTTGTAATTGCTTCTTCCAGTCTCAGTATGAATGATAAGGCAGTACTAGGGGGCTATAATGTGAACATAGTAGCATTTCTACCTGCGCACACAGACCTGATTCTAGTACAGCCATTATTTTTCTGTGGTAAGACTAAAGTCTCTGAAATAAGAGAAAAAAAAAAAAGAGTAGCTTGGAAAATTTTGTGCACCTTTTCTTTTCACCAGAGGTAAAAATAGTAGGAGTTAGTCTCAGAAAGAATAGCAAAGATAAAAATTTCATCCCACAGGAGATGAACATTCAAAATTAATATAGCAAATAGTATGACTATAAAATCACATGACAACATATTCTTCCATCATTCTTGTTCTTTAATGTTCTTTCCTGTGCAGTTCAAAGTGGAGTTCTTAAATCCACTTGACTGAGATGACATCATCCGGCAACAGTAAGATGGCCATGTTCAAATATGTCATCCTTGTGTAGCAGGAATTATTCCATCACCAACTATGCCACAGTAGGAATTATACAGATGTCACCTCAACAGAGTTTAGCCCTAAAATCCTTCTTCACAGAGACAAGTCTTCAATCTGCTGAGTAACCAAGTGGTTTATTTATCCCATACACAGAGCAGCTAGAGCTGGGTGCCTCTAAAGAGGGACCCTTTCTGCAGATCACAACTCCCAATTATACTCATACTGCCCCATAACCTGATCCCCAAGTCCCATCTTGATTTCCAATTGGTTTTCTTGGTCACTGGGCTGGCACCTTCCAAGGTTACCTTATTCTCTTAGAATTTTTTCCTTGGTCCATATCATCTTCATTCTGCTCACATCTGCTGGTTTCAGCTAGTTTTGTGTTTTCAGTATTAGTTTTATCAAAAAGTTTACTCTCAGTCAGCTCCTGTGGCCTAAGGCTTCAACTCCTTTATCTCCTAGTGCTAAGCAAGGCTATTGATCCTAACAATTTTCAACACTGGGAAGTACTACAATACATAATCTTTAAACAGGTCCTTTGTGCTATATTTTTATCTACCCTCCATGTTTATCTTCAGAATACCTTTTTTTCACAACAACGGAAATATAGAGTATATTTACTTTTTGTTATACAAATATTTTTGTTAGATTTATTTTTTTTTATATATTTGCAACCATTTGTATACTGAATTATCACAGTTACATTGCAGTTTAGTCCTGCAGTGAATTTAGTCCTGCAGTGAATATAAAAAATACTGAAGAATAATCCAAACAGTTACAAAAATTTGTCCTATCTCATTTTTAAAAGAGTAATAAAGTTAACAGCATTCTTGGGAAGATGTATATCTTCTCTACATGAGAATATCTACAGTAAAATTATATTTATTAGAATCATGTTTAAAAACCCTGTGCTTTTATTTCTGCGAAAGTGAAATACTGAGTAAAGACATAACTGTATTCTCCAGTTAACTGATTGGACAGTGAATCAGAAACAAGAAATGCATGCCATACTCTGGAATCAAAGGCTGAACAAATCACACACTGGCTATAACAATTATATACTACTTGCTGTTGTTGTGGGTTTTTTTAAAGGAGTAAATCAGTATATGCTCACCTACTTATGAATTCTTTTTTTCTCCCTAACAGGCAGAAATTACAATTACTCAACACACAGGGCAAGCTATTGTTATGTTAGCTTTCCAGAGACTTTCTTGTCCAGTTTTAATAGAAAAGAATGTATTTTGAAATAATTAGCATTAAAGAAGGAAGTATTAACTTCACCTAGGGAAAAAGATTTGGTCTCCTGTAGAACCTTTAGTCTTGTAAAGGAAATGTGCCTGGTTCAGATTGTAAAGGAAAAAAATAATTTCTGAGGCTTCAAAAAATGTGTTTCAGGTTTTTGCTATAACGGAGCACAGCTCAAGACATGACAGAAATCTCACTGGAGAAGAGGGCTGGAAGTAGAGGGGCAAGCATCTGGCAACACCCCTTCTTCCTTCTCAGATCACCTTTTGACAAGGAAGGAAGAAGCGTTACAGTGAGCAGCTGCAGCTCTTTTGACAGGGACTGAGATCGCAGAACCATAGGGGTGGAAAGGGTTATTAAGGTTTTGTTTTGGGTTTCTTTGGTGGCTACAAAGAAATAAATTATTTGATGTCCTGATAGAGAGGTTGATCCAAAATCATTCCTTGTCAAAAATGATACTAAGTATTAATCACAATTTTTCTTCTATTTTTTTTAATTTTTTTTTTAACACAGAAAAGCTCAGAAAGTAATTCTGGGCACAGCTGCATTTTAAAAATAGAAAATAAGTGGGTGAAAGGAGTATCAGGACAACTTGGAATTTTCATCAACAGTTAAATCCACAACCTTGTTATACTTGTAGTCCTACTTGCATCACATGTAGATTTTGCACTTGAAAGGACCACAGGAAAATGGAAGAAATAAATTCCAAAATAAGAAAATGGCACACATGGAGAGTTACAGCTGAAATTTGGGCTTCAGAGTAAAGCATCTTGTACTACATTGTGCAGCACCAGAGCCATGAAGAAATGCATGCATCTCCTGTATGCATCCCCTTTTCCATTTGTAGCAGATAGCAACCACTGCAACATGACACAATCTGAACACTCCACAAGATAGGTTTGTGTTTGTTGGTTATTTTTGCCTTGTGCACTTAGGGCACAGCAAGGTTAGCATCTCTAATCATACTGCTTAGAAAAAAGGATAAGAAGTATCACAGGAATGACATAGGCCAAATCTTTCTGCATATCAAAATACATTTTTAAATAGGCCCACTTCTTCCTGTGCTTCAAGCACCAGTGTTGTCCAAAAAAAGCAGATTTGTTGCCTGGTGTGCAATAAATCCAATTCTCACGTGCTCAGGAGAGACAATGCTTATTTATTTCAGAGCTGTGCAAGCCTGGGTGCTCGGTAGTTTCCCACAGATCAAGCACAACAAATGGAACTCTCTGTGCTATATTTATTACAAAGTTAGTAATTTCCAAGGCCATCCTCTTTATGATGATTGGTTAGTAATTTACATACATTTACAACACTGCTGAATCCATACTTCCACTACTACACATGCTCTGGGGAAAGGTCTTCACCTGAACAAAGGTCTTTTTGACCTAAGGACATGATTTTTAGTATTATAAGGAAGCCAGTTCACTTAACGAGAGCACTAATTGTTGCTTAGCTGACAGTTCAAAACTACATGAAACCAGTGTAATCTCTTAGTACATTTACTTTATATGTTTTCTAGGGTGTCTTCTCTTCAAGGATGGACAAGTCTTAATTAAAAGTTCCCAAACTAACTATCTTGACAACTTCAAGGATAATCTCCTTGTTGTATGTATTAACATGTTATGAAAAGGCCTAACTAAATTTGTAAGCAGTGTTTCACAAGTCCTTCAGCTCATTCTCTGTTTGCCTCCCTGTTTGTCTGGGCATGTAACACCAGCAGACCCAACTGACCACGTTACAGGCAAACCCAGGTGCCTGAGCTCAGCTGAGTTGGCTCAGGAAGCTCAGACAATTTATCTGAATTTATTCCGTTTACTACACACAGGGGCTTTTAAACTCTGCCTTTTTGAAATGAAAGGCTCATGTGAATGCAGGGCATATTTAGCTACCATATTAATTATATTAACTTTAGTTTTAGCCTTACCCGATAGTTAAATGTCATGCAAAGCCCCGTGGGTATGTGTTGTACTTCAGGCTTATACTAGCAGCTTTTAATTGTGCATTTATTAAGTGGACAAAAATAAATGAGAGTTTATAAAAAATTGGTAAGACAATAGAGCGACTAACTCTTTTCATAATACCATGAAGGCAGATAAGTATATTACTGTTTGGTTTTTCTTTTAATTTTCACTCTTTTCCACCTGAGTACATTTGCCTGAAAGACCATATTTCTCAGCAGGAAATGACATAGGGTATAAACTACTTTAACTGGTGAAAAAGAGTGAAAAGGAAGTAGCTTGTTTCCGGATTTAAAAATCTGGGACCCCGTTCTGCCCAAGCGATATCCAGCCCTTTTCTTTGCCTTTTCTCCGCTGTTTCCAGGTGTCTCTTGCAGTGCTGCGGTTTGGGGGATGCCGCAGAGCAGCGTGGCCTGCTCGGCCTCTCAGCCTCGCAACGCCCCTATCCCCTCTCATCCTTCTCCGCCCAGCCCTGCCTCCCTCCCCGCTTCCCCTCTCCAACGACTCCGTGTTACGCCGAACTCCCTCCTCTCCCGCAATGGGCCTCGGCTCTCTCCTCCCCTGGAGGCGGATCAGGTCTTAAATCCCTGTCTCTGGCACCGGCGCGGGGAGCAGGAGAATCTCGAGGTTTAGATTCGTGCCCGGCCCGTAGGAGCCAATGCACAACAGTCGAGATCCGCCTTCTAATATTTCATTCAGTTCTGTAGAGAAAGGAGTGCCAGGCAATAGTTCACAAAGCCAGCCCACCACCTCAGAGGAGTTGTAGGGTTTTATACAGTTTTTATACAACGAAGAAAAATTGCATGATACTTGGAAACCTTTTCGTTATCTAAATAATGTCTCTTTGCGCATGCTCCGAGTAGTGGTTGATTCATTACAGAGGCAATCTACCATCAGCAATGTTAGGTGTCATCCTAGGGGGGTGATTTTTACCATGCTAAATAGTTGTGGGTTACTTTACATTACCTTCAAGCGATCCCACTTCCCTCGCTTCCAACCCCCTTGTCAGGAGGTGATTCATCTTTTGTTTGCATTAGCTCATGCCTTTGTTTTCTTAGGTTATTGTGATTCTTTATTTTGACGACCACAGCTGGGGAAAGGAGTGCTCCTGGTAGGCTGTGTCCGCTCCGTTATCCACTACCCCATTCATTTATGTAGCTACAAAATTAGTCGGCTTCAGACTGAACTCTCCTCTGTTACTGTAACCAAATTAGTGGGATTAAATCACACAGTAAAGCCAATGCTACTTAGTAGGTATTGAAAGCTCTTTGAGTCTTATGATTCTTTTTCTGTTTCCCTTGCTCAAGGAATAAAATACAAAATGCAGGAAAAAAATTAATACGTAACTGAATTAATTTATTTCATTGTAGAACCAGGTCTTCAAACCAGGTACCATCGTGCTGTGTGCTGTACTAAACAGCACACGTCCCCCCTTCTTAAAGTACCATGGGTGAAGGAGGGATGTGTAGTGGTGGTTGCCCCATCAGTGCCCAACCTGCGTGGGAGCTGATCGTGGGTGGGATCCGGTGGGAGGAACACGGTACCTTTTGCCAGGCCGCCCAGAGCGCCGTCTGGTCAGAGTTAAGTCATCCCATTCACTCGGGCTCGAGGAGGCGGATTTCTCTGTCTCTTGACCACCTTCGCTTTCACCTGTCTTGTCCATTTTGCTGTTGTAAAACCGAGTTAATGTTAAAGAAATAACAGGGAATCCACCCATGTGCTTATAGGAGACTGGAGGTATTCACATTTGCCTGTTTCAGAGCCTATCTGACCATTTACCCCAGTTTTGCTAAACCGCATCTAGTAAGCAACTTCACAAAAGCATCTGGCTGCACATTATACATTTGAGGCCTCATAGTCCTTCACAGTTTAGACACCATGTAGCCCTCTAGGTTTTTAAGGCTTTGTTTCGTAGCTATGTTATTTGAAACTGGAGATATATAGTGCCTAAACATATTCTGCAACAGGAAAATAAGATAAATAACTACAATAATACTGCTTCTATATCTTCTATACTATGGCATTTATACCATCAATATCAGATAATTCATTTATAAGGGAAAGAAAACAAATATTGACCTATTGAAAGTTTCTGTACTCTAGAAACTAGAATTTAAATCCCCTCCCAATACATTGAAATAATGCATAGGTACCCAGGTGTTTTCACCAGAGCTTTCCCCATTTTGATACAGTCCCCCGTGGCTCTAAAAGACAGGCAACAATTTCCTTATGTAGAATAAATACAGACACAGAAAGGAGTGGAGAATTAATTCACTTTTAGGTGAATGAACGTACTGCCATCTCAATTTTAGAAAAGCTAGACTTGGTGAATACCAGATACCTTAGCCTACATCTGTTTTCCCTGTACTGGAGAACAGGGATGGGGAAAACTGATTGTGTTGAAAGCACTCATACTGTCCTAGTACCACTGAGCTGATCACCAAGGCTGGGTCCACCTCCACAGAGCCAAAAAAAAGAACCCCAGGAATGTCAGGAAGCTGGTGGTCTCTGCAGTCAAGAACCTGCACAAGACTATCAGGCTAATAAAGGCAGCAAGGACCGACACCAAAGACAAGAAGGAAATCTTGAGAAAGCAGAAAAACTATTTTAAGGCAACACTGCAACTTACAAGAAGGGCAGCCACTCTTCCAAGAATCACTCATTTTCTCACAAAGCAAGATGGGAGCTCGAAACTCCCCATACTTCATGAAGAACAGGGGAAGGATCTAACCAGTCATACTAGAAAACCAAAAATAAAAGCAATAGTGTTCTTCCCAGTGTAAGGCAGCAGACACCACCATGGTGGCACATCACATCAGGCAGTTCACTAAGTACGCTGATGACTTTGCCCTGCATGAAACCCTTCCTCAGTCCTCTACAGAATTAATTCTGCCAAAGAAAAACAGCACTTTCTCACACAATATCTTTAAAATGCAGAGAAAAAGAAATTAAAATAAGGGTCCCAAGGCCAAGAACATCGCTGCTGTTGCAAAACACTACAGTCATTACCAGGACTGTGCTATTTCTTAAAAGCTTTAATTGTGTGTGTATGCTTTTGCCGGCCTCATCCTCACTCGTGAGTTTGAAAACTCTGCCTTACCCAGTTACACTAGCAATTGTCTATTACTTGACGCTCTCCAATAAAACAAATACTCAAGATCCACAGAAAATCTTTAATTTATACCATCCTCCAATAAATACTGCATACAGTGCTTGCAGCAAAACCAGGCTTCAACTATAAAGAGGTGCAACATTTACTTCAATGTCATACAAAATTGTAGCTGCCACTGCTAACACATTAAAAAAGCCAGGATTTCCTCAAACTATAAAAATATATTAAATACATGTTTCTGCTTTACTTCACTCGGGAAAAAAACAAACCACAAAACAA
>WUAM01000238.1:779545-792308 GCA_024336885.1 Actenoides hombroni | reverse complement strand
AAATCCACTTTTACTTCTATGTGCCTTACTATATATTTGCTTAAAATGTATTTGCCTCAAAAGAGCGCTTTCAGTTAATAACTCCAGATGGAAAGGCAATTTTCCCTTCATCATGGTCCACTGCCCTTTTTACATTTGCCTATAGTACACAGCTTCTAGCTATTATCTCCCAGTAGATTGTCTTACACTGGAGATTGGGTACCTTGCCTTGGAAGAAAAATCTTTCTCCATTAATCAGTTTATTAATTCTTTCTAATGTTCTATGCTGCTGGCATTAAAAAAACATTATTGCCCAGTAATGAGGTATTGCCACATTTCACTGCACTGTGGCATCACTACTGCTGTTGATTCACTTAGTGCCCTAATCATCACTATCTTTCTCTGCAGATAGCAATTTCACATGGAAAGATTTCATTCTCCTTTGACATTAAAATATAGTCCACTTTTCCTAATCCACACCGAAAGAGTTTAACTTAGCCCACTTTTCTTTAGTATGTCTCATTGCAACGAGGTCAGGCTTTGTGAATAGAGAGATACACTACCTTGCAGCTTACACTGCTGCTCACCTCCACCAGTGAATGAGCAGAGTGAAGCTCTCCTGCCTTGTCTGTAGCAGTACAAATACCACAAAGGCAGACAGCAGTGGCAACTTGCAAGCTCGGTTTCTTAGCAGCAGCTTGTAGTTCTCACCTGACATCACTTGGTTTTGGCAAAGTTCTTATAACATGATCCCAGTTCTGACCTAATGGGAATGACTGAGTCCTCCTAGATTTGAGAGGAATACCATGGGCTTCATGGGGATGGAGATGTAGTGCAGGACAGAGGGCTGACTCACCTCACCCTCCCTCCAGAGCAAGGAGTGACAGAAATGGCTGGGGCAGGCAGAGTGAGTGCTCAACAAAGGAAACACCACCAGAGGGAATGCTTGAACTCATCCTCTTCATCTCAGCCATGGTATTGCCAGGACAGGAGAGATGTTGCCACTGCTTTGTTGCTGTGGTGTCATCCCACCACAGACTGTGCTCTCCAAAGCTCTGGGAGATGGTGACCTAAGATAAAATAACTGTACTGTTAGATTGAAGGTGTTAAAAGGTCACATGGTCAGGGTACAGGGCTGGGCATGGTAATATCATTAAACATACCAGTCAGTCTTCCAAGAAATTGGGGAACAGCTGGGGCACATGTTACAGCTGGGCTCCACACATTGCTGGCTGTCACTGGTCCCCATAAGATTGGTGCCACATATGCTACAGCCTGGAAACCCCTGGGTTGTGCTTCTGCACATTTCTGATGAATACCAAGCATGTTGTCTGCAAGATATGCCTGAGCTACCTCAGAATTTGCTAATTCAGATACCCATGGCAACTTAGAAGCAACAGGAAGACAGCAGCAGAGGTGAATATTCCACGTAATAAACCAAGCTGCTTACCTGTATTTGATGTTTCATAGTGAGGTTGTTAGAAGAAGTTAGCTTAGCCAGCTTTAGATTGTTTCAGCCATGCCTGCATTACCTATGCCCACATCCTGACTATAATATAATCCTGTGCTGTATGCACCTTTTTTCTGTATTTTGGTGTGTTGACACTTATGTACCTGATTGCAAAGAACACCAACGGAAACTTCTTGCAGCTGCACAAGTTACTCAGAGGACAAATGCTCAGTGGAAAATCTCACACATGGTATATCTTTGACTGGACACAGTTCAATACTGTGTGAGGAACACAAAGTACTTTGTGGAAAAGAAATGAGTATTTCCTCATGTTGTTAGGGGTTCCTCAAAAGTGTGAAAAATGGAACAGAGATATATATGAAAGGTCAAGACTCCACTTTCCAAACAAAAAACCAACAGGTTCTGAAAACATAAAAGCCATCTGCCCATACCCTGAAAACTTTCATTTTACTCACAGACAAGGAAATGAGCAATTTATTTTAAAATATGTATTTTTTCCATGCTTAGGTTTCTTCTGGAACCTCAAATAGTGTTAATAAAATCTTTTGCTATTTTGGAGATAACATCAGAAATGCATATATGCTCCAAAAGAAAAGAAGTATATAATGACTACCCAAGAGCCACCAGATAAAATCTGCATGCATGAAAGACAAAAAGGTTCTCATTTGCATTAAATTACCCGTAAAAAGCTCAACGTTATAACTCAGTGTAGGTCTGCTGAATTTTCAGTGTATCAAAATTAATGATATACTTCAGAGCACTTTAGCATGAGCCAGTGACTTTTCTCCTTCACAGGTATGTTTAAACATTCAGATGCAGTGGAGAATTACATGATTAAATGTGCTGCAGAGTATATTAAAAATGGACTGCTGCTGAAAGTTTGTTTATTTTGCATAGCAATTCCCCTTCTGACTCTTGCTAATGATCATTGCTATTACTTTAGTCTAAATCACTTAATCATCTGACTGGAGGGGAAGGATGGAAGGAAAAAGGAAAAGTAATCTCACCAGGGTAAGCAATGATTTTGGTCAATAGAGAATTTTCACAGAGGTCAGCTGATTCCTTGAGTCATCGCTCTGAGATGATACTCAAGAGGCTGCAAAAGGCCACAAAACTACTTCTTGCTCTGCCCGTGCCAGCACACCAGAAAACCAGCCATTGTCTTCCTACTGAGAGATGGTCAGAGAGTGAACTGACCATGTACTGGTGTGGGAAGCTTTTCCTACCCTTCAGGAGCTGCTCTTCCCTGACCTCACCTCCCCATCAGCAGCAGAAGCAACAAATTCGCTGTTCCACAGACTTTCCGTCCCTAAGTCTCATCTCTTTCATTCCCAAACTTGCAGACATTTTCAACATTGGCTTTGCAAGTGTGCCAAAGCTGCACCTCATTAACACCCAGGCAGTATGGAGATGTTCAGTCTATATCTAAAGACTAAAGAGGAGAAACAGAGATATTAAATTACTTGTTAAACCAAACACAAAACAAAACAAAACAAAACCACATGAAACTCACATCAATGCAGATGCAGAGCATTTCAAAGGTGTTGTTGCATCATTACACTCTTGATCACTGATCCACAGCTGCATTTCTTCCCATGGTGATGTACTTTTAGGTGCTTATGTTTTGGCTTGTCCATTAACGAGACTTTGCCTTCACCCAGATACTCTCTTTTGCCAGGCTCTTTGCCCACTCAGGTGGGAAATGCAGCAGCAGCAGGACCAATCACTTCTGAGATTACTTGGCAAAAGTGGGCAGTTAAAGCAACCTGCACTGGAAATGCTGCTCAGCCTGTATTCTCTAAGCTAGGAGGTACCAGCCTGCACAATTTCTAGGAAATGGAGGGAAAAAAGAAGCGTTTCCACAGAGATAAACTAGTTTGTCCCAGGCATATCAATAACCTGTAAAATAATTGAAACATATGTGATGAAACTGTGTAAAAAAATACTGATGGTTTAAAAACTCTATACTTCACTACTCCTCCCAGCTCTCCTTCTGGGGTACAGGATGAGCCACACATCTCCATCACATCCTCAGTGACCAGGCTTTCGGCTAAACATATAGAAATGAGTGTGCACAAAGGGGCCACTGTTGGAAGGAAACCGAGGTGATGAAGAATATCTTTGGTTTGGCATTGAATAACAGAAAAACAGTCTGCCTGGAAAAGACCTGCATCAGAGGAGCTGACAACTAAAGATCACCAAGGCCACATAAATATATTTCTGTGGTCGATAAAGTGCTACTATCACAGACAACAGCAAGAACAGACTTTTGTGGCACCTGCAAAAATAGTATATTTTCTTTTTCAGAAGGCAATGGTGGTGAAAAGGATGGAAAAATGTAAAGACTGGATGACTTCCCAGGCCTGTGAACTCAGTGAGGTTTGCCCATTGTTAACACACAGCTCTGTCCAGTTTCTCACCTTTAAAGATGTGCTGTTTTCAAAAGTGGTCTGGGAAGGAGCACTGCACCCCTGCAAAGACTGTTTGCTTCCATAATCTGCCAGAGATTCTGACAGAATCTCCATCCTTCAGAGGCCAGAGATTCTGGCCTCTGCCACTAGCCAGAGTACATTAAAACAGCATCTTTGCTTGAGAAACAATTTTCCTTTTCTCTCATGCTTCATGAAGTTCTTCCTTCCTCCTAAAAAGAACACCCAGAATAATTTGAAGTATTTTCTAAGGCACTTTGTACTCTTACTCTTCCTCAGAAGACTGAGAACCCTCAGACATGAAATACCAAATAAATGATAAAAACAGAGTGTGATCAAATGTAGTAGGTTACATTCTCAAGTAACAGGAAATGATACAACTCTGCTGAAATCCTTGGATCTAGGCTAACTTAAATTTTAAGTAAAAGATTAAGGACCTGAGCCATAGGCCAAATACACCGTTACATTTTAGTCTTGTGTCTGCAGTGGTATAATGCAGTCCTGAGAGATGTGTACTTTTAAATTGCATTGGCTTCATCCAACACTTCCCTTGCTATCACAAACCCCCTTTCTATCAAATATTTACATTACTTTATTAGTGGCTTCTCCCAGTGTTTCTCAAACAGTGATACTGGTTAGTTAAACACTGCTAGAGGTGCTTATGAAGAAAGTATGAGAAAAGCAGCTTAATGTTTGGTTGATGAAAGCACATATTCCTCAAGAGCTCTCATGGTGTAATTACATGCATTCCAATATGAGATTTCTGGTCATCTGTATTAAGATTCTTCAGTCTCCACTGGCTGGAGCTGTACTGTACACCAGAAAACCATGTGTCATGGAGTGGCTGTGTATCTCATTCTCCATGAAAAAAACACTAATTCTACCTTTGCTAAAAAAAAAAAATAAAAAAAATTAAAAAATGGAAAGCTGTTGGATGTGTTTTCTCCTCAGTTTTATCCAGCTTGAAGATGAACTCTGAAATCAGGACAACACTTTGTGAGCCATTATTAAAGCACAGAAGGTGACGAAACTCTGAAACACAGTTCAAGTTTTCAGAAAACAACAGTGAGACAACAAAATTTAAAATGTACGCAGACTTCAGAAGTATTTGGTGTGGTACATGTCAGAAGGTCATAGCTCTGGAATCTTTGAGATGTCATATTCAAGGCAAGCAACTCCTCCAGTCCTCCAGCACTGGAACTTGAGAACACCAGAGAGCCACATGAACATCAAAATTTGCAGCAGCTGGCCATTCAAGACAGTTTGGTATAGGTCTTTCCCAACTTTACACCTGAAAGTCTGATAGTATATGCTCATGAAGTGCTAATATCTCACCAGTGCTTGGTAGAAGTTGCAGGCATAAAATGCAAGTTGTCTCTGTAATAAAAGTCTGATGGACTGTTCCCAGGCTGAGCATTATCAGTCCTTCTCCAGCTATTGTTGACCTAGGGAATCAATAGAAACTGTCCTACTGATAGATACCTTTACCTTCCAGTGGATTAGATAGATTAAAGGAGTCAGGTCCTGCATATTAGCGTGGGACGTTTTGGAAACACAGGTGAAGTGAAAACACTGTAGAGAGATCATGGTGAAGAAGGAACTTAATCCTGTACTGATGCAGCTCCCCTATGCTTTGTCTGTGCATTAAACCTTTTCCTCTGTCTGCTACATAGGTCCATCACAAAAGAATCAAAAAACGCTCATTCTAAGAAGATTGTACTAACAAGGCAGTATGGAGCACCTCACTGCTCATTCATATGCCAGCAACTACCACCTGTGTGAAGAATCTGGTTAGAGTCTGTTTTTAATTATCTAGCAATTTATTTTGCAACATAGTAGTCTGTGTTCTGTTCAACATCTGATTTTTGCTCTGCAGTAATTTGGTTTTATGATAAAAGATCTTCAAGGTCAATAAAGATGGGGAAAAAAATGTTAAAACGGTTTAGAATATGAATTTAAAAATAAAGTGGATGAGTAAACAACACATTTCTCACAGCTTTGTCTTAGTAGTGTGTAGACATACTTTTTGCCTTCACACTTGAAGACTGACAGCATCTGTGCCATATTTTCCTGTGTTGGAATTAGTATTTGTTTAGATTTTTTTTTAAGCTAGCTTTATACAGTACACACCCAAAAGGCATGCACAAACTAAAAACTATAAAACCCTTGGGTTTTTACCTCCTTTTCCAATGCAAATCCTGAATGTATTTCAGATTTCTCATCATTTAACATCAGGAGACTGGACTACTGTGCATGTCACTGCTCTATTTGTTAGTAACAAAGATGGCCAGCTTTAACATGGGACAAAACAAGGAGGTTTTAGAGATGGGCTTTACTCTTGCACCAGCCTGATAAGCATCAGATTGCATTGTCAAATAATTTAGCATTTTGTTTACCAACATTTTTTACTAAAGGTTGCTCATTTATTGCCTCTCTGTTGTTTTCTCAGGCTAATCCTTTGGGATATCAAGGACAGCTGGCTTCCTCCTCAGCCATACTTCTCACATGTCTGGGTGTGAATGGGCTTCTCTCGTTTTATAAAAGCCAACCGAGTTTTAACCTTCATGGTAAAAACAATCTGTTGTGCAGCTGCCTGTCAGTGCAAACTGCATTCTTCTCCCTCCTTACTCTTGAAGGTGGGGAAATTTTCAGACATCATGCTGCAGGAGTTTTCCTGTGTAAAGCATAAATCTCCTCAAGTCTACGCTCAAGAAGTCCATCAGTGTCATTTCCAGCTTAATCCTACCTCGATCACAGTCATTTTGTTTGTGTGCTTTGGGTCTGGCTTTTCTATCTGACATGATTTATACCCTGATTCTGATGTCCTGGCTCTGGCTGACCAGCCTTCCACTTCACACATGGGTCTGTGCCATTCCTTGAATAACACAAGTAAAGATCTCACTTGATAGTTCTTAATAATAAAGGACACACTTCTTTCACCCCAACTTCTCAAAGTAATTCCATGCAATTTGCTCACTTTAACACCCTCAACTTGAACAACACTAAAACACTACTGTCAGGAAAATTCTCATCAAGATCAAAATAGTTCTTTTACACTCTTCTACACAAGAACAGCAAACAATTCAACACAGACTTAATTATTTTTCTTCCTTCAGTTACATCTGCCTGAAGAAAACATGGAAGAACCTTGAAGACCAGAAAGAATCATAGAATCATTAAGGTTGGAAACAACCTTCAAGATCATCAAGTCCAACCATCTACTATATATTATCATGACAAGTAAACCATGTCCTGAAGTGACACATCTAGATGTTTTTTGAACACCTCCAGGGATGGTGACTCCACCCCCTCTCTGGACAGACTGCTCCAATGCCTCATCAGACTCTCAGTAAAAAATTTCTTCCTAATATCCAACCTAAATGTCCCCTGGCTCAGCTAAAACCCGTTTCCTCTTGTCCTATCACTAGTCACCTGAGAGAAGAGACCAACACCCACCTCACTACAACATCCTTTCATGTAGTTGTAGACAGTGATAAGGTCTCCTCTCAGCATCCTCCAGACTGAACAACCCCAGGTCCATCAGGTGCTCCTCATAAGACATTTTCTCTAGCCCTTTTACCAGCTTTGTTGCCCAAGAAGCTGAAAGCAACAAAATGTTCAAACCACACTTATAGCTCCTGGTTCAAACATACCTATTTACTTGCTATACTTCCACTCTACCTGCCCTAGCTAGGTTTCCTGCAGAAATAAGGACTGTGGATGGTTCCCTGACCACCTGCATGCCAAAAAGGTGATGAGCTGTTATCAGGTTGTTGTAGTGGAGTGAGAAAACTTACAGCCCCTGATAAAGGATGTGGACTGCAGGGAAAACATGATAAAGCATGCTCCAGAAGGTGAGACAACTTTATAAACGCTCTTAATTGCAAACAAAGAAAGTTTTTATCAATATTTGCATCATCCTCCATATCTACCTACATCCATGAGCTTAAACAGTAGTCCTCAGGAAACCAGGTGCTATTAATTCCACTGTTTGTTAAACTATCCACTTGTTCATAATGTGCTGCCTGTACCTGCCTTAGACTGCAAGTCTAACAAGACAAGTTCCCACTCTGTTTTGTTTGCACAGCAGTAAGCACGGTAGAAAACTTCTGTCTAAGGCTCTTCATCTAGGAGATCTGCCATGCAACCTGAACCCCTGTTTGTTCTGATACAGCAAAATCAAGCTCCTCACCCCAGTTATCAGGGAAATTTTTGGCAGGCTTCAAATGAAGGAGCAGTGGCATAGAATATAATCTCCTCCTGCAGCTGCTGAAGCACAGTGAAACTACAGAAGTCAGAACTGAGATTCAGAAAGAAGGTTTTTCTTCCAGGCCTGTGTATCTTTCCAGGCAGTAGGATGACTACAAAAAGCTGCAGAAATGGATGCAAAGGTAATTCCTGGCCCACAGATTGACTTGTCCACCAGCCATTTCCTGAGTGCCATGCTAATTCAAGCACTGAAAAAACATCCTGCAAATTGATGCATGTACAGTGTGTGGTCTCTTAATTGCGTGTTAAGGTTAGAAGAATGATGGTTAAGAAACAGGAAAATGATTTGCTACTACCATGACTAGCTTGAAGCTTCAGGCAGCTTTGGTGTAGACTCTAATTATACATTTGTTTACAGTATATTACAGCAAACTTCCACAAGAAGTGGCCATGAAGAAAACAAACCCAGATCATTCTGTAAAGCAGCTTTAGTGCCAATGCTGTCAAACTGCTTAGCATTTCCCACTGCAGGGGTTAAGTGCTGGGGCATGTCAGAGTAGACCAAGAAACCTTCTGAGAGAGAACTTTATCAGGCTGCCTTGTTTTTCTAGTTTTAGGAACCGGACAGAGTATCAGAGGACAAAACACTATTTAGATGGCTGAGTAGACAAGAGATACTGGATCTGGAAAAAGGAACCTTCAGAGACAGCATCCAGGGAGAATAATTTAGGTTTGCAGACAGAATTCCCCGTTGCCTTGCTGCTTGTGACTTTGTACCAGTGCTGATACACACAATGCAGTCAGAATGACAGTCTCTTTTTACAAACGTCAACTGATATCAAATCAAAAAGGAAGCGGTCATTTAGACCTTCTCTTTGAAATATGTTGCACACCTGTTCCCAATGCAACACAAAGTGTGCAGATGTCATCAGAAACAAAGGAGTATGCTGATGCACGCCTACACCAACGGGACGCTTCTCTGTCAGGCCTTTTGCTGTACTTCCATCTCTGTCAACCTGTCAGTTGCATAAAACTATACTCACACTAATTAAAATCAGATCCTTGATTTGCACTCTCCAGGTCGCATCACACTATGTTTTGCACATTTTAATCCAGATTGTTCAAGGGCACAGATCAAGAGAGCTATAAAAATGCAGTCTGTGGCCAAGTATCAGGGCAATGCTAGCAAGAAACTTGTCACTCATCAGAGGAGCAAAATGCATCCTGGTATTTCCAGCCCTTATTGTAAGAAGTAAGTGCTGTGCTGTTCTAGCATTTAATTCAAAAACAGTTGTCTTTTCTGGCGGCTAATCCCTGGCAGATGGAGACACAAGTTTGCAGCTTAGTGCATTAGTGATTCTTCTTTGTGTTGGCTGTGTGGTAATACCAAATACAGAGCAAATGCATTACACATCAGCAGGACAGAACCAATGAATAACAAAGCAGGCAGTGCCTCAGAGACACCATTTTCTTTTACTGTATATACACATTCTTGTTAAAGCTTCTGCTCCAGACTTTCCCCCACTGACCATAACAAGTTGTTCTCACTGTCTCACTCTCATCTGGTCAGATATTTTCCTGAATATTGCAGAACATGATAGCTGTCAGACTTTTCCCTTTCTGGAAAAAAAGGGTCCAGTGATAAGTAGGTTTAAAAGTTTGTCACACTCCATCCCTCTTCACAGATGATTAGCCAGTTTGTGCAACTGCAGAAACTCTGTTGTATTAAGAAATCAAGCCAAAGTACTCTTTTCACAGTTTGGTGGGGTCTTCTTCCCTGGAAGTACATTCCAGACCAGGAAAACTGGTGTTACTTAGCTTCATAACTTGCTCCCACAATAAAAGGGATCTTTGAAACCCAGACATGACTGTTGGTGACATATACTGGTAACTAGCACCCAGCCTTGCAGGGGCAGGGAAGGGGATATTCCAGGCCTGTGGGGACACACCAGTCTGCTCCACAACTAGGTTTGCTCTTGCCTTTATCATAGCATAGAGACAAAGCACTAAGACTTAAGAGATAAAATAAATCTGAGTTATGTGCCTCCATGTATCCTCTGGAGTTACATAAATTCATCTTTAAGTAATGTTTTCCTTGTGATTAGATTTGTGAGTTTAAGCGGATCGTGCAAGAGAATTAGTAAACCTGCAGATAAATACCTTTAAAAGGAAAGTCTGAAAACACTGCTGCTAAATGACCTTATAAAATCAGGAGAAGCTCAAAAATCTTTTTACCAGAAAATATTGAGTTTCATGAAATAATAAATATCAGATTAGGTTTGAACACGATTCCTCTTCCACTGATTGCACAGGCTTTCCACTGGTCAGACAAGCAGTAGGAAGCCAGAGTCAGGAATAACTCTGCTGTCCCTGTGAAACTGCAGTCACCTCCATCAGGACCAGTTGTGCTTTAAGGAGACCACCTTGCATCTGAAGTGTGAGAAAGTGTATTTTGGAAAGAGGCAGCAGATCCCTTCACAACTCAGCCTTACTGATAGTGGTTGAATGAGTAGATCTGGGCTGTTTTCTTGCTTTAATAAATTTTACCAATCTGTTTGGCTACCAAGAGCATATTTCAAAAATCTTCAGTCAGTAACAGAAAAGTCATCCAGGAAAAATCCCACAATGCTGGGCAGGATGCATGCTTGTCATGCTTGGTGATTCTTGGGAGGAAATGTAACTTAAAATCCACGTGTTCTCTCCCCTTGGGCTCTGACAGAGCTGTGGAAAGAGAAAATCTTCAAAGTTCATGGCTATCTGCCAAAAGTGGATAATCAGGTGAGTCTGTGAGCAGGAGTACACAGACTGAAGAAGCAAGACTGACAGCCACTCTCTCCTTTCTAGCTTAGACTCTCATTGCACCCCACCATTGTTCTACGTACAGGGAAGAAAGATGAGGAACACACTTTGTGCATGCAACATCAACTCCAAAGTGAAGCAAGACTCCAAACTTGCACTAAACTGACCAGCTGCAGTTCATCACGGGTGGTGCCAGCTGAGGGGCTCACCTTCCCCTGTCTCTGCTCCACCCATTGTCACAGCAGCACATCCTCCATGGATGACGACACCAGCTTGGCAGTGTGGCCACAGCACACCCACATCCGGGTACTCAGCTGCCCACCAGCCAGGTGCACCCAGCTGTGATATTAAACAAGGGCTCTGGGTCCCTGTGCTTTGTGCAATAGGCCCTCCTTGCAGGGGTGTGTATATAAACATGGTGAGGTTTTGGTTTATTTCAAGGTGGATGAATGTATGTATGTATGTATACATCTATCTATCTATCTATCTATCTATCTATCTATCTATCTATCTATCTATCTATCTATCTCTATCTCATGTTTTCTCTCTGTGTCAGTAGTAGTACAGAGTCTTCTACATTATTACAGACCAGCTGGTAATTTTTTTAGCCAAATTCACCATTCTTGCTGATGATGCAATTTTTCTCTAAAACAATTGAGTGTGGGCTGAGGTCTGTTCCTGATGATAGGGCTTCAGAGGCTCTCACCAGGATGCTGCTGTGCTGGCAGTGACCCCGTAGGAATAAATGTGGTTGCTTGTCTCTTCCATTCCCAGCCCCATGTGCTCTTAGCATCGCCCTTAGGCTTGGACTGCTACTATTCCTTCTTTGCTACTTTCTTCACACAGAAGCACTCCTGCACTACTACCAGACTGCACAGTTTCGGTGCTTCCTAGAAAGAGTTAAGAGGACAAAACACCCATCCTCAAACTGTTGGAAATGATGGAGAGTATCAGAGTGATCTTCAAATGTGGTGACTTTGCCTGAGCTAGTAGAATAAGTCTATCAACATGGAAAAAGGTGGGATTAATGGTAGAATGGTAGAATCATAGAATCATAGCATGACTTGAGTCTGAAGGGACCTTAAAGATCATCTAGTTTTAACCACTCTGCCGTGGGCAGGGCCACCTTCCACTGGACCAGGTTGCTCAGAGCAGCCTGGTCTTAAACACTTCTGGGGGTGATGCACCCACAACTTCTCTGGGCAACCTATTTCAGTGTCTCACCACCATCATAGTAAAGAACTTCTTCCTAGTGTCTAATCTAAATCTACCCTGCTCTAGTTTAAAACCATTGCCCTTTGTCCTATCACCACATACCCTTATAAAAAGTCCCTCCCCAGCTTTTCTGTAGGCCTCCTTCAGATACTGGAAGGCTCCTATGAGGTCTCCCCAGACCCTTCTTTTCTCCAGGCTGAACAGACCCAACTATCTCAGCCTGTCTTTGTAGGAGAGCTATTCCAGCCCTCTGATCATCTATGTGGCCTCCTCTGAACCATCTCAAATAGATCCATGTCCTTCTTGTGTTGGGGGCTCCAGAGCTGGACAGAGTACTTCAGGCGGGGTCTCATCAGAGTTCAGTAGAGGGGTGGAATCACTTCCTTGAGCTGCTGGCCATGCTGCTTTTGATGCAGCCCAGGATACGGTTGGCCTTCTGGGCTGCCAGCAAACATTGCCAGCTCATGTTAAGTGCTTCATCAAAGAACACCTCCAAGTCCTTCTCTGCCAGGCTGCTCTCAGATCATTCATCACCCAGCCTATATTTGTACTTGGGATTGCTCTGCCCCAGGGGCAGGACCTTGCACTTGGCCTTGTGAACTTCATGAGTTTGGCATGGACCCATCTCTTCAGCCTGTCCAGGTCCCTCTGGGTGGCATCT